>CM046365.1:30253326-30598549 GCA_025413025.1 Ficus hispida
ATGGTATGACCGTGTTGGTCATAACGATTTTAACCAGACGGTCATAACGGTTGTGACCTGTCTTAGTCAGTACGTTTATGACCAACACGGTCACAATGGTTATGACCGCCCGGTCATAACGGCTTTGACTACCACTTGTTATGGTATCGGAATGTGAATTACCTGTGATTCGCCAACCTCCATGAACGCCCGCTGAACGTCATCAAATTTCACTGTCTCCGCAGTGGTCCAGGACGCCATACGCGGAACGGCCTGTGAGTAGTTGGTTGTAAACTTGGCAGCCATCGTTGGAAGTGTCTCATATGCCCATACGAGTATGGCATGTGGGAACCCAGGAATGCTGTAATGAACTGTGCTAACTTGTTTTTTTTGTCGTCTCTTCGAAGAAATCCTATTCTCCACTGTAGCACAGATTGCAGCACGGGTTGCCTCCCATGATAGCACACCCCAAGGAAAATCGTTGAAGGCATCCAAGTTGTCTGCCAAACCGAAATATTTGGGATCTATTTTCACCGTTATAGCATTTGACAAAGGGATCGAGAAAATAATGTACAAAAGGCTAAGTTTTACGGCATCTTCGTCGTTGTCAAACTTAGCATTGGACAGTTGTAGTTCCAAATTTTCCCTCGATACGCCCTTAACCGTCAAAAAATATCTTGCCATTAATCTGCTCTCGACGACCGGTAGATGCGTAGACCCTGCACATTTTTGTCCGGTAATTAGGCAGAACTCCATTATGGAGAATCTGGCCATTTCGTCTCCAATCTCGAACCACAGTGCGTCACCCATCGTTGTGTGGTTTGTAAGACGCATAACAATGTTGTGGAATAACTGGCCAGCCCAACCTAGAGACTCTAGATGTAAGAAAGGTTGTACACATGGCTGGTCTTTGACGGAGGCCAACTGTCGTGGAGATAACCAGAGGCTCAGTTTCTTCCATGTCTCGTTAATGTTTATGAAAGTATTGATTTTGGCCCGTGTTATCTCAGAGTCTGGTACGAGTCGGATATATTGCCCCTGTGTGAATGGATAAAAAAAAAAAATTTATTACAAAATTTTTGATGAGTCGGTATTTAGCACCATGGACGTGCCGCAAACTATAGTTTGACTAAATCAAACATCGATCAAAGATTTTACCTCTTCCTCCTTCGATATCTTGGATGGAGTTATACTCGTTTCGTGTACATCCATTTCTCCCTTGTTTCTCTCAATATCTGTAATTGTCACCATTCTACGGATATGGAATCGCCGGTTTACGGCTATAGTAGATGGTTGACGACGGTTATGCACGAGACGTCTGGTCGAAAACGATACGATTTCTTCTTTCTCTCTCTAGAACCGGTGTTTCCCTCTCTAGCAACTGTAAAAGCTTTTTTAAAATTTTAACCCAATAGCGGCATAGGGTGACTAACTATTACGCGTGGAGGAGATGAGGGTAAATTTGGTATTTTGTCACTCAGAGTCGTACAAAAGACTGTTGGTATTCCATGTCATTTCGGTCATAATGGTTGTGACCGCCCGGTCACAACCATTATGACCAGGGTAAAAGCGTTCAACACAAAGCTTCTCACTATAGTCATAACCATAGTTACTGACGTGTCACAACGAAGTTTACCGCCTTCTTCGCTACGGTTCCCAAAAGTTACTGAGTTTTCCCTGCAGGCATTTAATGCCTCGATTATCGTGTAACTTTAACACTAATAATAATATAATAATAATATTTGAAGGTTTAAAATTATTTTTTAATTAATATAATATTAAATTGTTTTTTTTAAACATTATCTTGCGTCAGGACTTCGGTCACAATGGTTGTGACCGCCCGGTCACAACTATTGTGACCAGGGTAAAGGCTCCTGTTACACGGTAATTCACCCCAGTCATAACCATTGTTACCAGAGTGTCACAACGAAGTTGACCGCATTATTCGCTACGGTTCCCTAGGTTAATCTAATGATGTTGTTTAGACTGCAGGCATTTAATGCCTCGATTATCGGGTAACTTTAACACTAATAATAATATAATAGTTATATTTTATCATTAAAAGGTTATTATAATTAATATAATCTTTTAATTTTTTTTTACAAACAGATAACGAGTCAGGACAGGACTTCGGTCACAATTGTTTTGACCGCCCGGTCACAACCATTGTGACCAGGGGAAATAATAATAAAATTGACAAAATTTTATGTTCATTATTTTATAGTTGTTTTATAAACCATATTGACAAAGGACCTCGGTCATAACGGGTTTGAACACTCGGTCACAACCATTGGGCCACGGTAAAATAAGCTTTACATAGGGCTAACACTCGGTCATAACGATATTGACCAGGCGGTCACAACGAAGTTTACCGCCTTTTTAAGGCCCAGCCCCAAAAGTTGATGGCAGGATATACAAATATGAATATACTGCCTCGGTTGGCGTACACCGTTAAAACTAATAATATTATATTAATAATAATAAAATGATTAACAATGTAATTACGTGGAAATCTTTCGGTTAATCTGATTTTGTTTTTTTTTGCATGGCATTCAATAACCACTGAGTTCGGTCACAATGGTTGTGACCGAATGGTCACAACCATTGTGACCATTGAAAAAATAGTATTACACAGATTTCGTCCTCTCGTCACAAGGACGGAGTTGGCTTTGTTCGACGGGGCCTTAAGGGTACTGCACTCGTACACGTTTGTCGGTTGTGTCCATAGCCATTACATCTACCACAACGAACGGTCTCGGGATCTTCACCTTGGGACAAAATCCTTCGAACTCGTGGCCTTCCGGGACCACGCTTCGTTTTGGGAGGATTGACGATTTGCGACCGGATTGATTCAGGCACATCCCAGCCATCAGAGCTGCCAATAGGATGGACTACAGCTGAATAACAACCATAAAGATAATCTTTCGTGTAGTATGCCGAGCAATAATTGTATGGATCTATCCGTCGGTGGTTACACACGGCCATGGCATGAGGGCATGGAATTTGATCTACCTGAAATCGTCTACACGTACATGTCTTTTGGCTCATATCAACGATCCATATTTGGCTGGCATTGTTGGTGACAGCGTACTCAAACTGATCGGCTGGCCGCGGCTGTAAGAAGTGGAAATTTAACGAATTTAGTAAAGTTGGATTAAGGGAAAATCCGCATATACCAAATACGTGGTGGCAGTTGGCATGATAACGTACCGTTACTTTTAGGCCTATTGAGAAGTTGGTGTGAAGCATCTTCTCAGCCTTTGGAGCAAGCTTCGAAGTCAATTTTAGGGCCTCCTCACGCCTGTTGACAAACCATCTTTGTTGTAGTTCCCTCAACCATTCCATTAAGAATCCAACTGGCATTAACCTGGCTTTCCGATCCACATTATTAAATGACTCCGCGATGTTGGTTGTCATGATTGCATACCGACGACCGTTGAAATATGCTCGCGACCACTTTTTCGGATCGGCCTGCATGAGGTATCGGTGCATGTCGGGGTTACGAGTACGGATTGATTCCATATGACGATGGTGCTCACTTAAAAGATACGACCTAGATGCACCATCAAAATATGTCTTCAAAGGGCCTTTGAAATCCTTGTACTTGGTCTTCAGGTTTGCAGCCAAGTGTTGGACGCATATCCCGAAGGCAGCCTCCGGATACACGAGTTTGGCTGCATACTCGATACCCTTATGCCTATCAGCGACAATTACAAGAGAATCTCTAGGCCCGATTGAATCTCGGAGCTTCTCGAAGAACCATGTCCATGAGTCGTTGCTTTCGGACTGAACGATACCAAATGCAAGTGGAAATATGCAGCCATTTGCGTCGTGACCGCAAGCTGCAAGAAGCACCCCTCCAAATTTGGCCTTTAATGCGGATCCATCAACCACAATTACTGGCCGACAATAAGGCCAACCGTGCTTCGAAGCAGCTACGCACATGTAGAGACACTCTAAGCAATTTGATGAGTCGGTCTCGATGTCAATGTCGGAACCAGGATTTTTCCTCTTAACCATTTCAGCCCACGAGGGAAGAACTGTAATGTAATCAAGTTTACTTAACAGTTATTAAAGCCTATTATAAGACTTATAATGTCAGTGATAAACGTATTATAAGATAGAGTAAAGGGAAATGCATTACCATTGTATGAATCTGAATCATTGCCCCTCAAGCTGGTTAGTGCTGCTTCCTTGCCTCGCCATGCTCGGAGATAATTGAAAGAGACTCCAAATTCGGCCTGCATGTCTCGCATGATTTCTCGAGGTCTATATGAGGTATTAGTCGGATCCAAGTATTTTGCCTTGACACACTCCCCAATCATCCAACTCTTGGCTTGACGATGATGCCCTTGAACAATTTCGATTGAACAGGTATGGACGTCGTCGAAGCGCTTAACGACAAACATTTCACTACCTCGCATCCTGGTCGCACGCAATTGCCATGGACATTGTTGGATATCTATACATATAACGTGTAACAGAGTAGCGGTCGACCTCTTCACTCTGAATTGATAGTGTTTACTCATGGCATCGTGATGAAGATGGTATTGCAACAACTTTTTGTTAAGAAAAATACAGTTTCTGCAAATTGCGACAGGTGTATAATCAGCAACAACTACTGAGCCAGATAACCTGTCAGGGCTTGGTACAGTATCGGATTGAGATGTTAAGTTATTGGCAAAAGAATGATCTCCAATGCTGACGTCGACGCTATTATCGTTTGATTTACGAGCATCACCCCCAACATTCAATTCGTCAACATGAGGTGGAAGCTGAGGGCAACGAGTAATAGGAGATGAAATTTTTTTATTTCTCTCATCAGCAATTTGCATGGCCTCATCACTCTGTGCACCCACTCTGGAGAATTGCCCGTCAATGTGGTTGCTTTCACCCACCTCCGGTGGCGTGACGTCAGCCGCAGTATCATCCAAAACGTCGACGGTAATAGGAAATTTACTAAGCACATGAACATCCTTCTTCTTCAATTGTATATAGAATTTAACGTCATCATCACACTGTATCCTGACAAGAGGCATACTAGGGTGAACACCGTATCTCATGACTATAGTATTGGTTGGGACCCTCATACCGATTGCCCGTCTGACCAACTCAATAAGACCTCCGTATGTTGCCGTCTCGGGCACCAATATTCCCTTCATTTCTCCACCGATGTAACTCAATGTGCCGTCCCATCGACCATTATACTTGATGAAAACACAAACGTCCTCCATTTACTGTAAAACTACAAACAATTTTCCTGTCAAAGGGTTAAATACAAATTTAAAAAATGAGGAACAGTTAAGAAGCAAGGTAGGATGGCTTATGTCGTAGATCTGGTCCACGGAAACGCCGTTGACGCAGATCTGGCAGATTCGGCCGGATTAACAGAGTGAAACAAGATGTGGAAGGATTTTTAATACTGGGAGACAGTTTCGATCAATGGGTAATGGTCCAGGGATGATTCGCGAGGATTGGGTGGGAGAAAATCAACGAAACTAGAGACGAAAAATTAAAATTTTCTATGTTCAGTTGGTTATATACTGTCGCTATGGATGTGGAGGGAATGGAGTGAGGATGGCGGGCTAGGACGAAAATTTTCAGCTTAGGGTTGGCTGAGGGCATATATGACTTTATACATACCCAAAAATTGTATGGTGACGTGGCAAAAAAAAAATTAAAAAAAAAAAAAACTGGTCATAATGGTTGTGACCGGGTGGTCATAATGGAAATGACCACCGCCAAAAAATAGTTCGAGCAAAAAATTTTAAAAAAAATTAAAAAAAAAAAAAAAACGGTCATAATGGTTGTGACCGGGTGGTCATAATGGAAATGACCACCGCCAAAAAATAGTTCGACAAAAAAAATTTAAAAAAAATTTTTAATAAAAAAAAAAACCTGTCATAATGGTTGTGACCGGGTGGTCATAATGGAAATGACCACCGCTAAAAAATAGTTCGACAAAAAAATTTTAAAAAAAATTAAAAAAAAAAAAAGAAAACCGGTCATAATGGTTGTGACCGGGTGGTCATAATGGAAATGACCACCGCCAAAAAATAGTTCGACAAAAAAATTTTAAAAAAAATTAAAAAAAAGAAAAAAACCGGTCATAATGATTGTGACCGGGTGGTCATAATGGAAATGACCACCGCTAAAAAATAGTGAAATAGTTCGAC
The DNA here is from genome assembly GCA_025413025.1 of Ficus hispida. NCBI lineage: Eukaryota > Viridiplantae > Streptophyta > Magnoliopsida > Rosales > Moraceae > Ficus > Ficus hispida. Next base: position 30,259,482 of record CM046365.1, read on the forward strand.
ATAAAAAATATTAAATTTTTAATAAAAAAAACCGGTCATAATGGTTGTGACCTGGTGGTCATAATGGAAATGACCACCGCTAAAAAATAGTGAAATAGTTCGACATAAAAAATAAAAAATTTTTAATAAAAAAAAAAAAAAAACCGGTCATAATCGTTGTGACCGGGTGGTCATAATGGAAATGACCACCGCTAAAAAATAGTGAAAATAGTTCGACTTAAAAAAGGGGTGGTCATAATGGTTGTGACCGGGTGGTCATAATGGAAATGACCACCGCCAAAAAATAGTTCGACAAAAAAATTTTAAAAAAAATTAAAAAAAAAAAAAAAAACCGGTCATAATGGTTGTGACCGGGTGGTCATAATGGAAATGACCACCGCTAAAAAATAGTTCGACAAAAAAATTTTAAAAAAAATTAAAAAAAAAAAAAGAAAACCGGTCATAATGGTTGTGACCGGGTGGTCATAATGGAAATGACCACCGCCAAAAAATAGTTCGACAAAAAAATTTTAAAAAAAATTAAAAAAAAGAAAAAAACCGGTCATAATGATTGTGACCGGGTGGTCATAATGGAAATGACCACCGCTAAAAAATAGTGAAATAGTTCGACATAAAAAATATTAAATTTTTAATAAAAAAAAAACCGGTCATAATGGTTGTGACCTGGTGGTCATAATGGAAATGACCACCGCTAAAAAATAGTGAAATAGTTCGACATAAAAAATAAAAAATTTTTAATAAAAAAAAAACCGGTCATAATGGTTGTGACCGGGTGGTCATAATGGAAATGACCACCGCTAAAAAATAGTGAAAATAGTTCGACTTAAAAAAGGGGTGGTCATAATGGTTGTGACCGGGTGGTCATAATGGAAATGACCACCGCTAAAAAATAGTGAAAATAGTTCGACTTAAAACAATTTTAATTATATAAAACAAAAGCGTGGTCATAATGGTTGTGACCGGGTGGTCATAATGGATATGACCATAGCTAAATAACTAATAGTTAAAAAAGTTCTTTTAAAATAAAACAAACGAAAAATTTTAATGCTTTAAAAATAAAAATTAAAAGAACTGGTCATTACGGTTATGACAAGGCGGTCATAATGGTTATGACCATTGATAAAAAATAGTAAAAAATGTAAAATTCGAAAAAAAAAGCCAGGTTATGGTCATAACGGTTATGACCGGGTGGTCATAATGGTTATGACCTTTACTTAAAAAGGTCAAAAAATTCTAATTAAAAAAAAAAAGAAACTTTCGATGGAAGTTTCTCTCTGTACATGGAAGTTTATCTCTGTAAATGGAAGTTTCTCTCTGTAAATGGAAGTTTCTCTCTTTACATGGAAGTTTATCTATATTATATGAAGCTTCGGGTTTCAAAATGGGTGGTGGGGGGCTAGGCGGAAATAAGTTTTCAGTTTTCTCTCTCTAGATTTCAGTTTTCTCTCTCTAAACCACTGTACATGGTGGTTTTAAAAAAAAAAACTTTTTTCGGCCATGCGAGGGAGAGAGAAAATTTCGTGGGTAGGAGATGAGGGTAATCCTGTACTTTGATATACATTAAATGCTACTGGGCCCCACGGTAAGTGCTGAAATTGAATAGAACAAAAAGTGCTGCTGTTTTTAATATTATTTTTTTCAGAGGTGCTAAAAGTGAAATTAACCCAAAAAAAAAAAAAAAAAAAAAATCAAGCAAAACAAATCAGAAAAAAAAGTAAAAAAAAAAAAGAAAGAAAATCTGAATACAAATACGTACAATTCTTGAGCTATCGAAAAAGCAACGATCGATCACTCCATAGTCAGTATCATTCAGGTACATAGACAAGTAAGTTCTTTGAATTTTAACGTTTCTGCATTTTGTTGATTTGAATTTTTTTTTTTAAATACTGCCTCTGAAATTAGGGTTTCCAATTTCGGAGAATCAGATCGTGCGGTGGCTTCCGATTGAATTCGTGAACTCTTTTGGAGTTTCGTCACTGGGAATCGGTGGTTTTCTTTTTTCTTGGTTTTGTTTCCGAGCATGGATTTGGTATCTGGTTATAAGGTGATCATTTTCTCTCCTAATTCTCTTCATTTCCCGGGAAAATCGTAACTATGGAAAAAAATTTTATACTCGCAAGTAAGAATAAGAATTGGGTAATTTTGAATGTTTGAAATGTTAATGGCACATTCTATTATTCGGATTTTCAGATTCCGATATCAATCTCATCATCGAATCAGTTATTCTAAACTTCTCTCTCTCTCTCTCTTTTAGGGGGTCGTTGGTCTCGTTTTTGGTAATGAGAGCTCTGGTTCGAATGAAGATAGGTAAATTTGTTGTTTTCTTTCATGATTTTGGATATAGATTTTAATACATTGGCTATGAGCTTACCAAAAAATTGTCAATTTGCAACTTATGGTTTACGATTTTTTTTTTTTTTTTGGGCGATGAAAGAATGTGTTTAGCATTACAAGACTGACTCTAGTTCAAGAAAGCTTTTTTTTGGTTTCAGCATTACCTTAAACAACTAAAAAATGTAGAGTTTTGCACTTGATTTTGTTTGTTCTTAACTGACTTAGCATGTGTTTGGCCATACAACTCTAACCATAACTCCAGTTGTTGTTTTTTTTTTTTTTTTTTGGTCTTTTTCTTCAAAATTCAACTCAGTTTCACTATTCAGAACTCCAAGTCTAACTTAAAATTCAAACCTGAAAAATCCATAACTTTGTTATTCCAAGGCGAAATGAGATGATTTTTTTTTTTTAATTTATAAATTGCATAGAATTTCGAGATGAACGAAACCAAATCCTTATTGATATATACTTTTTTTTTTCCGAACACATTTCAAATTTTTACATCTTTTCACTCTAATCAACCAAACGCATAATTCCAAAACCCAACTAAACTTCGGTCAAAATAATTCCAATTTTCCAACTCTAGCAGACCGACCAAATGCATGCTTAGCCTATATATGTGTTGTTATTATATGCATGTGAATAATTACACTCACACTCTGTTGTGTCGTGTGAATAGCTACGTTGAACGCTTGCTTGACCGCATAAGCAATGGTAAGCTGGCAGAGGACAGGAGGAATGCTATGGTTGAGCTTCAGTCTGTTGTGGCAGAGAGTAATGCTGCACAACTAGCATTTGGTGCAATGGGTGAGTGTTTCGCTCTTGTTTGCTCAAGTGGTTTTTTTGTTTTTATTTTTAGATGGGTGTCATGATATGTTTCTTTCACTTTTGTAGGCTTTCCTGTGCTGATGGGTGTGTTAAAGGAAGAACGTGATGATGTTGAAATGGTTACTACTTTATCTATCTTTCTATAATTAACCAGATATTCCATTGTGATTTTCTTTCCCCATAGGTGAATTCACATTTATGATCTTTTGCTTGCTTGAAGAAAACAGCGGACTGAGACTTAACTGAGGATTTATTTGGTTCCGAGTTTAGTAATGCGGTCAACCCCAGATTTTGAATGGAAAATTTAGATCGTGAAGAAGCATATTATTAAGAGCAATAGTGTCAAAAACCCAATTTATAGAACTTATGTTCTTTGCTATCTTTTTAGGAATTTGTTCCTTCTATGTATTCTAAAGAAAATTTACTACGTATCTTGGTATGGCCCTTTCTCTTCTGAATTTACATTGTTCCTGAAAATGGTTCATGCCTTTGAATCATCTAGGTCCGAGGTGCACTGGAAACTCTTGTAAGTGCATTGACTCCAATCGACCATGCAAAATCACAAAAGAATGAGGTGCAACCTGCTTTAATGAATACTGATTTGCTTTCCAGAGAGGCAGACAACATTTCACTTCTTTTGAGTTTGTTGGTGAGAAATCTCTAGCCGATTCCAAAACACCCACGCCCAGATCATGTTTTATGTTAACTTGTTTGGTTGGCTCTTGCATATGGTTCGCTGCTTATTTCCTTGCATACTTTGACAGGCAGAGGATGACTTCTATGTGCGGTATTATACTCTTCAAATTTTGACGGCTCTGCTCACAAACTCTCCTAATAGGTTTGAGATATGGTGTTACTGATAATATTTTTTGTTCCTGTATAAACTTATGAATCTTCTAGTATTTTTGGAAAGAGCCTTTGCTGACCTCATCTTCAGGTTACAGGAAGCCATTCTTACCATTCCCCGTGGTATAACTCGTTTGATGGATATGCTTATGGATCGTGAGGTATATATTTTTCATATTGAATTAAAGACACTCTTGCTAATTGTTTCAATCTTTTCTTTAATTGGTTTTTAAATTATAAATCTATGTTATTAGCATACTTTTCTACAGTATAACGGGGAGAGATATCCTTACTGTCTAAGATTGTTGTTCCTAGTTTTGCTTTTGGAATTGTATTTGCTAGACATTGTATATTCCTCTATCTGCAGTGAAAACGTATATGAAGCCCTTGAAAGTTTCTCTCTTCGAATCTTATTTGTAACATTGAATATTCCTCAATCTGCAGTGTCAACCTAACTCTCTCTCTCTCTCTCTCTCTCTCCCTCCCTCTCCGGGGAACTTAGGGGTGGTAAATTTGATTTCTAGACCTCAACATTGGAGGCGGATGTGGATTTATCGCTAGGCTAGGCCTGCAACTACTTAAGCTCACTTTTTCAATACCACTACTAATTGACATTTTTTTTTCTAGGTTATACGAAATGAGGCTTTACTACTTCTCACTTACTTGACCCGTGAAGCTGAGGTAACCCATTTTGTCTTTTGCAGTCATTGTTGCTTCTAATCCTTTATCTACTTGTTTTTGCTGAATCAATGATTGAAAGATATGCTTGAAAGTTAAGGGTAATTACCACCTTTCTCATGACGCCAGGAAATTCAAAAAATTGTGGTCTTTGAAGGTGCCTTTGAGAAGATTTTCAGTATCATTAAAGAGGAAGGGGGTTCAGATGGTGGTGTTGTTGTGCAGGTAATAATTCTTTCTGTAGTTACTTTGCTCGGTTTGTTTGTGATTTTGTCTGTTGAAGTTTATGTCTATTTTGCGGTATCCATGTAGCTTAACAGGTTGAAGATGTTGGATTTTTTTTTTCTATTTTAGTCTTAACTTTTTTTCCCCTTCAGAAGTACTGATTTAGAATGATAATTTTCTACGTGGCTTTAAGATAGGAAATCTCTCGTGTTCCCTCTTCCCATATTGTGATTAGTTTTTGTTAACTTAATCTCAAAAGCATCTGAAAATATCTCTTTTTGCTCAGGACTGTCTTGAATTGCTAAACAATCTTCTTAGAAACAATGCATCCAATCAGGTTTGTGGCCTTCATTGCTTCCATTCTTATGCTTTAGATTCCTAGCTATAATCTTTAAGTAAATAAATTTTTGTGATCCAGATATTACTGAGAGAGACAATGGGGTTTGATCCCTTATTGTTAATTTTGAAGTTACGAGGAGTTACCTACAGTTTCACCCAACAAAAGGTTAGTTTCTCAAATGTTTTAATCTTTCTAATTTAGAGATTCTATTTCTATTGCGCAAAGCTTACCAGTGACATCTTGTTGTCATGAAACAAACACGATGCCAGTAGACAATTAATCTTCTCAGCGCGTTAGAAACCATTAATTTATTGATTATGGGAGGTTTGGAGGCTGATCCTGGGAAAGAGGCAAATAGACTGACAAATAAAACGTCCCTTGTTCAGGTTGGTTATGCTGCTGTTATTTTCTGTAATTGGTGATTTAGTGCCACAGAAAACTATCAATGTGATGAAATCTGATTTTTAATTTGTTGGGTTGACGTAGAAAAAAGTGTTGGACCATCTTCTCATGTTGGGTGTTGAAAGCCAATGGGCTCCTGTTGCTGTTCGCTGTTCGGTAAGATAACTATTGCAGTCTTCATATTCTTAGACTCTCTTTATCTTGCACACACAAGTTCTAATGCCATTTATTTACAAACTGGCAACGAACTACAGTCTGACTCAAAGCTGATCTCCTGTACAATGTTCTTACTCATCCTCAAATAAGAAATAACAACTTTATTGATTGTGTAATTCCCTAAGTCTCTTCCCCAAGTATTTATCTTTTGCATTATTTCTGGACATAAACAATGACTTTGAAACAGAAAATGGAAAATTTATTTCCATGCAGTATCGGGTACCAAAACTCATGTCTGATAGGTCCCACATGCTAGGAACCTACCATTGTGAGTAGTTGTGCCTACCAGCACCATTGATGCCAAATAACATTGTTCATGCCAGACGGATAATTAGTTACCATTATTGGACTCTGGGTATTTTTATCCTGTTGTTTTCTTGTGATTTCTTCTTTAATGCATGTTGACATTGCTGTCTGCTGGTGAATATTTTGTAATACAGTAATGCTAATTATATGCTCTGTATTACGTTTGCCTTTTTGGTTGTGTACCGCTTTCTGAACTGAGGTTGTTTTGTTATTGTCTGGACAAAGCCTTACAATATCTTGTCTACTTTTGTTTATTTTTCTAATCCATGTAGGAAACATGTCCTTTGTGCTGTCTTAGTTGCTTACACTCCTTTGTTTTTCTTTATGTTCAGAATTGATATCTTTATTTGGGAAAATTATTGTCTATGTGAATTGCTTATCCACTTCATAATAGGAATAATGTGATATCAAACTATACACACATATTCGCGCACACACACACACACTCATAAAATTTGATGGAAGATTGTGTTATCCGTTTGTTAGCATGTTCTTTCCCACCCCCTTTTTTTTTTTTTTTTTTTGGCTTCTTAATGCAGTGTGCCTCTGATACTCTTTCATCTGTTTGTGAGGCTCCAGGAAAGATTATTAAGTTATGTATGTTTACAGTTTATTCACATTTTCAGGCACTACGATGCATTGGTGATCTTATTTGTGGACATCCCAAAAACCTTGATGCCCTTGGTAGCAGAATTCTTGGGGAAGGACCACAAGAACCTGCTTTGAACTCAATTTTGCGGATAATCTTGAGGACTTCTAGTACACAGGAGTTTGTTGCAGCTGATTATGTTTTCAAGAACTTTTGTGAGGTTGACAATGCATTTCATTCTTCATTTTGTTCCACTATACAGGATTTTTCGTAACCTGAACTTTAACTAAATTTTGTTGTCATTTGAATTAGAAAAATGCTGATGGGCAAGCCATGTTGGCATCTACATTAATTCCTCAACCGTATTCCATGACTCATGCTCCACTTGAGGAGGATGTGAATATGTCATTTGGAAGGTATGTTTATTCAAAGTGCCTTCTGGATCATGTTCTGCTGCAATATTTTCACTATTCTTCTATGTCAGGTTTACTATTCTTTAATTATCTCATTCTTTATACTATTTAGCTTGGAAAGATTTCTTTCTGTGATTAAACTCGTTAAACTCTAATTCCCCTGCAGCATGCTACTACGAGGTCTTACTCTAAGCGAAAATGATGGAGATATTGAGGTAATTCATCATCTTACTGGCAAAGTTTGAAAGAGTGGAATATCTATTCCATATGGCTAACAATGAATATCTTGAAGTGCAGACTTGCTGCAGAGCTGCTAGTGTTCTTTCTCATGTACTCAAGGACAATATCCAGTGCAAGGAAAGGGTATGCAATTTTGTCATACTATACATACAGTTGACTCATCTAACTTTTCTCCTGTTGTCTCACTTATTTAGCCGAAAACATCCCTATCCTATTTAGCATTCTGCTAGTCACTAAATTGTGAGTCAAGTTAAAGCTTGGCCCGAATGTGGCCAAGAGATCATTACACGTTTTTCTTTCCTTTCTGGAATCTTCTTTCTTGTCATAAAAGATGGCCCGTTCAATACTATAATCTCATGCGATCTTTTCCAGGTTTTGCGAATTGAACTTGAGGCTCCCATGCCATCATTAGGTGCTCCCGAGCCACTAATGCACCGCATGGTAAAATATTTGGCTCTTGCCTCTTCCATGAAAAACAGAGATGGAAAGTCGAGTCCATCATTGAACTCGTACGTCCAACCAATTATATTAAAATTGCTGGTCACCTGGCTTGCTAACTGCCCTAATGCAGTAAACTGTTTCCTAGATTCACGTCCCCACCTTACGTATTTGCTCGAGTTGGTGTCAAATGAATCTGAATCGGTGTGCACAAGGGGGTTAGGTGCCGTTATTTTGGGAGAATGTGTAATCTATAATAAATCACCTGAGGCTGGTAAAGATGCTTTTTCGGTAGTTGACACCATTAGCCAGAAACTTGGGCTCACATCATACTTTCTGAAGTTCGACGAGATGCAAAAAACCTACATTTTTGCTTCTGCAAGCTCCGCCCAGGCCCGTAAACCACTTACAAGATCTACTGCTGCTAGTATGGCAGATATTGAAGATGTTGATGATAATTACTTACCTGAGGGGAAAGTTGATCATCCCATTCTGTCATCAATCTTTGATTCTTTTTTTGTTACTCTGGTTAAGAGCTTGGAGGCAGATATTAGGGAAAAAATTGTCGAGGTTTACAGTCATCCAAAGAGCAAGGTAGCTGTGGTGCCGGCTGAACTGGAACAGAAAAGTGGAGAAAGCGAAGCGGAGTATATCAAGCGGCTGAAAGCATTTGTGGAAAAGCAATGCACTGAGATACAGGTATGCTTTGAGTTTCTAAATCATTCTTTTGAAATTTTAGACGTGTATGAGACTATGTTTTGACATTTGGGCACTCCTTTTTTCTAGGATCTTCTTGGTCGGAATGCAATATTGGCCGAGGACTTGGCAAAGACTGGTGGGGGAAGTAATTCCCAACCCGAGCAGAGAGTGGGTGGAGCCTCAGACAGGGTCCAAGTAGAGACACTTAAGCGAGATCTTCAAGAAACAACTCAGCGGGTGGAGCTACTCAAGGCCGAAAAAGCCAAGGCTGAATCAGAGGCATCCACGTACCGGAACTTAGCCGGCAAGATCGAATCCGACTTGAAGAGCTTATCCGATGCTTACAACAGTCTTGAACAAGCCAACTTCCAATTGGAAAACGAGGTAAAAGCTTTAAGAAGCGGAGGGCCTTCGACATTCCCTGACGTCGAGGCAATGAAGGCGGAAGCGAGGGAGGAAGCACAGAAGGAGAGTGAAGCAGAACTGAATGATTTGCTGGTGTGCCTTGGGCAAGAACAGAGTAGAGTGGAGAAACTAAGTGCAAGGCTGGTAGAGTTGGGAGAGGATGTGGACACACTGCTTGAAGGTATTGGGGATGATGTTGGGCTTCCTGAAGATAGTGAAGAGGAGGATGAGTAATTGCACATTGTACTTTATCATTATGAATTGAATTGTATTGGCTTTTTTGTTTTTTGTTTTTTTTACTGGATTCATTGCTTTTGTCTTCTTCCTCTCACCATGTACATTTCTTTGTCCTGTTGAACTGTACAGTTACTCATTTGGGATGCTTAAGTTCTGAATCTAATAGCTTATTTTCTTTAATTTGGTTTTAATTTGTTATTTATTCCCAGACTTACCGGATTTTCTGGCAAAATCCACCGCGCCCCCCCCCCCCCCCCGGCCGCTCTCCCCGCCCCTTTTTTGTTTCTTTTTCAATCTTTTCAATTTTTGTTTCAGGCCGCATGGAATCAGAAGCAAAAAGATCGAAAACTCAGCCAGTTCAGGTCATATGTGGAGATTAGTATTTGGAGGTTAGACCAAATTTCTATTACTTTTCATTATTTTAATTTGCAGGAAGCTTCTCTGGTTCGTATTAGAAAAACACGTCTCTAAGTTAGTAGCTTCGGTTTTTTTGTCATTCAATTAGATATATATGAAAGATCATAAATTCAAATAAGTATTAATTGAAAATAAAATACATGAATATGTTTTTTTAGAATAATTGATTCAAATAGACTCTTAATTTTTTAAAAGATGATAATTTGATTTAAATATTAATTTTTTTTAACCGAGAAGATGTTACACTTTTTAAATGCTTGTAATTTTAATCATTTTCATCCAAAATCATTAAAAACTTAATGAAACACGTCATGTGTGAGATATGATTAAATATTAAAGGATATTTTAATAATTTGATATTAAATTATATATATATTTAAAAATTATTATCAATCTAATCAAAATATTTAAAACCCATTACTCCAAAAAAAAAAAAAAATTAAATCCATTAGGAAAGGAAAAAACAACATCTTATTTCCAGCAAAGTAGGAGGGGAAAAAAAAAAAAAAACCTCGATCGGGGAGGGGTGGGGTGTGAGCACGGCGTGAGGGGACCAATGGCACTGACGAATGCCACGCCCATGCTGGCGGCTACGGGTTCCAGTATCCTTCGGAGCTGGAGCTGGCAATGGGGAAAGCTTCTTTACGATTGGAGAGAGAAAGAGAGAGAGAGAGAGATGTGGTAGGCTTCCTTTTCCGTTTTGGGTCTGGAGGCGGCGGAAGGGAGCTCGCGGGTGGTGGTGATTTGGAGGGAAGGGGAGGGAGGGATATCTTCATCTTTTTAAGGGAATTTTGCTTTAAAAAACATAAAATATACTTTTCATGATATTATTCGGTGAGTTTTTTTTTTTTTGACAAAATCAAACAAAAATAATTATATTGTGAATATTTAAAAATTTTAAAATTATCTCAATTAAAAAAATAAAACAGAAATTAAATAGTTATTTTTTAATCATTTAGATAACATTTAGACTAATTATTCTTATTTAGAGAGCTTTCACTCCTTTTGCTACAAAAAAAAAAAAAAAAAAAAAAAGTGCTCTCTCTCTCCTGTACTCCCTCATGTGTACGAAAATATTTGATCTGCTTTTTCTTTTTTTTCATTTTTCATTTTTGTATTTGGGTTCTCTCTTTAATAAATTTTGAAATGGATCATTAATTAAATGTATTCTGCTAACAATATTGTTCACATTACAATTTCAAAAACAAAAATATTGTTCATATTACATTGAAAAATAAATTGATATTCCAATAACAATATTGTAATCTAATTAAATAGGTAGGATTATCGAAATGTCACAAACTTTAAAATCATGCACCAATTTTCTATTAAATTTATGATAGAATGACTAAATTTATTAACAAAATATAATTCAGAGAAACATATACTATGTTTTAAAATTCATAAATGAAGTTATACAAGAGCTATATAGTTAATGGGGAATTTCTGAAATTAATCCTTATTATTATAAAATTATAAAATTTTTTAATTTATCTTATATACATATAATTACTAAATATATGATTAATATGAACATAATTTTTTTTATAGAAATAAATCCAATATTTAAATAATACAATGCAACCAAAAATATAAGATTAAAAAAAAAAGAAATATAAGATAAAAGTGAACTAAGGGCTTGTTTGGTTGGACAACTCAAACCATCTAACTTAAATTTTATTTATTTATTTTTTTCTCAAAAGTTTTTATCTTTTTTCTAAAAATTTTTTTATTTTTTTTTAAAATTTAAAAAAAAATTACTATTAAAATTTAAAAATTTCAACTCAAATTACTCCACCAAACATTCCCTACAAGAAAAAGTTAGATAAATTTTGTAAAAAAAATAAAAGAAAATAGATATTTGTTTTTGCTCAATGTGGTTACACTACTAAGAGAGAGTGGACCCTTTTCGTGCGAGTGAGATTGAGATACAAAAAAGCATGATGCGACAAAACGGCTGTACATTACGTGAGCAGAATATCCAGATTAATCAACTTCGTATAAATTAATAATTCCTCTTATTCTTCGAAACTGTTTCCAAAAAGAAAGAAAAAGAAAAAAAAAAAAGAAAAAACAATGGCCCAGTTTTCTTCTTCATCGTCTTCCTCGACATTCGAGCACAAAGCATACGCGAGAGTTGGTATGTTGGGCAACCCAAGCGATGTCTACTTCGGCCGGACAATCTCTTTTTCTGTCGGCAACTTTTGGGCTTCCGTACAATTGCTTCCTTCTCAACACCTCATCATCACTCCTCACCCCACCCACGATCTCGTCAACTTCAGATCCCTTGACCATCTGGTAATCTTTTTTTTTTTTTTTTTTTTTTTTTTTTAATTTTTATAATTTTTTATTTAAAAAATAATAATGGGCATTTAAATGTTGCAAGCAATGTGTTTTATATTGATCCATGATGTGTGTTGCTTTTCCTCTCATGGAAATTCAAGATCTGGTTTTTTTTTTTTAATGGTTTTTTTTTTTACATGAAGGAATTGACTAAGGTAACAATTAATGGCGACATTCCGAATAATTTTTTTTTTTAATTTAAGAAGTTAAGAGAGAAATATACAAGTTGAATGGTAAAATTTAAGTTGAAAAAGAATGAAGCCGATGATCTGATAGTGATTGTGATTCGTTTTAGTTTGGATTTGTGCTTGTTAACAGGTGAATAGGCTGGACAATGAGGGTTATTATGGGGGTGTGAGACTTCTCATGGCTATTTGTAAAGTTTTCCGTAAATATTGCAAGGACAATAATATTGATCTTCATAGGGGAAATTTCACTCTCTCATATGACACGAATATTCCTCGTCAGGTTTGACATAATTCTTGTTCTTCACACCTTCACACTTATGATTAATGGAATTTTAGACTCCTTAAAAGAAAGTTTTTTTTTTTTTTTTCCTTCCGGTGTTTCAGGCGGGACTTTCAGGTTCTAGTGCAATTGTATGTGCAGCCCTGAGCTGCCTTCTTGACTTCTACAACGTTAGGCATTTGATCAAAGTGGAAATCCGGCCTCACCTTATCCTTAGTGCAGAGAAAGAGCTCGGAATTGTTGCCGGACTTCAAGACCGGGTTGCCCAAGTTTACGGAGGCCTTGTTTACATGGTATCATGGATGACAATATCTCTATACTATATTTCTGTAAATTTATCACACCCTTTTTTTTTTTTTAAAGCGAATTCCAAGAATATGCCCGTCGAAATATCCTTAAAAATTTGAAGTGTTGATATCTAATTATTGTACTTATGGGCCCGTTTGACAGAGTACACTTTTAGAAGTAACTTTTGGACCCATGAAGCCAAAAGCAGCTTGTAGGAAGCTCTGCGAAACGGGCACTCTATCCTTGCATGTTATGTTTGCTTGAGATGTCGATACATGACTATTTGTATTTTGTAAATGTGACAACTTTGTGATCGATTTCGATATTTTCCTGCTTTTAGGATTTTAGCAAGGAACACATGGATAAACTGGGGCATGGTATTTATACACCAATGGACATCAGTCTCCTCCCACCCCTCCATCTTATCTATGCTGACAATCCAAGTGATTCTGGAAAGGTTAGAATACATAATTTTAATTGGTATTTGGAGGCGTGAATTTCTTACTTTTGTAGTGTAGAATACATGATCGTTTTTTGTGCAGGTACACAGTACAGTTCGGCAACGGTGGCTCAATGGTGATGAGTTTATAATATCGTCAATTGAAGAAGTTGCCAGTGTAGCTGAGGAGGGAAGGAAGGTATTGCTTGAAAAGGACTACTCAAAACTAGCGACTCTGATGAATCGCAATTTTGATCTTAGAAGGTAACAGATTTGAGAACTCTGTTGCTTCTGAAACTTCTAGTTTGTTTGTTAAGAGCAACTACTCGTCAGTAACCCCCATTTAGAAATGCTGCTCTTCTGAATGAAAATTACACCATCTGCGGCCTGACAGTATTTGAACCAGTCGTGAATCTTCAACATAGAGGCTCTTTTTTTTTTTTTTTTTTTTTTTTTTTTAAATATATTTTTTGGTGCGTTTTACTGCTGCTAATAAATGGTGCTATTTAAATATTGTTTAGGAGCATGTTTGGAGACGATGTTCTTGGTGCTGTAAACATAGAAATGGTGGAAGTAGCCCGAAGGGTGGGTGCGGCTTCAAAATTCACTGGCAGTGGGGGAGCGGTGGTTGTGTTCTGCCCTAACGGACCCTCACAAGTGAAGCAGTTAGAGGATGCTTGTCAGAAAGCTGGCTTTAGAATTGAACCAATAAAATTTGTTCCTTCTCTACTAAATGAGGTTGATCTCAAAACCCTTTAAAGATCGAAATTGTTCAAGTTCATGCTTTTTGGTTATTTGTTATTATTATTATTATCATTATTTGTGCTCATGTACGAAAGGTGAGTACTTTCCTTTTAATGCTAAAAGAAATATGCCGCTGACGTTTTCTGATTGTGCATACCAATAACCACAAGAGTTATTAGTTGGGGGGGCGCTTACACTATGTTTGGTAGGAGGGAAAGAAAGAATGGTAGAGAAAACATACGAAGGAGAGAATATGAATGAGAAAGGAAGTTGTTTTACTATTTGATCTTGTTTAGTATAATAAGATAAAAAAAATGATTATTAAAGAATGACTATTTTTTCAATTAAATTATGTGATTTTAGTTTACAAATGAAGACAAATGTAATTTGATTATTCGTTCAAGCGCTTTACATCTTCTCTCCTAGAATCTATACGCTCTAGAGGGATAAAAAATGGTTGGATCCATAGGGGTCTTTTCCTCACACTACTGTTTTTTTTTTTTTTTTTTTTTTTTTTTTGCCTCTCTCTCTCTCTCCCCCCCTACAAACCACCCTACAATTCTATTTTCTCTACCAAAATCCCTCCACTCTTATTTCCTCCCAAAACTCTTTTTCCTTTGGAAGTGCATCTACTGAAAAACGAAGTTTACCAAAGTGAGATTTTGGCTATGATGAATATGAGTAGGTACGGAAAGAAATCAGCAGATAATTGCAAGTGAAAAAGCAATCAAAGTTGGACCAGGCCATTATCCACCATTCAAAAGCTTTAAAATAAATCCCTCAAAAAAAAAAAACGCTATTTAAGGCATGGTGATTAACCAATACGCCAGTTCAGTTTCGGCCAACAACAAGCAGCATTAGCAACACCTAAAGTTGGTTCATTTGCGGCCATCTTAATAATGGCAGGTTTTTGTTGGCTCATCTCAAAGCTTCGGAAACCTTGGGTCGGGTATGTCTTTAATGCTTGATTAAATCCTCAATTACCCTTGCTTTGCACATGATAGATGCTAGACAGACAATCGATAATGACGAGTGCCGCAAAAAGCACATGGCATAGAAACCCATATTCTAGGTCTTTCCCCTTATAGAACAATCAATTGCAAATTTATAAAGCAACATTCTAAATTGTACAAAATTAAGCAAAGCTTGCAGTTAAAAAGAGCATGAATGACTTGAGTTCAACTTCGAGATTTGATTTCTAAACAAGCTAATACCCCGTTTCCCGACCACCATTTTACTTCAAGGTGACGGAAAACTTAATTTTTTCATCGTCCTGAGACCTGTGTCATGATATTGATTGGAAGTTGGAACAACTTCAAATGAGCATGAGAAGATCTCACTCGAAATACAACTTTCAGCCTACACCGTCTTCTACTAGCTACTATCGGATTTCCATTGCAGACGCTACTGAAACTGGAAGCAAATACGATGAGGCATTTTGACGACATACTTTGAGAAATTGACAAGTAAATACAACCTACTACTACAAGCCACCAAAAAAAAAAAAAAAAAAAAAAAAAAAAAGAAAAAGGAGGAATTACAGCATGCACACGGCTACACCTCCGGAACGCTCACTTCGAGTTGCACGATTTGCTCACCCTCATGGTACGACAATGGTTAGACTAATTACAACTTTCCACTAAATCGAATAGCTTAAACAGAAAAAAAAAAAAAAAAAAAAAAAAAAGGAAATTCTACATGACAATAGATTACAGTAAGGTTTTAATTACTAAAGATTTCTTCAGCAGGTAGGAATCACCAGTACAACAGCAGTGGAACGCCTGGATTCAAAAATCCATTCAACAGAGCCAATGAAATTATCACTAATAAGAACTCACTGATCACAAAGCGATGCCAAAAGCTCCCGTGGTGAAGCTGGTAAATCCCATATGGGGAGGTCGATCAACGACTGATTCACCTCTTCCTCGTGCGCATTACACATAGCTTCTGCTATGTCACAAAGACTTGAAGCATCTCTAATGATGGCTTCCTGGGCTTCTACCTGCATTGTGAAGACCTCCATAATTGGATCATGTCTCAAAACTTCAATCATTTGGAAGGTTTTACTACTGGGCCTAATATGAAAACAAGTTTTCCTGGTTCAAGCTCTTTCCCTCACTAAAAAGTCAACACTTTATTAGGGTTGAAATTCTAAAGCTTTAAATTTTGGGATTTGAATTGAAGATTTGTGTTCCCTTTTCAAGAAATAACCACAGACGAGAGAAATCAGTAAGAATATTCTTTAATCTTCACTAACAAGCGAAGAGAAAATCTGAATTCAATAGCAAGAAAGTTAATGGAACCCTAAAATCAAAACTTCATTTCCAATCTTAGCTTAAATTGAGTACCCAAATGATCAAATTGGCCACAATTCACAGAAATTTTGCCCTAGGAATGCACTTCCTAAAATCCCCAAATCCCAAATTATTTCCTTTCCGAAAATTCACACAAACCCAACAAAAACCAAATTACCTGCAAGAGAAGGTCGTCGACGAGGGACCCACAAGCGGACTCCATTCGTGGCGGAACCTCCACCGGCGGCAAAAGCTCAAAGGACGCCGTTTGACTCCGCTGTTGTTGGAGATTACGTGTGGTGTCCTCCATTGCACGCAAGGTGTTCGACAAATACTCCCACTGAGCGATCTCCGACTGGTAGCGAGCCTTAAGCTTGGAAAGCGCCTTCCTCTTCCGGTGTCGCCGGTTCAACTCCTGCGCCTCCGGATCCGGACCGGGAGGCGGCTCAGCCGCCGGGGAAGATGATGAGTCGAGCTTTCTGCGCTTGTAGACGAAGCCGTCTTCGTTTAGGAGATCCCAGTCGTCGTCTTCCCGCGCCGGTGCCGTTGTCGACTCCATTGCTGGCGAGTGTGAAAATCAGAGTTGAAATTGTGAGGAAAAATTAAAAATTTCGAGGAATTTCAGAACATGCAAGTGGCCCAAAGAGGAGCGAGAGAAAGAGCGATTGAGTGAGCGTTTCTGAGAAGTTTTTTGTTGTTCAGTTCTTTATTTTATTTTTTGTTTTATAGATTTTTATGGTGATATTAAAAAAAAAAAAAAAAACCAAAATGAAACTTTAGATATAGGAGCAATGCTATATAAGTGGTCACAAACATAATTCTTTAAAAAAAAAAAAGTAATCATATTTTTTTTTACTGAATAATCTTATATTTAATTTCATTATAAAAATGTAAGTTCAAATCCTCCATATACACATTATTAAAAAAAAATAAAAAAAAGCACTCAATTATATTATCATTTATTTTAAGAACGAACTCTATATTAGGTGCAAGTTTATCCAACTTTTTTTTTTCTATTGTTATTTTCTCTCAAAAAAACATTTATTACCATTTTTTTTTTCTTTGAAAGTTTTCTTAAAAGTTATTGTAAGTTTATGTTACTAATTAAAGAAAAAAAATGTATATGCTACTAATTGTTATATTTAGGGAATTTGTTTCAATAAAGTTCGGTTTGTTGGAAATTTTCAAATAGTGAATAGAGACTAGGTGTGGATAAACAGAATGTTCTGGGTAACAAAACAAATACATGTAATATAGTGTGCAAATTAATGAATCGATAGGTAAATAATATTCTGGATAACAAACAAACATGACATGTAAAATACTGTATTTATGGACGGCAAACAAACTTTGCATGCAACTAATGACTAGGCAGAGATATTCAACTAAATAGGTAAGTGAATGAGAGTGAGAAATACACAAAGAAAGAGAGGATGTTTGGATTCAACTTGAAAAAGTTGTTTATCTTTTGTTATTTAATTTAATTATAATTACACACCTAATTTTATTATAAAATATAAAATTTAAATCCATCTCGTGTTATGTTCAGGAAAAAAAAAAAAAAAACTCTAAGAATCAACTTTGATGATAGAAAATTATGAATGTCTACGGCAAAAATTTATTTAATAGTTTAAAATTATAGTTAATGTCCATAATTTTAAGAGGACAATATTACTGTTTATACCAAAACCAAAATTGCATTACCTTTTGGTGACCTCAATTTTTATGGGAAAAGCTCATGGATTGATTGAAAAAGAAACAAAAAGATTGAACTTTTAAGATACCCATCATAGATGATAGAACTATGAATCATCAACTTTTTGCTAATTTTTCCTACCCACACTAGAAAAGACCCCCCCAAAAAAAAAAAAAAAAAGAAGAGAGAGAGAGAGAGAGAAGAGAGAGCATAAAAATGCTTTAAAAGGCCCAAAAACAACTATGGTGGTGGACTTGGGAGTGGCTTCAAATCATCAATTAGCTTAGAACCACTCTACTTTACCGTGCCTCACTGAAAAACCATGCTAAAACCCAGTCGCTGCTAAACAACAACAACAACAACATCGTAATTTACATCTCAATTCTTCCATTGTCATCAATGGCGAAATCACTCTCTCTCACCCATTATCTCTCCCTCCTCTTCCTCCGTCCATCACTCACCGTTCCCACCTCCAGAAAACTTAAACTTCTCAAACCACCCTCTTCTTCTTCTTCTTCTTCACTTTCCTTCTGCACCAAAACGAGATACCCACTTCAGTACGACATGGTCCTCCACCGCCCGACTCAGTCCTCCCTCGATCGCCCACCCGCCCGACTCGCCAGACCCAACTCAGAAACCACCCCCGAGCAGGACAAGCCGGCCTCGGAATTGGGGTTCGAGGGGTGGGTCGATCGGAAACTGGGTGGTTCGGAGAATTCCGAGGTTGTCATGGACAAGTCCAAGAGAAAGTACTACAACAAGAGACGGAAGAGAATGTACGGAACCGATTCGGACGACGAGAGGAGAGGAAATGAAGATGGGTTTGTGGAGTTGAAGCCGGAGGTTGTGGACTTTCCGAGGTTGCACAAGAGAGAGGAAGAGCTTTACTTTTACGACACTTTTGCTTATCCATGGGAGAAGGGGAAGCATTACAAGATGGTGTACCAGTTGGAGAAGAAGTACTTTCCTGATCAGTGTCTCGACAAGGCGTTTCTTGAGCCTGGACAGGACGTGAAAGCGGAAGAGAACGGAGAGAGGAAGAAGACGACGAAGAAAAAGGGAGGTGGTGAGGAAATGGTGGATGATAAAGGGCTTGTTTTCTTTGAGAGAGAGAGAGAGGAGAAGAGAGAGAAAGAGTTGGCGAGGGATGGTGGTGGGAGTAGTGATGTTATGGAGAAGAAGGTGGAGGAGTTCTTTAAGTGTTTGAAGAAAGTCCCCAATAAGGATGGTGAGGTTGGTAATGGGGAACCTTACCTTTTGACCAGGAGTACTGAGCTTCCTCCTAGATGGGACACTCCATATGGGACAGTGGTCTTAATCAACAAGCCCAAAGGTGAATATTTGAAATGTGTCCTTGGATTAGTAAATGTGTGATTGTATTTGTTTGAACATGCCGGAGAATGCATTAAAACGGAGTAGAATTCTTTGAATAGGGTGTGAAAAGAAATCTTATTAGGAGGATATTCATCTCGATTGAATTGTGACACATAAGTATTTTTTTAAAATTTGATATGATTCTAATGTTATCTGGGAATTCAGAATTGTGTTCTACTGGTAGGGTATGAAAGAGTTCTCCTTAAACGTGACAAAAAAAAAAAATGGTCTTTTCTCCAATCCACATTTAAAGCATTTGTTTTGCTTAGAAGTCCACTGAAAATGTGTTTGATCAAGTATTCAACAGAAGCTTGGCTAGCCCATAGAATGGTTCTCTCTCTCTCTCTCAAGGAAATGCTTGTAATGCATGCTTAGTGCGCTCTGTTTCACAAAAATTGATGGAATTGTATTGTAACACAGGATGGACTTCATTTACGGTCTGCGGAAAGCTACGACGACTCGTCAAAGTGAAAAAGGTTCTTTTTAGTTATCGGAGAGGCATGTAGATACCTTCCGTTAAATGCTCTCCTAACTTATTTTTCGGTAGTGTTACAGGTAGGGCATGCTGGAACTCTTGATCCTATGGCAACTGGTTTATTAATTGTTTGTGTCGGTAAAGCAACTAAGTTGGTAGACAGGTTTGTCTATGATACGATCTTGTATGTTAAGTTGAATTTTTTCTTGCCATGTTGGAATTTTTGAAAACAAGCTTAGCACGCTACATCTTATCAAGTAACAGATGCTCCATTTGCTCTCTATTATTTGATACACGTGACTGCAGATATCAAGGTATGATTAAGGGATACAGTGGAGTTTTTCGTTTAGGCGAGGCTACTTCTACTTGGGATGCTGATTCACCGGTTAGTTACTTGTTTTTGAATGATAACAAATGTTCCTTATCTTAATCTATATGCACGATGTTGTTTGTGTAATTCCATATTCTCTCTCTCTGAAATTTTCAGAAGTAAAATGAATTCTATTTTACAGGACTGCTATCGTTTCATTTTTAGTTTCAACTCAAATTGTTTATGTTCTTAAGTTTTACTCAAGCATCACCTCTCTTATATAGGTCATTCAGCGTGAGCCCTGGGAGCATATCAAAGACGAGGACATAAAGAAAGCAGCAGCATCCTTTTGTGGTGAGATTTGGCAAGTACCTCCGATGTTTTCTGCAATCAAAGTAAGAATTGCCACTCTTAGTATTTGACCTCATGGTAGCCGAAATGGAGTGTTGTTGAGGACGACCTATTTATAATGATTTTATGAGGAATTTAAGATATCGTTAGTAGTCATAGTGGATAAAAGGTACATGTGGTGCTAGAGTGCTGAAGTTTGTTAGCTTTAAAAGACTAGCAGTTGATAAGTTTTTATGGCATTTTTGGAGCAAAAGGAAACGTTTAATGTGGTAATTAAGCATCGGGCAACCAGCTTTTGCCATCGGCTGGGCCATCTCTGTGCTCTGCCCGAATATCTGGTACTTCAGCTTCCATTGGGATATTTGTCTTAAAAAAAAGGTATAGAAGTTCCACACTAAAAGATTTTTTGCTTGATGGAGTAATGAAGGCTCATTAAACTAAGATTCTTAGTAAATTAGAAGTCTTAGATTAAGGCTCACAATTGTTGATACCTGCAATTCAGTAATTTTAATGAAAACATGAGTGGGTCTCATTACAGTAAAATATTTTATACCTCCATTCTCTTTTACTTTGAAGTGTTCCATTTATTTCCCCGCCACTTTTCCTTATCTTCGGACAGGTTGGAGGTGAAAAGATGTATGAGAAAGCTAGAAGAGGGGAAAGTATTGAGCTTTCGCCGAGGCAAATTTCGATCTTCCAGTTTGACATTGAGCGTAGTTTAGATGACAGGTAAGCATACATATTATAAACAACACGCTAATCTAGTAGTGCTTGTTTCTTTCAGCAAAGATCATGTTGTTCGGGGATTCTAAGGGCCTTTTTTTGTTAGACTGCACAGCTTAGATGCTAATAGATATGAGGTCAAGAAGTTGAGCCCATTGAGTTCGAAGTTGTAAGGCCTGATGTGCTGTTATGTGCATGTTTGCAGACAAAATTTAATTTTCCGGGTTATATGCTCAAAAGGGACATACATTAGGTCGCTATGTGCGGATCTTGGGAAGGCACTTGGAAGGTATTCGCTTCTGTTAAACACTGTTCTTTCACTGCAAGATCACTCTCTTGGAGCTTTTATGCATATGGTTTGCTTCTAACATTCCTTGTACTTCCTTAACTTGCAGTTGTGCTCATTTAACTGCTCTTCGCAGAGATTCAATCGGTATTAGCCCTTCTCCATTCTTTCCTTTATACAGGCTTTGCATTGAAAAGTTGATTTCTCTTGTTTCTTTTCTTTTTTAGTGGTGAAAAGGCTTTTATTTTATATCCTTTTATTTTTTTTTTCTTAGTTGACATTCATTGGAATAGTCGCACATATTTTCGTCTCTATTCCAAACGAGAGAACTAGATGTGTTGCGAGAATACAATGCATTTTGTTCACTGTTAGTTGCTCGTTTTCCTACCTTTATAGGTGAATTTTCTGCCGACGATGCATGGGAATTCAAAGAGCTGGAAGACGCGATCACCAAAACTTATTTCTAGCTGAGGAATGAAGTCCATACGTGATATCTGCTAGTCCTAAAGAAACTTTTATTTACAACAAACGGAAAGAGTTTCTGCCCATTTTGCAGCTCGGGAATGATATTTCACTTTTCATTTGTTTTCATTAGTTTTATTATTTATAGCATTATATGTAACAGATGTCGTTTGCTAAAAAAAAAAAAAGATTGTTGTTGGTGTAAGAAAAGTGTAGAAACTAACACAAAATAAGAGTTCAATTGAGCGAAAGTAGACACTTTTGTAACAATGAGAGATGATATACAACTTACCAGACTAATGGATCGTTGTTAAGAGTTTACATGAAATTGTTTGCTGCAGATTATTATGATGTTTATGGTTCTTAAGATGAGCTATTGTTTTGTACTACGTATTTTATTTTTATTTAGAAAATATAGTCTGTGTTTTGAATTTTTATATATCATGCTTGATATATAAATTTATATCATTTTTTGGTCAATACTTAATTTTGACCCTCAGATGGCCAAATTATCCTTAAAAAAAGAGTGTTGTACAATAATCTAAAGTTAAATTTACTAAGGAAGAAGATTAATAAAGAGAATATCTTAATATCTTAAAGAAAATAAAAAAGTCCAATAAACAATCTTTATACACATGCGCTACGTCTAGTCAACGTAATTGATAAAAAAGAGAGAAAAAGAGGGGAAAAAAACACACTACTACTGCTAAAACAGTTCAAAAATGTAGACGACTGACTGTTTTTTAGTACAATGAGATGGTAAGCAGTAAGCACTCAGGTTTGCATGAATTTGATGACACCTTCTTAACGAGCAGTTGAATTTGGGGGTTCAATTCCCATGGCCTCAAAATATGCTTTCTCTGCACTTGTCATCCGATCTTGAAACATCGTCCATTCTCGTCTACACCTCTCCCTCACCTGACACACAATATATTTTACAGCTTTTAGAGCTCTACTTATTGTATTACAACTATTTTCGTAGTAAAGAAAAGAGGATTTGAGCCACATCCCGCCTCCCGTCCCCTTCGCCCTTCTAGAAATTCTGAGACCCACCGATGTAACAAAAAGGACCTGAAGGTTGGGTCCCATTCTCATTCATACCATAACCACCACACCCCAGCGCCGCATAGCCCATTGGCCAGGTAGGGTCCTAAAGTGGGGCTATGGAGTATCAAAGCCTAGGCACAACTTAGGAGGAGAAGATGGAAAGACATCCTTATTTTATTTTTTAATCTTTGAATTCAAGTTTGTCTTCTTCATATTATCATAACAAGTTCATTGGCAGAGAAAAGATTAGAGAGTCATTATTTACCCCTTCCCATGGTGCTTTCCCAGATTCTGCTTTCCCCTGAAAGAGAAAGATTGAGGCAATATGATAGATTAGACCATATGAACTGAAAAATCTATAGTACTTGGTAAGGAATGGGACTTACTTGGTTCCCAAGTGATGGAACGCCTTGATGAACAATCCACTGTGCATCCACAACTCCTATCTTCTCGTGGGCGGGCTGCTTCATGTAAAGGTATAAAGTTGACAAAAGAAAAATGGATACCATCACAAACAAGAGGAAGACATTGGATGAAAATTTATCACGAACCTCAACACATTTTCGAAGTGCAAAATCCAGACCCCATCCATGAACCAGGTCATTCTGAAATAGGTTGAACATTTTTTGAGCTAGTTAGATGGGGAGGAGAAAGAAAATAGTTTAATCATAAATACATATATATATAAACTATAAACCTGAATCATATGCCAAACACAACGCCATGCATCACGAGAAAGTACAGTTGCCATAATCTCGACAAATCTGCAGGATTTTAAGTAATTATGGTAAAAAGTAATAGCAGCTATTCAAATAGCTCCAGAACTAGAGTGCATAATAGACTATTTTTCATACGCTGCACATGGTGGCAAATGTGGATCAGTACACCAACCAGGTTTCTCCACCGTATCCCTGCACAGAGAAGAAAATGGAATCATCAACTGAACAAGATCAAGCTACAAATATAGGACGTATCTTCACAAAGAAGAATAGAGTACAAGACAAAATGATTAGTTTATGGCATCCTTACTTGTGGACTTCGCCGTCCCCTCTTCGCATTGTCATCTGCCATGTTAACCCTTTATTTGGTTCCAAACCAGGCTGTGAAATCTCCAAACCATGTTTTCTTACCAGTTTTATGTATCTGAAACAAAGCAGATTCAAGGCCTTATAATACGATTTCACAACCAATAGTATTTCATTCAGACTAGCAGATTGAATAGACAACACTCACTCCTCTGCATCAAAGTGCTCCACACCAAGATCCTCATCCCACATAAAGATGTATTCATAAGGCGCCACGATGTCGGGATGCAAAAATCGTTTGGCATACCACCTTTCACCAATATTCAGAAAGCCTATGTAAGCAGAAATTTCATAAGACTTGCAAAAACCTAGAGCAGCCAACTTGTGTGTGCGTGTGTCTATGCTCATGCAACCTACTAAGAATTAACGTAAACTATGATTAAATTAAGCTAACCATTTAGTTTGCTTCTGAACGCTCACATGGATAGCCTGCTTTGACCACTCAAGCTCTTCCCATTCACTTGCACGACCATCATAGTGAAACAAGACAATGGTGAAATTCTCTGAAAACTGTAAATGGGAAATCAGTATAAGAAGTAGAGAGAATAACACACACAAATAAAAAAAAGAAAAAAGAAAAAAACAGCCACAAAGGACCAACCTTTTTAACTGCAGCGTCAATATTTTTCTTCTGATCAAAGCCAACAGTAAAAGTTACAAGGTATCTTGGTTTGGTGGTTAAGTCCTGCAAATGCCACCTCCAGAATGAAATATTTAGATTAAGAAATCAAATTTCAGGGATCCGACAATCAGTGTGGACAAAATCAATGCTTGCTTGTGCTCAGGCAGGTTAATAGCAGTTAGGTAACTATTAAACCACATAATTCTAGTACATTTTTTCTTAACAACAACGTCATGCATATAGTTTTTTTTTTTTTTTTTTAAAGCATACTTGAGGCCTCTCCATCTTCAGTAAGTCTAATGGCAAACAAATAAAATCGAAATAGCATTGGATAGCATTTTTTTTCTATATGATTAACTATAAAGCTTTACAATTATTCTGGATTTTGTTGAAAGTCATTGACATTTTAATTGGCCTAGATGCTTAATTAGAGGTAGCAGATGCATACCTCACTAGGCAGACCCCACAGTCGGCGTAGGTAAAAATCCGACTCTGATGCAATTATACCGGGGGGTAGTCTTTCAGCTCCTCGAGGATTTGTTGGAACCCAAATCTACACCATAATCATGGGTTATCACTTTTGCTAGCAAATAAGAGCAGGAAGAATGCAGCCCCTAGGATGTGAAAAAGTGCATTGCATCTCTAAGAATTAAAGCATGAAATAAGACGTGAACTTGAAAAAACCGTTTATCTTACTAAATTTTATAGGCAAGTAATTATTTCTCAATACTATGACGAGGAAAAATAATATTCAAAAATGAAAATTCTACAGCACAAATGTGTTTAGAGTAAACAACCATGTACCTCTGTCTCATTTTGTGGGTATACTTGAGTGGAACTACGCTTAACACCCCTCAAAGAGGAGAATGCATCGAGCAGAGCTTGGGTTGAAAGGCCCGAGTACTTGTCCTCAATATATGTGAGGTCAATTGAAGGAAAGAGGCTGGATGGGAGGTTCATCTGTCAAATTTGATGACAATGAGTTTTCCAGTCACTCATTGGATCCAAATGACTGAGAAGCATAACCATTTAAATAATATTCTATACCTTAGTTAATGAAACTGTTGGAAACGACACTCCTAAAAAGAAGCCAAATACAACTCCAATGAATGTTGTCACTAGTAGCCTCATTGTCTCATTAGGTTTTCGTATACTTCCACTGCAACCCGAGAAAATTGCATCATCAGACATAAGTACACCTCTCTCAATATCATCACAATAGCTTAACACAAGATGATTCAAGAGAAGACAAAAGAAAACACTTTCCCGCAGAAAAGAAAGACAAGAAGTTCTATACCCTCTTAACGGGTTTCCCATATTGATCAATATCTTTCAACTCTACTATCGCATGCACGTCATTCAGGTCCCAGAAAGCAATAGCGGCTCGGTACACTCATCAAAACTTCTAGCTCCTTAATGCTTCAAAATTGAACAAGTTACCCTCATTGCAAGAAAACCAACACCCTGAAAACATTAATCTCTTATTAATGACTCTCTGCACTCCAGATTCC
Source organism: Ficus hispida (assembly GCA_025413025.1). Taxonomy (NCBI): domain Eukaryota; kingdom Viridiplantae; phylum Streptophyta; class Magnoliopsida; order Rosales; family Moraceae; genus Ficus; species Ficus hispida. The sequence continues at coordinate 30,285,613 of CM046365.1, forward strand.
AAATGCCGAGTAAAAAGCGGGATCTGACTTTCATCAAACACATAGAGCTCTGACATCCATATATTATTTAAAAAAAAAAAAAAGGAACAAAAAAAAAACACTAGATCCAGTGGTTTAGGCCTATAGACGTCCACTCGGGACTCCAAAATGGAAATCTTCTTGGTCTGCTACTATCTCAAGATTGTTAGCAAACGATTTAAAGCGAATTCCATATGAAATAATGAGGAATTAGAAACATAATGCATTTGAAAGGGAGATAAAAGGAGACATTTTTCCTTTTTCCCTTCTGGGCATTTCCAAAACTGACGAATTTTTCCAGAAAGCGTATAAATATATCATATCCGTAACCATACTATATACACCGACAATTTTCCAACAGAAGAAATCAATAATATTAAAATAAAAAAAAAACAAAACAAAACAAAACAAAATAATTTCAACATAGAGAAACCAGGAAGGAAAAAAAATTAACGAAAGAGAAAATTGAGTTCGAGAAATGAAACGTACGGTCTCAATCACGATTGAAGATCACCGATTTAGCTAGTTCAGGGGCTTCTCAAGCTAGGTTTTTTTTTTTTTTTTGCCTGAGGAAATCGAAGGGAAAAAAGGAATGGAACGAAGAAAATGAGAGGAAAAAGGAAAGGAAAAGAAAATGTTTGGATTTTCCGAGGGAAAAGGAGTCCGAATTTCTCGTGAAGCTTAGGAACAAGGTTCAAAGAAAGCTTTTTCCTTTAGATTTGAATTTTCTGAGGAATTTATTTATTTGAGCCACGTTCCAAGGGGAAAATTAAATTCCCCATATGCACATTTCACTGCAGAGATGAGAAATTCTTCGTGTGGTCCTTAGACTGGAAACACCGGTGTTTACTAAGTCTTGACCAATCATTTTCTTTCCAACTGGCGGGTCCACACCTCGACGGTCAAAATAAGGAGAAGATCTGGCCGTTCACCTTCCAATGCAAGAAAGAGTGAAGCGTGTAAATGGTCGTACCGAAGATTTGCCCGATTTTCTTTAATGATGCTCTTCTGATTGAATTTGGAAGGTCCTGTTTGGCATTAGATGTTTTCTAATTTGCCAAACTGAGCCGGCTTAATGTAATCATTTTGCTTTGTTTTTTCATGTTGTAAGTGAATAATCAATTATGCCATGCATTAACTTACACGTGCCTTTGTTCTCCAGCTTGGCAGACGGATAAATTGAAATAAAAATGACATTATGAATAGATAAAAAGAGAAAAGTTAAACTAAAAAAAAAATTTTATTTTGTTTAACATTTAAATTCAACTTTAATTATATTATATTTTTTTATTATATTTTTTATTTTTTTTGAAAAATTAACAAAATTTATAATTAATTTTTAAAAAATCAACGAACTTCAACTTGAAAACTTCTGATCCGTTTGGTGAATGAGTTTGAGTTAGAAATTTTAAGTTTCAATAGTAATTTTTGCTGACTTTTTAGAAAAGATAAAAAAACTTTTTCAGAAAAGACAAAAAACTTTTTCAAAAAAAGATAAAAACTAATATGAAAATTTTGATTTAAAATTAAATGTCAAACAGAGCCTTCATCTCTCATTGATAAACCAAACGCAAACATTTTTTTTATGGCAATGAAAAATAAATTAAATATGCTGTTTAAAAGAGCTGATGCCATTGTTTCTATTAAAAAGACAGCATAAAAAAAATTAAAAAAATTAAAAAAATAAATAAATAAAAAAAACCAGCTTTGCGAAGGTTATGCGTCAGTCCAAACATGCCCGCAGCTTGTAGTTTGTGTCTGTTTTTTTGGTTGGAAAGAACGCAGTTTTTTGTTTTGGTAAAACACAAAGACAATAATGTACCAATGTGCTATCTATATTACCGCAGATCATGTCCATATGATGCGGGCGATTCTATGATAGTGTTAAATTCAAGCTAATCTCTACATATGGAATAGTTTTAAGTAGTTAACCTTTTCTCTTCTTTTTTTTTTTTAATCCTACAGTCATTGATAATTACAGGCAAAATCCTAGATATAATTACATATATTAATTACTTTCTAAAGACGTGATTTTTTATATGACATGATGGATTAAGTAATTACTTTGACTTAGAACATTTAATTAAATTGATTTTTCCCCTCAAATTTTTTTTTTGATTTTTTTCCTTAAGTTGACAATAAATATCTGGAATCAAAATCTAAATTCACTAACGAAAGTGAGTTTCTTTCCTTTTCAAAATTTTAATTGCTTTTTTTTTTTTTTTTGTATACCATTTTTTAAACAAATTTCTTTTGGAACTCGTCACAGAAACTGTTACAATTTATTTTTAAGAGGTATGCAAATTTAATTTTTTTTTAACAATAATTGTTTTAAATTATAATGAGACATGCGTGATGAAGAGTACCTATAACACTTACGTATTAAAGATGAGCCACTTCAAATTTATGTGTCCTTGTTTTTTTTTTTTTTTTTTTTCGAAAAACAATTTATAAATGAAATTATGCGCCATGAAGAGTAACTAACACTTATATAGTAAAGAGAACTGCTTCAAATTTATGCGTTCTAGTTTTTTTTTTTTTTTTTGGTTGAAAATAATGGTTTTTTTCTTTGGACAATATTAAAAAAGTTCATTTTATTTGTTTGACATATGAATTATGAATGTTTTGATACTTTGGTATTTGAATTTTTTAATTTTAGCAAATGGGCCCCTAAATTTTCTTTTCTAGCAGTTCTAGTCCCCAACATTAAAATTAATCAAATATTTCTGAAATTCAATAGAAATAATCGCATCCCTATCAATATCTAAGAATTTTAAAGAAATTATTATATCAAATTTAAAATGTTTTAATTTCTTAAAAAAAAGTTAAAAATGCTTTAGTGTTTAATAAAAACTAAGAAGGATATTTCACATTTAATTTTGTAAATTTCAAGTTAATATGAAATTAACACAATGATCGTTAACATTAAATTTTAAAATTCCTCCTTAGTTATAAGGCTAGGACCAAATCTGTTTTTTTAAAAAAAAAAGGACTAATTATAATAATAATAATTATTATTATTATTATTTTTGCTATTTTTCTTTGAAAGGTGTATGTATTATGAACGGTTATGATCTTTCACAGTCTATTCGTTTATCAATTACAACTATTCAATACAACTTTTTAACATTTTTACAACATTTATAAATGTGTTTGACTTCGTGTGTTATTCTCAGTCCTGCATAGATTGATATTTCTACATGTGAAATATTCTCCCCTCTGTAGGTAACTCACTTCAAAAAAAAAAAAAAAAAATTCATTTACATTTTTGTTCTTTTAAAGAAGAAAATTATCTCCCTTTAATATCATTGTTTTTGTAAGTAACTCACTTCAATTTTTTTTTAATTTTTTTTAAGAACTATCTCCCTTTAATATCATTGTTTTACAAAGTAATCCTTATTATTGTTGGATTTTTATTTTGCCTGATTGTTGTTAATTTATACGATTTGAAGAAATAAAAAAAAAATTTTAAAGATGCACTAAAAACATATTGTTTTCCTCGGAAAAAGTTTTGAAAAATGTTTTAAATATTTAGAAAACATAAAATTCCAGATTTTTTTTTTCTAGTTCAGAAAAAAAAAATCCAGATTCTTTTTTTTGTTAATTAGAAGTTGGGTCCCCTTAGATGATTTGTTTTAGGATTTTAAAATGTGAGTAAATATTTTTCTTAAACAGATGATATGTTACACGTGGGGATGAAATTGAAAGAATATTTTAGGTAGTTTTTTGAAAAAAAAATATAAGAACAAATTGAGAAATAATTAAAAATAAAAGGTATAATAATATAGTTAACCTCTCTTTTCTTCGTTTATTCTTCCCGTTTCTTCCCTTTCTCTCCTCTCGGAAGCACATTTCTGTTCTTGTCTTCACCACCGAGCTTGCCACTGAGTAGAAGGCAAATTTCTGCAGCGAAACTTTCACGAGCAAAAGAAGAAATTTTTGAGGTAGGGTTTTCTCTCTTCAACGTCCTTAATCTGAAATTTCCCAATTGAGTTAGTATATTTACTTCTTGATTTCAATTCTATAAGTAAGATGAAATCTCTTTTGTCACTCTGATTTCACACATATAAAAAAAAAAAATTTTTTTTTGAAATCTGGAAATCTCAGTACTTTGTAGTAGGATTTATTTTGGATAGAACTAGAACCTAATTACTATCATTAATTTCAATATTTTTAGACCTTTTGTGGATAATTAGTTGAAAAGTTTCCTAATTATGAAAGGGGTGTTAGGCAAGCTCCTTGATGGCATTATCCTAGAGCAGGCTCGGGTCGAAAACGATGTCGTCTGCGCCGGACATTGCTGGAATTCTGGACAATTCGAAGGAGCTTGATCGGTTAAGGAAAGAGCAAGAAGAGGTTCTTACTGATATCAACAAGATGCACAAGAAGCTTCTAGCCAGTGAGTCTCTTCAGATCATCAATTTTCCTTTGTCTATTTTTGCTTTGTGGGTAATTGCTTGACTTGGATTATTTAATTGGTTCCAACTTTTGAGTATATGCATTGTAATTTTGAGCAGTCATGTGATTTTTATTTTTTATTTTTGTTTGAATTTGTCAGATGGATTTTTGTCAGAATCGGCGTAGTTTTAGTCATTACTTCCTTTAGTGATAATCTGGAATTAGTGTTAATCTTAGAAATATCAGCAATGAAACTACCCAACTAGAGTTTTAATCACTGCAGTTACGTTTGTATTTGCCTTAATTGTTTTCAAATATGACTGTTTTGGAACAGACCCTCTTTTGGGAAAACTGAGAATATACAAAAATGACTATGAGCAGGATGATATCTCTACTGATCTTATATATCTTAGTAACTTTGTTTTCCCTTGATTAGTTGTATGTTTTGCTTTTACCATTTTCCTTTTCTATTTCATTGCAGCTCCTGAGGTGGTTGAGAAGCCTGGAGATAATTCCTTAGCAAGGCTAAAGAGCTTATATTCACATGCTAAAGAGCTTTCGGAAAGTGAAATAAAGTATGTTGTGCTATTTCCTTTCTCACTCTTTTTTTTTTTTGGGAACAATTATATGAATGTGTTTTCGATGTGTGTGTTCTCATGAGGGGGCATTGGTGCTAGTTACATTTTTAAATTTTTTTCTTTTTTTTTTTTTCGTGAATATGCATTCCGATTTGCTTTGAACCATATGTAATTTCAGAGTATTATTTGTTTTCAGTGTTTCTAATTTGTTGCTGAATCAACTTGATGCTCTGCTTCCTTCTGGACCTCCTGGCCAGCCACGGCGCAGGATAGGTATGTGCTTGCATTCTAACTCTCACAAATCGTTTTTTATAAACCATAAATCTTGTGATTCTCATTACTAATCAATGTACCATTATTCTATTTATGCATACCGATTAGCATGTTGAAGTTTAATTTTTAAAGGAACCTTCTAATTTAAATTTGTTAACATTACATTTTCTTTAACTCCTTTTGCTTTCCCTTTATTTTTCCTCTTGTTTCCTTAACCAATAAAATCCAGCTTTAGGCATAATTCTAAATAATAAAATAAAATCTGTTAAGAAGTGCTAGAGAGGGTTCTATCCTTGTACACGTGGTATGTGCTTCGTTTGGGGAAGATCAAGAGTGAAACGAACTGGAAATATAAGTAATTTCTCTTTTGAATATAAATGTTGCGAGAAAAGAAATCAGATCTTACATGTATAGCTCATTAGATTTTAGTATTTTAAAGGTACATTTATATTGTATTGCCTGCATATGCGGCCTGACACCCTTTTTTTAATATATAAATATATTTTTAATTTTTTTTATTTGCACAATTTTATGAGAGAATTTATGGAGTGAATTTAAGTATTTTGTTAGCACCGATATTTGTTCCTTTAACTGATCTTTACATGCATTCCAGAAGGTAACGATCAGAAGAGGAAGAGAGTAAAAAATGAATCAGATATTTCAAGACTCCCCACTTCCATGCGTACCCAATTAGAGGCTTCTGCTAGTCTAAAGGGGGAACAGGTATTCATTTTGTTTTTGAGAATTCGGTTATAGATAATTGCTTTTGCATTCGTAACTTTCTATTTTTGAATTGTATGCTTACTTCTATTTGTACCTTTTGGCAATCTGAATATAGGTAGCAGCCAAGGTCAATCCGGGAGATGGTGATAAGGACGAGTGGTTTGTTGTTAAAGTGATTCATTTTGACAAGGAAACAAAAGAGTACGTTCGGTTTTTGTATATAACATGTTATTCATCTAAATTTAGCATAAGCTTTCTGTTTTAGCAGCTTCTTTTGTTTGCATATCAGTGCCGGATAGGACTTTGCAGTGTGTAACTTTTATTCTATGTTCACGATAACTCTAATACCGGGGGTTTTTATTAATTTCCAAACTCTCTTTATCCTTATTTATTGACTTACTCTGTGCAGGTTTGAAGTTTTAGACGAGGAACCTGGTGATGATGAAGAGAGTATTGGTCAAAGGTAACTGATTTATTCCGTCAGTTTTTGTTGGTTTAGTTCTTCTGCTCCATATTGGATCTTATTTTGATTTTCATAGTTACTCGTGTTGCGGACATTGTGGTGCCTACAATGAATTTTAATGCCTCACTGGTTTCGGTCGTAGAAAAAGCTTAGATATTTGATTTTGTAGTCTTCAACGTTGTGTGACGACAAATTTAACTTGTGCGCACATTCTTCAACTAGAACTATATGGGTCTGTAGTAGGTTTGCCTACCTACCAGATTGATCAACAACAGTATAATACATTTTCTAAGCGACAGTTTTGATCTATTATTTGTCCTCTCAGAAAGTACAAGGTGCCTATGTCCTCTATTATTCCTTTCCCAAAGAGAAATGATCCTTCTAGTGCCCTGGATTTCCCGTCCGGAAGACAAGTTTTGGCGGTCTATCCAGGAACAACTGCACTCTACAAGGCGACTGTGGTAAATGGCCACCGCAAGGTGACGACTCCGCTCATTCGCTCTTATTCACTTGTTAACATAGTTCCAACTACAAATTCCTTTCTTATTCATGTGGAACTAACAACTTGTTTTCTCTTGTGTGGCGCGGAACTTCAAACCATTCTATACATTTCCAGAGGAAGACGGATGAGTAAGTGTCATCTATTCGTGAAATGGAAATGAATTTGACAAAAATGGAAAAACATTAATATCACCAAATGAATTGTTTCCTTGCACCAACACTTCTAAACGTGTGTGTTTGGGCAGTTATTTGCTAGAATTCGACGATGACGAGGAAGACGGGTCTTTGCCTCAGAGGACAGTGCCGTTCCATAATGTGGTTGCCTTGCCAGAAGGACATCGGCAGTGATTCTTGCTGTTTATATGTGTAACTGTTATGATTTGTGTATAAATATCAACGAATCCACTATCCATGCAATGGTTGTACGGACAAGAACCTCATTTTATCACGCCTTGGGTGTTTATTTTTCCTGCTTAGCAATAACACTGTATTATCACCTATTTAAATATTTAGCATTTTATGTGGCAAGTCTCTCTCTCTCTCTCTCTCTTTGAGTGTCTTTATAAAGAAAAATGTTTTTTTAGTTATCAACATTTGCAAAATAAAAACAGTGACACATGTTTTGCCAAAAAAACAAAACGTGATACATTTGTTTTTGATGATTGAACGTGGCACATTAAGTTTCTATTAAGAGCTCTGTTAAGAGCACCGGTTGGAATTGAAATTTTTAAATTAGAGTTGATTTATTTTTTAAAAATTAGTTATAAGAGCACCGGTTAGAGTTGAAATTTTTCAATTAGAGTTGATTTATTTTTTAAAAATTAGTTATAATCTTTGTTGACTTTTCAGAAAAAAAGATAAAAATCCAATTGAAAAATACAGTTTAGTTGAGATTGAACTTGTAAACTAAACAAGTCTTAATTTATCTATCGTCTTCAATTTTAAGATTATTCTGACAATATCTTTGAGGGGGAGTTTGGCTTTCCAACTCAATTCAAGTTAAACTACACTTTTTTTTTTTTTGAAAAAGTTTTTTATCTTTTTTGAAAAATTCAACAAAAATTACTATTCAAATCTAAAAATTTCAACTCAACTCAAACTCAACTCATTCACCAAATACCCCTTGAGTTTTTAAAAATTGTTATTCTACCTCTTCAATTTTAAATTAGTTCCAATTAATCTCTTTAGAAGCACATGAAAAGTTATTAAAAAAAAGAAAAAAGAAAAAGGAAAAGAAACATATGAAAGAAAAGGAATTAATCTCTCTTAAGGAGTTTTTCAAATTCAGACACAAAATGAGAATTATCCTGAAATTAGGGGGATAAGTTAGAATAACCAAAACCAAAAGAAGGAAATAAAACCCTAATGTTGACCTTTAAAACGGTGCGTTTTGAGCAAATAAAAACCCGTTGTTTTCAAACATTGTGTTTGTAGGGACAAGGGACCTTCGTCTTGAAGAGTCGCAGTCGCAGAGTCGCCAGTAGCAAGAGTCTCACTCGCGAATCCATGGCGGCCATGATCGGAGCTTCGTCGTCTTCCTCTTCCTCCTTCAAACTCCATTTCTCACCATCTCGATCTCCATCCTCACCTCCCGCTCTCTCTCTCCGCCTTCCTCTCTCCAAGCCCTCGAAAGCTTCGCTCCTCTCCTCCTCCTCTTCCTTCTTCACCCACCATGTTCCTCTCTTGATATCTCCGCCCACCGGAAACTCCGCCCCTCGCCGGAGTTCGTTCTCCGTACGGGCGGCGAGGGGGAAGTTCGAGCGCAAGAAGCCGCACGTCAACATCGGGACGATCGGCCACGTGGACCACGGCAAGACGACGCTGACGGCTGCTCTAACCATGGCGCTGGCTTCCATGGGGAACAGCGCTCCGAAGAAGTACGACGAGATCGATGCGGCTCCTGAGGAGCGAGCCCGAGGCATCACCATCAACACCGCCACCGTCGAGTACGAGACCGAGAGCCGCCACTACGCTCACGTGGACTGCCCCGGCCACGCCGACTACGTCAAGAACATGATCACCGGCGCTGCTCAGATGGACGGAGCGATTCTCGTCGTCTCCGGCGCCGACGGTCCCATGCCGCAGACGAAGGAGCACATTTTGCTGGCCAAGCAGGTTGGTGTTCCGAACATGGTCGTTTTCTTGAACAAACAGGACCAGGTGGATGACGAGGAGCTTCTCCAATTGGTCGAATTGGAGGTGAGAGAGCTTCTTTCCTCCTACGAATTCCCCGGTGACGAGGTTCCGATCGTCTCCGGCTCGGCATTGCTGGCTCTGGAGGCTCTAATGGCGAACCCCAAAATCAAGAGGGGAGAGAATGAGTGGGTGGATAAAATCTATGCTTTGATGGATGAAGTTGATAATTACATTCCAATTCCTCAGAGGCAAACGGATTTGCCATTCCTGTTGGCAATCGAGGACGTATTTTCGATCACCGGCCGAGGAACGGTAGCGACCGGGCGAGTTGAGAGAGGAACTGTCAAGGTTGGAGACACTGTGGACATAGTTGGGCTTAGAGAGACTAGGAGCACTACAGTTACTGGTGTTGAAATGTTTCAGAAGATCCTTGACGAGGCTCTAGCTGGTGACAATGTGGGGCTTTTGCTCAGAGGGATTCAGAAGACTGATATCCAGAGAGGGATGGTCCTTGCCAAGCCCGGAACCATTACGCCGCATACGAAATTCGAGGCGATTGTGTATGTGTTGAAGAAGGAAGAGGGTGGGAGGCACTCCCCTTTCTTTGCAGGTTACCGGCCCCAGTTTTACATGAGGACTACCGATGTTACCGGGAAGGTTTCTGGAATTTTGAATGATAATGGTGAGGAGTCGAAGATGGTTATGCCTGGTGATCGGGTTAAGATGGTCGTGGAACTTATAATGCCGGTGGCTTGTGAGCAAGGGATGAGATTTGCCATTCGAGAAGGTGGGAAGACTGTTGGAGCTGGTGTCATTCAGTCAATTATCGAATGACCGTCTGTTTAGTTCTGTTGTTTGTTGAATCACCTTGGTGTTACATTTTGTTGATAGGTCAATTCATCTTCTCCTTTGTGTTTGAGTTGCTTTTTTAGTTTAGGCCATGTAGAATGAAACGTGTTTTGTTTCTCATTTCTGTATGCTGGTAGTGATGTATCGATTTAGAAGCTCGGCGCGATTATAGGTTTGTACTTGGCTGTCAACTGAGTTTTGAATACAAATATGATTTCCTTCGTTTCGTATTATCACAAAATTCTCATTGTAGAGTCCTCACATACACGATTAACTTTCCTTGATACCATTTTTCATTTGCACAATGTCATCTCAAGATATAATCTTAGAGTCTTCAATACAATGTCAAATTAGCGTGGCAATGCTAAGTTTTGACATTTGAGTGGGAAATAGCTCTCCAATATAATGCTATTTTGATGGAAAAATTAGTAGCATATGTCAAGGTTTGTGATACATATATGCTTCAGAGCACAAAATAGGATGGCATTCAATGTAGCTTTCGTGATCGAAAAAGCTCGGTAATCTTTTTATGGCAGTGCCGTCTCACAGTTTAAGAGTCCATTTATATGATGCCGACAACTAAAGTGTGGGTGGTTTTTGTGTCACTTTCTATGGCCAAATTGAGAAGGCCAAAGTGTTCTTCGATCATCAAAGGAATGCTTTATGTCACAACAGAAGTTAACAGCAATTCTTTCAATATTTACAGCATTACCTTGGAAGTCATTGATAGCTTAGCGCTATTGATATTAAACCCTCGTACAGCCGCATTATTGCGGTTTGTTCTCAACCTAGAAACAAATAAAGCTCCTTCCACGGAGAAATAACTGAGAAATTTATGAACTTCAGACTATATTATTAGTAGAGATGTAAACCAGATATAGCCATGTCCAGGGAGAGTAACAGTCATAAACAAATAAGGTAATCCTGCATAATTTTTAAGATCTAGATTGAGATATCAACATTCTACTATATCCCGTTGATTCTCATACCGTGTTTTCCATACACATCTTAAAACTATTTCTTATTCTTTCACTCTACTACTTTTTTGTATCTCAATCTTTCACAAACCCTAATGCCTGTGACATGCTTGAGTGATTGGAATTGGCGGATCGCTTAAGGAACCATTGACTATGTGATTAGCAACCCACTGATTAGCAGCCTGAGTGTAGTGGACTCCATCCCAGCTGATTGCAGTACTAGGATTTTCACAAGACACGCCAAACACCTCGCTTCCATTCACAAGTGCTTTCGTCCCGCACCAGACATGGTCGTATTTCACATGATAACCACAGCAGACCTTCAACGGATCCAAAAATCCTACAAAAACAGTGTGATATAGGTCAGTGTTATCTTATGTCGTGCCTGTATCTGGAGAGCAACACATCTGATAAGAAAGAAGAAAGAAGATAAGAAAGAAGATAAGAAATGCAACCCAAGTGAGAACTTTGGTCCAATCCATTGCCCTCCTTTAATCCCCTTTTACCAAACAATCACAAGTCTTAAAATCCATCGACTAATTATCCGACCTTATCCAAAGAAGGCTTAAAGCTTTAAGAAACAGTGAAAGTATGATATTGATGAAGGTACTGATGGTTACCTTCAGCTTTTGCGTTACCGATCATTCTAATTTTTGCTGCATAGACATCGACGTATGTTATAGCAGCTTCGGGAAGCTCTGACCTTAGCTTGATCACTCTGTTCTTGAGCTGCTTGTTAAACTCTACCGCCATTTCATTCTGAGTCTTGACACAGCCATACTGGTCAACATAGCTTGGCGGTGGATTAAGATTGTAGAAAAAATTCAGAGGCAAACACCCAACTGGGCCAGTGTTGTGAATCCAAAATGACCTCCCTCCTTGTTTATATATAGTCTGTCATTAAGTCAATCACAGCAGGGGAAAAAAAAAAAAAGGTTCACTTACAGTTCACACAAACCCTTCATCTGAAACAACCATTACACCTGAGAACAACTCACTTGGACTGCTTTGGCCAACTGGTTGGCAATGTCCGGCAAAGCCGCGAGAAGTTGCTCCGAGCTCAATTTCCTAAACCCAACAGAAAGATCATTCTGTCCAATGTCAAATGTGTACAATGCCTTGGCAAAATCCTCTTGGTTTGGCAGTCTGCTCTTTTCATACGGCGTCTTGGCTGCACCAGATCACAGGAGGAGATAAAATAAAAATAAAAATAAAAGAGTTAAAAACACAAATGGCCTCAAAAACTTAATCTTGAGGTCTTGAGAACCTACCTTGCTCATAAAGATCCCGACTCCGCGCTTTAAACTGATTGAACTGCGCAATCTGCATCTCAAGAAAAAAAGGGCTAATCCCATATTCAAAAATGGTCTCATTTGGCTTCCTAATGGTTGAACCTCCGGTTGCAAAATTTGCACCGTGTCGATAACTCGTCCCTAGTGTGTTCAAGTAAGCACTCAAGTATGGCAATCCTATTCTCTCAGCTGCACAATTTATAACCTATTTTAGTCACTAACAATAGACAAAAATTACTAAACCAAAAACAGAAAGAAATTGAAGTTACCTATGAAGTCTACAATAAGACGCCCATCAGAGTCTCTCCCTGACGGCTTATGGAAAAATGCCTCCCCATACGGCGCTAAAATCGGTTCGAATGCAGCCGATATGCCTCCGGTATCGGAGTTCGAGTCGCCGAAGTTGTAAAGCGCCGGGAAAGAGCAAGTGGGTGTGGCAGAAGTGGCTGAATCTTCTCCTCCGACGACACCCAAGAGGCATAAAACCAGAACAACTCCACCAACATTTGGTCTCCAAAACTCCATTTCTTTTCAGTGAAGTGAAAAGAGTGAATCAAAAGTGTGGCTAATGCCAGAGATTAAAAGCTGAAAAACCCCCCCTCTTTTTTAATTTTTAAGGATTGATGAGAGAGTTTTTGAAGAGGCAAGTTTGAGGACAGAAAGGGAAACAGTCACACGTGGGACAAAAATGAGTACATATTTAGTGATACTCCATGTGCGATGTGATCATTATCACTGTCTTTTGCTCCATTAGCTTTTTGACTCCTGTACCTATCATTGGAATGCTAAATTATCGTATTTTTCGGCGATTTCTACCACTGTCCCCATTATAGAAAGCATCACAGTAACTTGACAATTTGGCATAATTACTTTTATTATTTTTAATTAAAAAAATATAAAATCTTAAAATGTGTTTTAAAAAATTACAATATGAATTTTTTTTTTATTTTTTTAGATTTTATAAAATTTAAAAAATATATTTATTTTATTTTAATTTAAAATTATAAACTTTTTAAAGTTTGAGTTTTGAGAAAATGACAAAGACAGAAATAAAAAAATTAGTAGTAAAACCTGTAGAAAATGATTACAAAAAAATTTTTGGAAATCACTTTTGTAAAAAGTCCCTCAAACACAAGTAATGTGAGACAACAAATCATGATTTTTGAAAAGAATATTATGTAAACAACTTTTTAAATAAACATGTTTATGTTTTTTTGTCTTCTTTGATGTTTGTTTGAGATTTTGACTCTTTATATTTATATAATTGAAGGCTAAAAAAATTTGAAATTATAAAAACGTATAATAATAAGTTTGAGATATTTGTTTTGAGAGATAACCTGGGAATCATCCTTCGTGGAATGGTATCTTTGTGGGCTTTTTTTTTTTTTTTTGTTTATTTGTAATTTAGGTAGGGAGGGGACAAGGATTGAACTGCCTCACACCGGCCGATTATGATCGTGTGGATAAATGATCGTGTGGATGAAGGTGAAGTGAAGGCCTAAAAGAAGTCTGTGTAAGTGTTTTGAAATTGGGATGCTTGAGTTGAAAGCTCATGTTGGATCTCTAACCTAGACAACTTTTTAAGAAGTCAATGATTTTTTCGTCCCCTTTTCCTATTTATAACATGTAATCACGTTATTCTCACTTTATCATTATATAATGATCATGTTATTATTACGTAAATTATTTTAATTTATCTGTTCCGCACATACAAATACAACTAGTAATTAAATGAAGTGGCAAACACGGCTGTCGGCATCTTCTTGTAAGTGGACAAAACCAACATGGGTGCGAGTGGGATTTGTTTTTTGCGTTATCCGCGGCACAAATCAATTCTTCACCTTTGTTTTTTCTTTCAATATTATTTTATTTTATATTATCATCGTTGGAAATGCTAAGACTAGGAGCTAGAAAAATCTACACTGAGATATCTAGTTCTGGGCTCTAGCATCTTCATCTCATGGGCCAAAACACAAGAATAACAACACCGAAGATGGTAGTAAATAGCATTTTTAGGAAATTAAACAAATTGACGATGGATCAATAGTTAATTGATAATTTATCATGATCAATTAGTGATTAATTATATAATATGATCAATTAGTTATTGATTATTTACAAAATTGATCGATCATTTAAAAAAAAAAAAAAGGTCTTTTAACTAATTTTTAAAAATTTAAGTTTTTTAACTAATTTTTAAACATTTGGATCATTTATTAAAAAACTTATTTAAAAAAAAAAAGGTAATTTAGCTATAAACCCCTGATTTAAATTATTTGCTGCAAAATACTAATAATTTCTTTCTCCCAAATACGGGGACATTTGATTTGACTTCATAAAACTACGTTTTATCAACTATTAGTTCTTTTTGTATTAGCAATTTTTAGCCGTATCATTTTAATTTGCAAAAAGGGTCTCTTTCTTAGTTGCAAAATCCAACTCATTGTTGCAGCATCTCTGGTTTTGTTGTATTGACAGCATAACTTGCCAATTAGTCTACAATCCTCAGTTTGGCCCAACCATTATTTTGTGAGTTACAGCTTTGATTTTATTCAACAAAATTTGACGTTATTAGTTCCTCTTCCTCCTTATTTCCTATTCTGTTTGGCTGCTAAGAAAACGAAGGAAATCTATTTCATTGCACTATATTTTTTTTACTGTCAACTTTAACTTATTTGAGTATCAACAATAACAAAGATGTTCAAAATATTTGAAACACTTGTTATTAGTAATGCACTCTCAAAGGTCACCCTTCAATCTGAAAGGTAATATTCAGACACTTCTTGGCTGGTTTGCCAAGTCGAATTATTGTGTACATTTGACTTTTAATTGTGATTTGAGTATTGATATCACCACTTGGATGCAAAGTCTAATGCCTATAACATGCTTGTGTAATCGGAATCTTCGTGTCGGAGAAGTAACCATTTATTATCTGGTTAGCAATCCAGCGATTCGCAGCCTCAGTATAGTGTATGCCATCCCAGCTGATATGCCGGGAAGGATCTTTACAGGGATCAACAAAAAATTGAGTCCCATTTTTCAGTAAGTTATTCCCACAATAAAACCGAACGCCATTCTTGTAAGAACCACAACAGATGTCCAAATTTTCAAAAAATCCTGCAAAATCAACAAACACAAACCAAGAGAGTAAGAAAAAAAAGAACTAACCGTAAAATTTCTTCACTCGTTTGTTCCAAGTAATATCGATAAACCATAGTTTCAACATCATGTTGCCGGTTTCGGATTTATCATATTCTATCATACAACAGCGTGGGACTTGCATCATGAACTTGCTCAACACTACCAGTGAAAACAGTCACAACAGAAAAAGCAAGGTATTGGAGTTTTATTTGGTGGCATAATAATAGTTTAAAATCTCAAAATGGTCCGTCTTTACCTTGCTTCTTTGCGTTGCTGATCAAACTATACTTTGCAGCAAACATATCGACATATGTTATTGCAGCAAGAGGAAGCTCTGTCCTTAGTTTGTCCACTGTCTCCTTCAGCTGCCTATTAAACTCCTTCGCCATGTCGTTTTGAGACTTGATACAACCATTGTCATCAAGAAATCCCCGGACTGGATTATGGATATCGAACAGGGTTGATGGCAAGCAACCAATGGGACCTGTGTTATGGATCCAGAATGTCCTTGCTCCTTGTTGGTATAGAAACTGTTAAAAAAAAAAAAAAAAAGGTTCAATCTTGAGCATGACAGCCGTACAACTATTCCATATACATGTGATGCTATTTAAACTTAAAAGTCCTACTTGTACATTTGTAGCAAACAGGTTCATCATTTCAGGAATTGCAGATTGAAGTTTTTCGTTAGTCATGTTACGGAAACCTGCAGCAAGGTCATTTTGCCCGATATCAATCACGAAAAGGGACTTTGAGAACTCCTCTGGTCTTGGAAAGTTTTTCCTGATTGAGCTTTTCTTGCCTGCAATAGCACAAACAAGTACGGAATAAGGAAATATAATCCCTAGTGGATCCAAAACCTAGGAAAGGTGGTTACCATAACAAGGTTACCTTGGGAGTAAAGCTTGGTGGTGCGGTTCTTGAAGTTGGAGTATTGCACGGTCTGAATATCAAGAGGAAAGGGGCTAATTCCAGACACGAACAGCGAATCGTTTGCCCGCCTGATGGTTGCTCCTCCGGTAGCAAAGTTGGCACCATGCCTGAAATTGGTGCCGAATGAATCCAAGTAGGGGCTCAAATTCGGCAATCCAAGGTACTTCGCTGCATAAATGTATAATATACGTAACAACAATACATCACACATCAGATTCTAATGTAGCAGCTCTTTTGGGAAAAAGAACATACAGTTGGAATGCATAGTTTAGTTACCAATGAAATCAATTACTAAACGGCCATCGCAAACTCTCCCGGATGGAGTGTGGAAGAAAGTCACTCCATTCGGAGGAGGCCTCGGGTAAAATGCAGCTGATATAGCTCCAGTGTCTGAATTTGAATCACCAAAGTTGAAAATTGCAGGATATTCACAAGGCATTTCATGGTCACTCACTTTTTCAGCTCCAACGCTGAGAACCCAAATAAACAAAAGGCCTGCAAACCATAATCTTGAAATTATCATCTCCATTTCACAGCACGAATTATACAACTCAATGGATACCCATATGCATACATGCCTTGAGGCTTGGCTATATATATATATAGATATATATAAAGGACAGAAAAAGATGCTGTAATTAGGAATAAAGAAAGACAACTTGAATTGTATTCTAAATACTGGGTTTCTTACGTGTTAACGTTAGCCAGCTGTTCTTATCTTTCTTTATTACATGTTTTCCAATTTTCTCAATAAACAATCGGTCATGGGGTTCAGCAGTTAAGTGCGGGTAACATGAAAATGATTCTTTAAGAACACTATGTTAATATCATATTCTCTTTATATCCATAATCCATTTGACTTCAATTTTTCTAAGAATCTCACATGTTATTCTTATTAAAGAAGAATTGCAGATTTGTAATTCAAAATTTCGATCTTCAAGTTCCAGATCTTGTACTTATGTAGCCGTCTGAAGAGTTATTTTAGATCTTAAATGTTTTTCCCGATAAATGTTTTAAAACATGTCCATGTAATATCCTTAAAAAAAAAAAAAAAAAAAAAAAAAGCCCTTGTAATTGTGTCGTTCAACCAGATGAAAATGTTTTCTAGTGATATTGGGTTTTTGTGATTATGTCGTTTTTATTGGCGTGACTAACTCATGTCGTTTCCTTGAATGAATTTGACGATGCATTCGTTTTATCCAGTCTTGTCTGGTTCTTGTCGTTTTTTCCAAAATATGTCGTTTCTCCAAATAATTTGTCGTTTTCAGGTTTTGCGGTCCTTAAGTTCTGTGTCTCTTGTCGTTTTTTCAGCATTTTTATCGTTTCTTGGGTATCTCGTTTTCTTTATATTTTTTCCTATTATTATCATTTTTTTTAACAAAAATGGCGTCGTTCATGTGGTTTTAAGTAAAATAATATGTGTAGATAAATAAAATAGTTATATAATTTTTTTTCTTCTTTTTCCTTTTATAATACCTAACAACATAAAAGAAAGGAAAATTTTTTCCCCTCACTTATTTTTTTTTTTTCACTTTCATTTTTTATTTCCCTTTTGTTTTCTTTAAGATTTGTATTGTAAACATGGGCTTGTTTGTTTGACCAAGAAAATGTTAAATAAACAAGTAGTCACGTTACAATAATTTTAAGTGCTGCAAATTGCGGTTTATATATGTTTATGAAAAATATATATATCTCTATTTTCAAGTAGTGAAATAAAACTGGCATGACTTGAGCATGTAATAACCGGAATCAACCTTCGCAAAGTCAACATCTCAGTGATATCTTAACGAAGTCAACAACATCATCATTAAGTGTAACTTAACACCTTTCGACTTTCTATTTGTGGTGCATGTAATGTGGCAGAGTAACATGAAAATACAAGTGGCACATTTGACTTGCCAAATACCTCATTGACTCCTTATATAGTGCGTCTTTGGCACTTAAGTTTGGATCAAAGTTAAAAAAACTAGAACTAAAACTATATTTAGATTCAAAGATCCAAATTTAATCCTAAGTTTGAGGCTTTTACCCCTTTCAAAAAGGTTCAAATCGCATATACATAAAAAGATGTAACAAAAATGTACGACTGATTAAGGCACTTATGAAGTCTAAAATTCATTTTAAGTAGTTTTGGCCCGATTTGGGATTGTGTTTTGTCTGAAAGCCGAATCCTCTAATAATCAAGAACATTTTCTTTTTGCCTTCAACTCCAGACTTTGGATGGCATGAAAATGATTGGCAAAAATTGCCAAAACCACTCTCTTTCCCTCAATTTATTTGTCTCGCTCACCGTTTTTTCTCCTCTCTCTACATTAATGAATCAGCTATACCAATATCAAAATTTTTGTTTGTAGATTAAAATATAGAGAAATTAGACTGGATATCAGTTTTTGAACATTTAATTTAACAGATAATGTAACATTCTTTTTATTTATTTTTAGATAAAAGGCTGAATAGTCATATTTTAGTTAATAATCTAAATATTCTCTCATTCGACTTTCTCTCTCTTCCCAGACCCTCCCTCTCTCTCTCTCACTCTCTCCACCTACAATATCTAATATACATTTTGTGTACTTTTTGGATCTAATTAAAACATAAATGCACATACTTTTTATTTTTCTTTTAGTAAAGTTACACTAGCACAATATATAGGAGGTAACCATTCCCCTTGTCCATATCCATTCCGCAAATTCTAACTGAAAGCCAAATTTAACTCAACCTAGAATTTAATTACTAGCACAATTAGCTAAAACCACATAATATTATTTAACTATAACAACATATACTTATATATATATATATATATGTTATTTTAGGAATTTTGGGAAACTAATTATATAACTAGCTCGAATGTTAAACCATAAGCACTTAATTTTTCTCGGATTAACTTCTCCAAGCGTTTTACCATGGGCTTGGTAAGATAATTAGCCCAATCTCCCACTTGTCCTTTCCTGAAATAGCTTTTGTTATCAAAGTAAGGCATGAATTTCCCATGTTTGTTCACTTCCAAGTCCTTCAAATTTCTTAAACTGCAAAGCTTCAATATGTCTTCAACAATGTCCTTGTTCTCTTCCTCCAGAGAAAAAGGAAATCCCACAAACTCAGCCAACCTTTTCACTTGAGTTTTGGTGTCCTTTTTCAGGTCTTCATACTTGAGAAACAACACCTTTTGAGGATTCTCCAAGCTTTGCTTCCAATAACCAAGCATGTGGTCCCAAAATGGTCCGAAGATCTCTTCGCCTTTGCAGTACACATCCACGAACTCCTCCAATGTCCACTTTGAGCAGCTGTGGACACCATCAGCTTGAGTTGCAAAATGCCAATGGGAGACAATGATGTCGAGAGGATTCCGACAAATGTAGACGATTCGGGATTTTGAGTCCTTCACGGATTCTGGCAAGGAGGCGTAAGGAATGTGGGTGGAAAAGAGTCTTGGAGATGGAATGTCACTTAGATTTGGAAGCTCGTTGTTGTTTGCATACAAAGTGAACTCGAAAAAGGGTACGAGTTCATGAGGGTTAGAATTAAGCAAAGGGGTGTCGGAGAGATTGGAGTTGGTGCGGTTGACGATCGCAAACAAAAGGGCTTTTAGCCAAGTGGTGCCTGATTTTGGCTTGGAGGCGAGAATGATGTCTTGGTCATGAGCTTGGAAATGCTTTTGGAAGGAGATTATGTTGGGAACAAGCGTTGATGGACACCAAAAGTTTTGGTATAGAGAGAGGTCAGAAGAGCCTAACCAACCTTTGGTTTTAGGAAGTTTGGAAAGAAACAACTCTTGGTCTTGGTCTTGAACATCACAAAGCTCATTGCTTCCTTGATGGCTTATAGAATGGTCCATCTCAATACAAATTATCAAGTATTTGGTAACAAAGGTTTTCAACCAAGGATGCTATAAACAACACACGCTCACACACTCATATATATATATATATATATATATGTATGTATTCTTCTATATATTGATTAAGCAGTGTTGAAAGGTAATAAATATGGCTTTATGGCCTTTGTAAGTTGAGAAACATCCCATGAGTTTCACTACAAAGAGTGAAAACGTATATCGACAACAAATGCATTTACTTACATACTAGTTAAAGACTTATTCAATTCAGTTTCTTGCATGGGAAAAAACAACGAAAATTCATGTCACAAAAGAAGTTTTTTAAATCCAAGATTCTCTTTCTGTTTATTAATGTCCTTCATTGATTGCCGAATTGTTGATGAACGTTTTCTAGTAATTAATTTACTCTGATTTAAACGGCTATTGGTAACTCATCAAGCATTATTTTCACATGTAGGTTATATATCTTCATGAATCTTGTCCATCAATGAGGGTAAGTGTAATTTTAACAGCTTCAGTTTTGGATCTTGTCTTTCTATTGTGCATCTGTGGATCACTTGTTTGAGTACTTGTAATTTTTAATTATTAAGTAGGGATACTAATAAATATTTGAAAAACAAACGACAAAAAATTAATTTTTAAAATCTGAACAGAGCACGAATTTAATTTTTCTTATTAAACGGGTCACTATTAAACGCTTTTAAAATCTTAAGTAGGTAAAAACTGAATTTTTAAAATTTGAGTGGGGGCACGTGCCTTCACTCATTTAGAGGTGGCTTTGCCCCTAAGTTCTAGAGCATTTTGCCCCAATACCGATGGTGTATATGCCTTGGCAAAGTCCTCTGGATTTTGGCAGACTTGCTGCTAAATCTAGACCCGCTAACCTTTCGGAGTAGCATTCATTTAGGAAATATGTTCTCTCTAGACTTGTTAAAAGGGTTTGAGGAAGAAAAACTCTCCTCTTGTTCTATCT
Organism: Ficus hispida; assembly: GCA_025413025.1. NCBI lineage: Eukaryota > Viridiplantae > Streptophyta > Magnoliopsida > Rosales > Moraceae > Ficus > Ficus hispida. The sequence continues at coordinate 30,306,703 of CM046365.1, forward strand.
CTCCTGCTTGTAGCACATACCCAGATACAGCTAACTCATATAAACTGTGTTTTACACATTGCTTATAGGCTCACACCGCAAGTGGACTCTTTTTGGGCTTAATCAGATCGAGAATCCACGGGCCTCTAGCCAGGGACGAAGCCGAAAAACTTACTTAGAGGGAGCTTCAATTAAGCCAAATCTTATTTAGGGGACTTCCCTTAATATATATATATATATATATATATATAAGGGACTAAAAGAGGAAAAATAAAAAGATATAGATACTTGTGTTAAAATATTCAATGGCCCACCATGGCCGGGGGCAGCATCCCCTGGTCCCGTGATAGCTACGTCCCTGCCTCTAGCAATTCAAGATTATCTGTCGTTTATCTTGGATTCATGAGTAACAAAACTTATGTCAATGTAGTTGTTCATAATGTGTTTACTGTAGAAATGTAAGTGAACTGTCTATGATCATGCTAGTCTATACAAAAAAACAAAAAACAAAAAAAAAAAAAAAAAAGAAAAAAGAAGAAGAAGAAGAAAAAGAGTAGAGAAGGAATCATGTTTGTAGGTTGAGGCATTAGTTGTAGCCTCACACAAAGGATTTCTTTCATGCTTGCTTCCTCTCAAATGTTAAAATATATCGTATTTGCTTGTTCTCAATTACTAACCAAAAATTCATTTGTCACTATCAAATGTTTTTCCACTGCTGATACATTTCTTGGCCTGTTTGCCAAGTTGATCAATTTCTGCCTATTTGCATTTTTTTTTTTCAATCTTTAAAGTAGAAATTTAAAAATATCGAAGAAGAGGCTGATCATTGATCATAAAAGGCGATCACTGCTGGTAACAAGCATGTGTGATAGGGACTTGTGGGTCTGAGAAGGTTCCTTTTGCGATTTGGTTAGCAATCCAACGATTTGCAGCCTCGGTGTAGTGCACACCATCCCAGCTAATATACAATGAAGGATCTTCACATGATCCTGCATAAATCTCGGTTCCGTTTATTTTTGCCTTGTTCCCGCACCATACGTGATCATTGTCTACATGATAACCGCAGCAGATACTTGCCTTGTCCAAGAATCCTGCAAAAAGCAGACAACATAAAAACAAGGCAAAAGCTAATACATTGTTTTAGTATCACAAGCAATTATTCTCTCATTTCAGTGATTTTTTTTTTTACCTTCCTTCTTTGCATTGCTTAGCAGTTCATACTTTGCAGCGTACAAATCGACATATGTTAATGCAGCAAGAGGGAGCTTCTCCCTCAAATCGGTGACTTTCCGCTTGAGCTGCCTGTTGAACTCTATCGCCATATCGTTTTGAAACTTGACACAACCCTGACGGTCAACATAGCCGGCGGGGAGTGGATCGTGGAGGTAATGCAGTGTCACAGCCAAGCAACCGATGGGGCCGGTGTTATGTATCCAAAATGACCTTGCCCCTTGTTGGTACAGATTCTGTCACATACCATATTTATCTTGATAATGACACCCTTTAAACATCTTATGACAAATTTAAGCAATCAAATTAAGGAAAAAGAGTTACTTACTTGGACGGCGGTGGCAAACTGGTTTATAATATCAGGAATTTCCGCTTTGAACTTTTCAATGTTCGTTGTCCTAAACCCTGCAGCAAGATCATTCTGGCCAATATCGAACACATAGAGAGCCTTCGAGAAGTCCTCTGGTCTTGGGAGATTCCTTCTGATTGAACTTTTCTTGGCTGCAAATGTGCACAACCAAATTTCCTTAATTCAATTCATGAAAGTTAGCAGAGATTTTGTTAGATGAAAAGATTTACCTTGGTTGTAAAACCAGCCGGTACGCGACTTGAACTGCGTGAACTGCACGACTTGGATATCAAGAGGGAACGGGCTAACGCCATTAAGAAAGTAAGATTCGTTTTGACGCCTTATGGTCGATCCTCCTATGGCAAAATTTGCACCATGCCTGAAGTTGGCTCCAATTGAGTCCAAGTACGGGCTCAAATACTGCAATCCAAGGCGCTTTGCTGCATATACACACACAAAAACTATTCAATACTACATATTAGTCCTTCAAATTTGACATAAAACAAATTCTGAAGAAGAAAAGTTGAAGCTAAAATGTTGTATTATACCAATGAAGTCTATCAGTAACCGCCCATCAGAACCCCTCCCAGCTGGTCTGTTGAAGAAAGTTTCGCCGCAGGGTGGACCGGTCGGGTAAAAGGCAGCTGATCCGCCGCCGGTATCGGAGTTGGAGTCTCCAAAGTTGTAAATGCAGGAAAGTCACATGGAGATACATCTGTGACTTCTTCACACCCAATTCTCATAACCCATGTGACTATACAAAAAGCAAATATGAATCTTGCTTTAGTCTCCATTTTGTTTCGACTATACGTTACTTGTACAAGGGCATGTAAATACAAGTCCACTACCTAATTTATATAATCTCAAAGGCTTAGTAACATAAAGATAAATTAGGAAAATATTAAATGAACGTATCAAAAAAGATCATGGTTTCATCAAAATTCTGATAAAGAAACTATAATAAGGAAATTAAAATTAAAAAAAAAAAAAATAAGGAAAATTTGAGTTTGATATTTTTCTTGCTTTCTTTTTTGTCTATATTTTGTGTCGGTGTTACTGTAATACAAATTAGAAAGCTGTCTTTTTTTTGGCTAATACAACCCAGCTAGCTGTGGTTACTTTGTTCTTTTCTCTCAGTATCTGCTGTTATAACCATCAAAACTGCTTACCTATATAAGGTTAAATTATACCTGCAAAAACAATGTCTTAATTGCAGATTGACTCCTGTTACCTCTTTTTGTCCACTTCTCTCTCTCTTTCTCCCTCTCTCTCTCTCTCTTTTGGCAGAATTTGAATCCTGGGATAGCGCCTAACTTTATGGTTTGACAAAAATTAGACCCATATTTTATCTCCTTTTTAAAAAAAAAACAAAAACAATATTATACAACTCTAAAGAGAGAGTGTTTAGTGGGTAAGTTGTGCATTTTAGCATGCAAAATGATTCACCAAGAATGTTTATTTTTTATATCACTGTATATATAAATTTATGTTTATATATGTATATATTTGACTTCAATTCCCTTCTTTTACTCCATAATGGGTGGAACTTTTCCAGTAGTTGAAACATAATCACAACTTTGTTCATAAACTGAGGACATCAATTAGGAGAGGTTTATTAAACAGAAAAGTGATTTTGTAAATTGTTGGTTTACATTATTAATTCCCAATTTGCAAGTAATTAAAAAATGAACATAACAGCAAGCCAAAAAAAAAAAAAAAAAAACATGTGCTGCAAGGTATGTTTATTAAAGAAGTGAGGTATCATTAGGCATATCTGGAAAAATTATTAAAAAAAGAAGAAAAATAAAATCTTTAATTGGTATGTGCGTTTTCTTTTGGTAAGAAAGTCCAAGAAATCCCATGAACATTAGTCATCATTAAAAAAGCATCCTAACTTATATATATTATTTCTATATGCCAACCAACCCATTATGCAGATATTTTATTCATTTTTCATTTATGTGATTATAATATTTTGTATATTTTTTGTCCTCAATCTCACGAGTTGATATGAAAAATAAGGAACCTCGTCATGACTGACACGAATCAAAGTTCTATGCTCGTGATTCATCAAGGACCTGAATCACGTGTCATGTTCTGCATTGCAGGAAAAAAAAATAAAAAATAAAAATAAAGCTGTGCTCTTAATGCTATCTCTTATCTCTTATGGTTGATTAGTGTTAAAGAGAGAAAATTATTTATCTCGGGGTCTCATGTTTGAGAGATAACCCATTTTGACTCGGAATGTCGTTTTTTTTTTTTTTTTTTTTTTTTTTAAGAAACGATACTCCGAGTCAAAATGAGGATGGTAACATAAAACTTATATGCAAAATAATCATCAATAATAGAATAATATCATTATTAAAAACACGATAAATACAGTTTCAAATACCACAGATATGTTAAAAGTCCTGGTAATATGGTTGAGTAAGCCATTACTTACCTTCTGTCATGAATTACTAGACTAATAAAGGTCAGCTTACTCGGTGAGAAAAGATCCCTAAATATCTAGAATAGTATAGCAGTGGACTCCATAACATGTAATTAGCTAATATTTCAAACAATTAAGGTGGTTGTTGTCATTAGTTGTTCTTAAAAGATTAAAAAAAAGATGTGGTCGTATCTAACAGTAATATCATACTTAATTTTATTTTAAAATACAGAATTCGAATCCTCCTTCTAAATTCAAAAAAAAAAAAAAAAAAAGATTCAATAGGCTTCACAATCTGGAACTTTTTTTGAAAAAAAAAATTATGAAATTTTAAAGTTTAAATTTTTAAAAAATAAAAAAGACGAAAATTTTGATTTAAAATTTAGTATTTTGAATTTCAGATGGTGAAACACCATCTGAAACTAGCGCCCCAATCAAGATCGTATTTGCTTAACAGAGATGATGCATTTCGTTTCCCGAAACAGGTAACCATGACTCAATACGAATATTTCACAAGCTGTAACTACGATTTATTGTCCCTCCCCAAATTTCCACTAAAAAAAAAAAGGGTCAGATTTACATTTAAAAAAAATAACTTGAAAAAATGGTGATAAAAAATAAGGTCAAAGCCTGTGACAAGCACGAGTGATTGGAAGATGTGGGTATGACAGAGAACCATTTATGAGATGGTTAACAACCCAATGATTTGCAGCGTCAGTGTAGTGAACACCGTCCCAGCTGATATACAAGGAAGGATCTACACATGAACCTGCATATATTTTAGTTCCATTTATTTTTGCCTTGTTCCCACACCACACATGAACTTTATCTTCATGATAACCGCAACATATTTTTGCCTTGTCCAAAAACCCTGCAACAGAAATCATGTCACTATCACTTTTCTTATGTTACATTGAAATTAAGAGCTGGAGTTGTTTGTACTTCTGTTTTTTCTTTTTTTTTTTTTTCACCTTCTTTCTTTGCATTGTTGATGAGTTTGTACTTTGCAGTGTATAAATCGACGTATGTTATTGCCGCAAGAGGGAGCTTCTCTCTCAACTTGCTGACTTTCCTCTTGAGCCGTCTGTTGAACTCTTTGGCCATGTCGTTTTGAGATTCGACGCAACCATAATACCCAGGCTTCCAATGCTCCGGGTCGCGCAAGGTCACTGCCAAGCAACCAATGGGCCCTGTGTTATGTATCCAGAATGTCCTTGCCCCTTGTTTATACAGATCCTGTGAAAATTCCATTAGTTATGGACAACATTATTTTGTGGTAAAACATTCAACAATCTTGAGCAGAGTTTGGGGGTATCGTGAGCCCCAACTCCGCTATAGAAAATAGGAGATGGCCTCTAGACTTGTGAGGGGTCCACCCCCTATTTTCTTGCGAACCGAGCCCCTTAGGTTTTTTTTTTTGTTTTTTTTTTTAAATAAAATTTTAGATTCGAGTCAATCCCACCTCAATAAGTAAAGTATATAAATATTTCACATTGTGAAATATTTATATGCTGTGCGGAGACATTACTAATAGTTTTACAGTTTTACTTACTCGGACGGCTTTAGCAAACTGGTCGATTATATCCGGGATTTCTTTCTTGAACCGTTTATTACTCATTGTCCTGAACCCAACAGCAAGATCATTTTGGCCAATATCAAACGTGTAAAGAGCCTTTGAGAAGTCCTGTGGTCTTGGAAGATTTCTTCTCTCTGAGCGTTTCTTGGCTGCAAATATCAACAAGCAAATTTTCCTTTCAAGAAATATTCTCTCACACCTACGAAAACAACATTTATCTTTAACAACAAAGTACCTTGTTTGTAAAGCCAGCTGGTGCGTTTCTTGAACTGCGTAAACTGCACAACTTGGATATCAATCGGAAACGGGCTCACACCATTCAGAAACACAGATTCGTTTTGGCGCCTTATCGTTGCTCCTCCGGTGGCAAAATTAGCACCATGCCTGAAATTGGCTCCGATCGAGTCCAAGTATGCGCTCAAGTAGGGCAATCCAAGGTGATTTGCTGCATAAAAAGTGTATTCAGAGGCTTAAGTAGAAAAATTTATGCAGGTTAAAAAAAAAAAAAAAAAAAAAAAAAAAAAAAAAAAAAAAAAAAAAAAAGAAGCTGTTGAAGTTGAACGTGTCGGTTACCGATAAGATCAATCATTAGGCGACCATCGCAGCCCCTTCCAACCGGTCTGTGGAAGAAAGTTTCGCCGCAGGGAGAAATCGTCGGGTAAAATGCAGCTGATATGCCACCAGTGTCCGAATTCGAGTCGCCGAAGTTGTAAATTGCAGGGAAGTTACAAGGTTTCATGTCTGTCAGTTTTTCACCGGCAATGCTCAAAACCCATGTAGCTAAAATACTAGATAACAATAAGCTTGTTCTAATCTTCATTTTCACTCTTCTCATGACTTGGTTACTTGCAGAAGGGCTTGTAGTTTCTTTACCCATTTGTACGCTAAACAAATTATTTAAAAAAAAAAAAAAAAAAAGGGAGAGAGAAAGAGAGAAATTATTGACTTCTTCATTTGTAAGCACTCTGTCACTGTGACTGAGATGCAAGTGTTGTCGTTTTTATTTTTTATTCTTTTTGGCTAAATACAACCCTAGCTAGCTGTACTTTATTTGTTCTTTTCCTCCATCTTCTGTTGTAAACGACAAGACTTGCCTTCAACACGACGCATGTCCGTAAACTTCGCATATTTCCTAAAATATATATATATATATATTTGTCCACTTTGCAGATTGAATCTGGTGAATTCGTTATGTTGATTTCTTTAGTTATGAGATGTCACAAAACTAAAGAAATAAACACTACTTGTGTGATAAGTGCATTAAGGCCTATATAGTTTTAGGAGATTTCTTAAAAGGGGGACTAAATTATTAAGGGAAATGAGAGAATTTTTGAGCTATCTAATTTTCATTTCGCAAGTTGTATATATAATTTAATATTAAATTTACATATAATTATATTATAAGATGTAAAGTTTAAATTTTTTATTCAAGTTTAATGATAATAGTAATTACTCACGTAACATTAAAAGTAGCAATCCTAACATGCACATGTGCTAATCCTTTAACACAAAATAAATAACTAAACAAAACAATAATAATAATAATAAAATAATAATAAAATATCATAACATGTGCTACAAAGTGCACTTGGTAGTTGGTGAGGTATGGAAAATATCGATTGGGATATCTTCTGTGGATTTTTTCTGGTAAGCAATCCAAGAAAATCCTTTGATTTTTAGAACAATAGGCATTATCAAAAATTAAAAAATAAGAAAACAAATATATCCGAGCAGGCTGTTTCTGAGTGACCCTGTCCAACCAAAGATATACATTTAACATGTGTTTGGCATAATCACTCAAACCATCTAACTCAAATTTTTTTTTTATATTTTTCTTAAAAAGTTTTTATCTTTTTTTCAAAAAGTTTTTTGTCTTTTTAAAAATTCAAAAAAAAAATTATATTAAAACTTAAAAATCTCAACTCAAATTACTCCACCAAATAAACCTTATCTACTTTCCCTCAATCACACAGGTAGGGATTGACTCTTGTCTTAGACCAGATCTTCATTCCTCCGTATTCTTTCTCTCTCTCTCTCTCTTTTGTTGGAAGATCTATCCAGAATCCACATCACGTGTTAAATGTTACAAAAGTGCATTTATTAAAGTACTAGTGTAAAATATATGTTATGTATTTATGAGATAAATTTGAGAAAATTTATTTAAGTCGAGAAAATTTCAAACAACAAGCAAAAAAAATGTACATAAAAATACCTAAGAAAAAGGCATGGAAAAAAAATAAAAAAGATAAGAGAATTAAAATGAAAGAAATTATCAACACAAAGAAAGATTAAAATGGAAAAAAAAAAAAAAAAAAGATCCGGGAGAATACGGAGGACTAAAAAATAAATATAGAAGTAAAAAAGACCAAAATGAAAAAAAAAATTGGTCCAAAAAGAAACTAAAAAAGGACTAAAATGAAAAAAAAATAATCCAGAAAAAAAAATCCAGAGGATCAAAAAGCAAATACAAAAATCTTTCATCCAAAATGAATCGTTTTAAACGAAGGGAGGCTATAGTAGTGAGTATTCTCACTTCTCACTTTTTATATATGTATAGATTTATTAGAATAATATTAGACGACATATTTATAAACGAGCAATAAGTTTGTATTAAATTTTCAACGTGAATGTGAATATTTATAATTTAGACGGTTGAAAAGTAATTTAATAACTAAAAGCTCGTGTTCTACCAATGATGAAAGAGAAAAAACTCATGAAGAAAAATGTCAATTTATATGGTACGTCAGTTGTCATTTTTATATAAGTAGTGTTGGAACACCAATTCTAAATTTGATACCAAGTCACGATCCCGTGAATTGTTATCTCTTCATTAGCACAATTAATTATTGTGGTTATATTTTAAATACTTATCAATAAAATAATGACAACTCACATGTTATATAAATTAATACTGAAAAGTTGATAGTTACAAAAAAAATTCGAAGATTTATTAGAAAATCTAAAGATTTATCCAAAAATTCAAGGATTTATATGAAAATCCAAGAATTTACACGTAAATATATGCTATAATTTCTTTTTTTTAAATCTATAATAAACTTTAAAAAAATATATAAAATATACTATATGTAATAATTTTTCTTCAAATTGTAGTTATAGTTAGTGTCCTTAGGATTATTCAGAAAAACTCTCAAATGCTGTCATGTGAAAAGCTCTTCATTTTCTTTAGAAAATTATCCAAATAGTTATCTTTTTTTTCATCGATCAACATGTGAAATAAATTTTTTCTATTAATTAATATAATATAAATTTTTTTTAATTTTATATAAGATGATCTACCATAATTTTCTGTGTCATATTAATATTAATGCAGTAGTCTTTCAATTTGTCTCTGCTTTCTCCTTTTCTCTAACAGGTTCGGGCTTTAAGGAGTTCCCTAATGAACAGCCCAGGCCCAGGCCCAAACCGACAAATGTGTGGCCCAAGGCCCGCCTTCTTCGTCTCGCCATTGCTCTCTCTCTCTCTCTCTCTTCTGCGCGCGCCGCAGGAGAGAGAGAGAGAAGCGTTGTAGTAGCAACCGAAATCCCATGGCGATGGCGGAAGAGAAGGCGGAGACGGAGAAGAAGGAAGGGAACAACCTTCTGGGATCTCCAAGCTTCAAAGAGCTCGAAAATGGCCGCTTCAAGTGCGTGGAGACCGGCCACGAAGTTCTTCTCAAGGACAAGGATTCCTACTCCCTCAGCAAACGCTGTCGTTTGGGCCTTATCGACTTTGCCCTCTCCCACAACAAACCCCCTCTCAACATGTTCAAGCAAGACCCTTTATCTCGGTATTATTTTTCAATTCACAAAGTTCACTTTTTTTTTTTCGCTTGATTTTGTGTTGAATATTTTTGGGTTTGAGAAAAAAGAATACAAAGTTATTCACTTTGGAGTTATGAAACCTTGTTACAGTTCGAAGCTTGTATGCAAATTAACTGGGGACACCATTAACAAGTCCGAGGAACATATCTGGAAACATATTAATGGGAAACGCTTCCTCAACAAACTAGGTTTGTTTTTATGGCTTTTTTTAAGTCAAATAAGTTGATTTTATTGTTGCCCATTTGAAATTCGTGTGTGAATTTTGTTGGGGAATCATGATTTTCGGCTGATACTTTAATGATTTTGATTGTGCCCAAAATGTGTATTCTGGATAGTGATTAATGATATTCATGTGTATTTTGATACGAATAGAGGAAAAGGAAACACAAAATCAAGCACCAAATGGGATGGTAGAAGAAGAGGATGAGGAGATAGTGGCCGAAAAAGTGACTAAGCGTGACAAGGATGTTGCGAAGAAGAAGAAGAAGAAGAAGAAGAAGCAGAAGAAGCCAGTTGAAGAGATTATCTCTGAAGTGAGGCAGCCTTCTAATGAGGAAAGTGACTCAGAAGAAGAAGCTGACTTTTGGATGCCTCCTGCGGGGGAGCGATGGGACTTTGATGATGGCGGGGACCGATGGGGTTCTGCTTCGGAGTCGGACCAGGAAAGTGATGAGGCTGATGGAGCTGGTGAGTTTCACATCCAGTTTGAGCTGAGGTTTTCAAAACTTTTTGTTTTGTTTTCTACTTATAACTGCTAGAACTTATCCGTCTCCTCAACTATCGAAACATAGATCTAAAAGTGTCTACTTGATGTTAATTCTTTAAAGTGATGACATTGGTGGTAGCTTTTAGAGAGTTCCAATGGAAAGTTCAGATTTTAGTAATGCATTGTGTTCTCCACATTTTGTCAGTGAATTTTGTGCGTATAGTGTGTGAAGAGAGATGATCTGATATATCACAGTTTTTTTTTTTTTTTTTTTTTTTTTTTAAGGGGGGAGCTAATTTGTTCAGGGGCTAAGTTCCATATTCCGAAATCTATGTTCAAAAATGTTTTAGGGATTGCCACTAGCAAAGCTTGTTCGTGATTTCGAACTGCCATCTTGTCCTGATGAAGTACACTAAATTAGCAAAAAGGCATTACTTTGTTCTGCATGATTTTAGACGACGTATAGTTTTACCGTTTACTTTTGTTGCTTGTGGCAAAACTGGTTCAGACTTTAGTATTTATCCGAGGTCCCCTTGAATATGGCTTGTTACCCCTTCTCTTTTATCCTGGCGATGTTTCTTACATTAATTTTCTACTTCAGATGCTGAAGTTGAAAATGGAGGCGAGGAATCGGAAGAGCTTTTCACTAGGTATGCTGCTTCATTATGTTGGGTGTTGCGTTTGTGGTAGGCCGTCAGTATGGATTTCGCGTTTATATTAGCTAACGGTCACAGGATATTCTATTTCCCGCATCCATTAACCTGTTCTTATGCTTTGCAGAACCAAAAGAATGTCCATAGAAATAGGACCGAGCAGCTTTGCCTCGAGAAAGAAGAAGATTAAAAAGGACCCAGCTTCTTGATCTGCTGTGCAACTTGGCTTCGGGGCTTGGTGTGTGTTATCATGTAGAACAGAGTTCATAATCTATGGTGTGTAACGGTACATTTTATAGTCCGCAGGCTCATTTGGCACCCAAAGGGGGAGATAATTTGGTACAATTTTGGAATAGGAACAGAAGATTTTCCCAATTTAGTAGTTTCCTTGCTTAGGCGTCTCTTTCTCATGTACACTTAGTTGCGAAAATTGGTTGTTTTTTTTAATTTAAAGTAACAGTTTTTGTAAGTTTGTTTCCAAGAACGAGGCTTCTTTTTTTTTTTTTTTTTAATTTAAAAAAAAAAAAAAACGAATTTCATGCCTATATTGTCTCTTTATTTTTTTATCCCTTTGGATCACTCCAATAATTTTACATGTTAATTAAAAATATCTACGACTTTCAATCATTTTATACTTTTTAAGTTTTGTGAAAATCACTATCAGTTAATGTCACGTATCAATTATTTCTTGAACACTTTTGTGAAAAATTATTGTTTTGTGGTAAGAGCATCAATTTTAATATTAATTTTTGAACACTAACTTGATGAGTTGTCATTATATATATGTATATATATAAGGAAAGTTGGTTACAGAATTTGGGATTTTGTAGAGAATCCCTTTAAACTCTCCTAGGCAAAAATTTTAACAAACTCTTGCCACAAAGCTCCTCCTTTGAGACCTACCGGGCAGCCAACCGAATTTACCCCTAGAAGCCACGGTTACTGCCTCTCAAGGCTCGCTGAAAAGAATGTCGTTGAGACAAACGGAGGGTCGTCAAAAGAAGGTGGGGCTGGGTGTATATTGGGACAGCAAGAATATTTTCCCAAAGATTCCAATAGAGGTCTCTCCACCTTTGAATTTCAAACTAGGTAGCTCTAAGCTCGGCCTCAGTACTAGCCACCTTGGCATTAAGCTGAGAAATTTTCATCTCTACATAAGCTTTTGAATCTCAGAAATACATGGGAACGGATGGACTACTTATTCCGCTACCCTTTGGGAGTAATACTCTAAGTCAGAGAGTTGATTATTTAGAGCATAAATATGCTCATAACGCTTAGTAGCTCTATTCGGGTTCCTCCTTATTTTTGGTAATGAGGGGAGAGCTGGAAATTCAAGAGTTAAAAGGCATTCATGTTGTGAATGGAGACTATGAGAAAGGGTTTATACAAATGAATTGTAATGAATATTACTATTCATTACAATTGAGGGGACTTATTTTTGGGAGGTAAAAAAAAAGTCTTAATGTTTAATTAAAAACTGAAAAGCTTGCTGCTGGTTGTTGAAATCAATAGCTGCTTACAGTTGCTAGAAAGGAGAGAATGACACTTGTTGTGAGAAATAAAGTGTCAAGACCCTTCATTAGCTTATTAACAGCTAGCAAAACTGGTGTTTTGACACCTAAATAGCCAGCAAAACAGGTGTCAAATAGCTCTTTTAATCTCTAGGGGATTTTAGACAGCTGTTCTAGATTCAAGGGGCTAGAGGAACCTCTATAAATACCACCATTCTCAAACAGTTTTAGGGAGACAGAAGCAGAGAAAAAAAAAACACAGATCAGCCTTAGTAAAAATCAGCCATTCTCTTATTCCAATCATAACTACTTAGCCTTTCTCTTCTCATCCCTTCCCCTGAATAGCAACCCAAACTTTCTAAATTCCAAATTCCACTCCAAACACCTTCTAAAACCCTGGAGCTCTCATTTTGTCCCCAAATATTAAAATTATGTTTGTGGTATAAATTTTCATTTAATAAAATTGTGTGTTAATTTTTATTTCTTAAGTCTCCTTTTTATTTTCTAGTTTCCAGTTATCTGATTCTATCATTTAACTGATCCCTTTATTTACTTTTTTAATTCCATTGCTTATTTTTATGCAACTTTTAATTGCTTTATCGTAACTTTCTATGTTTATCTTTGTTATTAAGATATTAGTAGTTAAAAGCAATTTCTGTCATTTTTACTAATAGAATAACAATAACTTAAAAGCCACCTAAGTTCATACATACAAGTTAAATAATAAGAATAACTTAAAAAGCCACCTAACTTCATACATAAAAGTTGAGAATTAGAGTTCGGGTTGTTTTGGACAACAAATAATACCAATTATACCAACTACAACAGTAGTTGACAGTTTATCAAACCATGACCAATTATTTATAACTTAGATTAATTACAAAATAATGCAGACCATAGGTCCCAAAGTTAAAAAAAAAGAAAAAAAAAGAAAAAAAAAAAAGAAATGAAATCCCTAGATATGCAGTGAGCTATATAATTCAATGGTAATTGGCGTATACAACAGCAGCATCTTGCAGTTGGCAGATAACCGCAAAATATTTGCATCTCTAAATCTCTGGAATGTTGTATCGTACAGTTGGAAATGCCTCGGGTTTCGTTCTGTCAGGTAGACGGAGTCCAAACTCCTAAGAAGCAGCAGTTGCCTAGACGACAAAAGAAACACAAGCAAAACCAGCAAACATAAGCAAGTATACACAATATATATATATGCTCAATTTCATTTTTGGTCCCCAAACCATAGGTCCACTCGCCTTTTTAGTCCCTTAAACTTGAAATGTTTCAGAATTAATCCTTGAGCTATTAATTTGTTCTACCATAGTCATTCCATCCAAAATACTTTTAAAAAATGGACTGTAGTTAACACTGTGAATATCAAGGCCATCTTTAGTTGGAGTTAAATTTCTATTCTTATGGAGTTTCAAGCTTTTTTTTCTAGTGATGGGAAGCTTTTGGTTGACAAAATTAGCCCCAACTAAAATACATGTGATTTTTAACCGGTAACTATAGTCCACCTTTTAAACCGTCTTTTGACCATAAATTATTATGGACAAATTGATGGCTCAAGTGATATTTTAAAGGATTTAGCTCATACGTCCTCATATATATCTCTCCAATAATAATATGACACGTGTATAACTAATATGATTTTTCGTGTGAAATGATATCATAACTAAATATATATTTTTAATTGACGTGTTATAATTTTATTAGAATGACATGAATAAGGGAATACAGGAGTTGGAATCCCATCTTAAAGTTCAGGGATTAAAATGGGGTTTGATCTATGGTTCAAGAATAAAAAAATAAAAACAATCCTAATCAAAAGAGAGAAGTAACAAGGCCTCTAATCAAAAGTGAAAGTTTAAACATAATTATTTCTAAAACACTTGCTCGTTTTAAATTTTAGGATCACACAGAAGATAAATTGTGAACAAGTGTATAATATCCTTAAAATGAAGAAATTTGGCCGAATATTCTATACCTTAGAACTAAAGCAGATTCATATTTGCATCAGAGCTCCTCATCCCACAACTTCTTCCTAGCAATTAAAACTCGTTCTTCACTTGATGAAAGAGCATCAACGCTTGGTTCTACTTCAGATAACCAACCATCCCACCTTAACGCAGTAATGAATTTTCGAACATAGTTTATGATTGAGGGTTTATCTCTTATGATGACGAATCCATCTGGCCGTAAGATCCGATCCATTTCTATTAATAAATCCTCCATGCCACACCCTTGTTCCTCAATCTCTGAAAATATCGTCCATGCATGTAGAAGATCATATGTACGTGGGTATGTGGAAAATGATTCACACCTGTTAAGTACACAAGTGAGAATATGGTCAGATCTCCAAAGCAGGAAAAATGGCAGCAAAGTCAAAAAAATATGTTTCACGTGTCGGCACAAGGGGATTAAATTATAAAGAGGTTGGTTAGCAGAGAAAATAGAGAGCAAGTTGCATTAACTTAAGGAAATTTTAAACCAAGACTAGGCTAGTTTTTAATCAATGGGCGAATTATCTCCGTACATCTCTCATCAAAATAACTACAGTACAAGCATCAAACTTGAGTAAACCCTCAGGGTTAGAATACTATACAATTTTTACGAGGGATAGATATAGCAATTTCATTTCACAGTCCCAAAATGTGAATGAAGGATAGTGACAAGAACATATTCTAAGATTGCCAGGTTCCATTTGTTAGACATTTACATGATGAAACTTTGGGCTTGAGACTAAATACTGGTACAAGCAAAGTTCTTACCAGTCATGTACAGTTCCAATCAAGCCTCGGTCATATACAATCTTCAATCTTGCAGAAGCATGGACAGGAGCAACATTCATCACCCAAACATCTCTATCACGTAAGCCAGCGGCAAACCCACCAAGGTTTGAGTTCATATCCAAAATATTTCTTATAGAGTCTTTCTGTATCACAGACTTCATTTGCTTCCAATACTCAATACCCCGAAAATGCCATGTCCTCTGTACCAAATGAAATTCTCAAGAACTTAACAAACAGAAAAAAGTGGAAGACCGGGGGTAAAAAAAAAAAAAAAACCGCATTAGCAAATTTCAATAACTTACAGTGTCTTTCATGAATTCCTCGGGACTGACACCAACATCTTCCAGCCGAGGTGGTGCTGTAGTAAGCCTCTGAGGCCAAGGAAGTAGTCCACTACCTTTATCCTTGTGCATCCCTGTTTTATAATTCAAGCAGCAAGAGAAGTTTACATGGTTAGCTGACTAGGGAAAAATTGTGTCTAACTAGCCCTTTCACACAAAATGTGGACAATGACCTGCTCCTATTCTAATATAAGTTCAAAAAACTGAGAAGCCCGCCCAAAGCAAAAATGCTGTTCTGCAATGGTGAATTCATCTGGATCTTGAGATAAACAGGGGACCAGAAAGTGGAAGTCATTCTCATATATTAATTTCCTTTTACATAGTATTTTTTTCCAGAGGTAAGGCAAATGTGCTAGAAATGTCATAAGTATCCCAATCCCGGAGAAAAGTACTTCGTATAGATGTAATTTTTCCCACCATGTTGAACAAACCAGAACACAAGACATGATAGGATTGCCACTTACTTGCAGGGTATTGAGAGATACAAGACTTCATGCTCACATTCCAGGTTGCGTCTGGATCATCATCAGAACTACACAAAGAGGGGTAAGTTCCAGGATCTCTCTTTAAGTAACAACTATTTGAAAGTGGCTTTGCCCATATAACGCTCTGGTCTTTCTTTGCAACAACTTTCCAACACATCCTCTTCAAAAGATCGTACATAGCATTCCAAATCCTCCTGTTTTCAGGATCACTAGCATATGCTTCAGGGGAGCTATACACAAAATACCCTCCTGGTCTAAGTAACCTATCAAGTTCTAATAAGAGAATACCCCCTCTTTGAAGCCAATCAATACGGCATCGTGAACAGTGAGCCAGTTCGAACGATCTGCTTGGATAAGGAAGCCTTTTTGTGGCCAGGATACCTAGAGTTGCTGGAATCCCCCTCTCTAGTGCAAATTGTATTTGATTCTCATGCACATCATTAGGTGCAAGGGACATAGCAATAACCTCATGGGAAAGTAAATAGGCCCCGAAACTTGCAACTCCACAGCCCACATCAAGCACATTTCTGACATGTCCAACATTATTGAGTCTATCACCAGGGAATTTAAGCATCTACACATAATACGAATTCAAAAGAGAAAAGAAAGGCTAAGTTATTATATGTGCATTATTAGTTGACAAGTGGGGGAAAAAAAAGGAAGAGAAACATATATTTTGTCATAAGCAAGTCATCTCAAAAGTTATCCTCAGACAGATTTTTTTTTTCACCTTTTTCAAAAGAAAGGAAAGACAAGTGGAGACACAGAGAAGAGAACCAAGTAAAATTTTTTTACCCGAGAAAGAGAAACAATATATTTATCAGCTCCATAGTGGAAATGCGTCCCTCCACCAGGAAAATTTATCTTGTCCCCGTTCACAACCATCCAATTCTGGTCTGATTTCTCCTGCGCAAGGTGTGTGTGGGGGATGTTGGCCTTCCACACTTCATCTCTACTTGCTGGCCACCTAATAGGTATCTGAATTTCTAGCAATAATTTTTCTCCCGAGTTAAAACTAACTGAAGCAAAAACAAAAACAAAGTTTCAAATTAGCAGCAACTGAAACCAACCTTGTAACCGATCGGGGGTGGTATCAAGCAATTATAGCGACGCTCCGGACGCGGGCAATGCCGTTCATAATGCTCCATCAATGCCAAGTTGGGCTTCAATCTCATTTGGTAAATAAAGTTTCTATCTAAACAAGGTATCAACTCTGAAAGTTTTATATCACATATCTGCAAATACAACAAACCCAATTCCCCACTTTAGCAAAACAACAGACACAAGTAACCAAAAGTCCTATTAAAGGCATTCTTTTAACAAGCCTTAGACGACATAAAAATCTCCCCCCCCCCCCCCCACAACAAAAAAAAACCGCAAAATCCATATAATCCAACTCTATTCAAACCTCAAAGTTATTAACATATCGTTCAAATTCTTAAACTTACGGTAGAAACAGATAAGCATGTTCGTACGATAGCTCCAAAAAAAAAAATTACACACACCAAAAACCTTAATTTACTCGTCAAAAACAAATATTTTTCATGGAATTTGTTAGTCATCAGTGATGATTAGAATTTTCACCTAAAACTTAGGCAGTGCTATAGAGAATGAGACGTACAGGAATGCTTTTGGGGACATCGGGATTGAGGTCCTGATCTTCATGCAAATCGTCGAAATCCCTCTGGCCGACGAAACCGCCAATAACCGGGTCGGATCCGACGCCGTCGTCGGATCTCCGAGAGCTCGGAGCGAAAGAGGAGCCGTAGTATAAGCAATACAATCCCAGGCACGCAATCAGAGCGACCAAGACGCGCTTCACTTGCTCAGCAGCGGACTTGCTTTTTTGCTTCATCTCTCCCCTTCTTCTTCTCTGTACTTGAATCTGACACCGACTCACTCACTCACTCACCGATCCGATTCCGACTCGGTAGTGCCTGAATCTTGTGAACCATGAAAGAAAAAGCTTAAAACCCTAGTGGTCGATCCGTACTGTGAATGGATCAGTGAGATTTTGTGTGCTTTATAGGCGCCAGATTTAGATCTTCGCGGGAGAGGAAAGAGACGAGAGAGAGTAATCACCTACGGTTGAGGTTATTTTATAGTTGGAATTTCTTTCATTTCAACTAGTTGAAGCCGGCCACGTGTTTGGCTTCAGTATAGTTCCTTGATTCTGTTTGTATCGAAAACACCCCTTTTATTTTAATTGCCAAAACTGCGGGCCCCGATTGACGGAGAGTCAAAGCCAAAGTGCTAATTGTCTTTTTTTTTTTTTTTTTTTTTTTGGTAATAATCGAGAAATAAGGAGTAATCGGCTTCGGACATCTCCAACCACACACACTCCATCTTGATGTGAAATTTGCCTTTGTGAACTGTGAATATTTTGCGTTTTCACTGTTCACTCAGCACTATTTCCCCCCTTTTTTTTTCTTAGGGGTTCGGTATTTGAGTTTGAGTTAAGATTTGTAAGTTTAAATAGTAATTTTGATTGACTTTTTCAGAAAAAACAAAAAATTTTTGAAGAAAAATATAAAAATTGAGTTGATGGTGGTGAGTTTAAACTCACCAATCAAACATGTGTTTTTTTTTTTTTCCAAAGAGCTCAAAATATATTTTGTTTTTCTATTATTACCCCAGTTTCATATTTCTTAACAAATTTGTTTCTTTTTTGCGACCAAAAAAGAAAGAACTTTTTTTCTTTGGTGTCCCACATTGTTAATTTTGTTTTATAGGTAATTTAATATGATAAAAAATTAATATGTAAATAATACGAAATGCAATTACTTAATTTAGAAAAAGTCATATATTCAAGCCAACTATAATTAAAATAACATAATATTTAAAAAAAACTAGAAAATTCGTAACATAGAGCAATGAAATTAGAAATCTTCTCGACCAACAATTTAGTATTCCGCTAGATTGGTTGGAGTTGCTCTAATGTCATTGTAATATTGGTCAAAGGCATTAGATGCAGAAGAGGGCTATTGAGGTTATTAATTTATTATTTTCTTAGACTTTGTTAAATAATAAAATATATTTTATTGGATCAATATGTGAAAAAAAATTATATATTGGTGAAATTCATAAATTCAATATATAGTATGAAACTAATAAAAAGAAATATAAAAATATATTAAAACAAGAATATACATGGAATAAATTTTTTGGTGTTAGAAATGATACAATGGGTTGAAGATGAATTTACTGTTTGATGTGACTGTTACACCATTTTGATGTAAAAGTTATACCATTTTAGTATAATGGGTTGAAGATGTCCTTAGACGGAATTGGATAAGAAAGAAATCTTCTATTGAGTTAATATATATTTTTTAGATAATCTAACATAATAAATGGTCCAATTGAAAGTTTTTTAAGGGGGCATTTGGTGAATGAGTTGAGATTGAGTTAATTTGAGATTTTTAAGTTTGATTAATAATTTTTGTTGACTTTTTTAGAAAAGATAAAAAATATGATGAAAAAAGTACAATTTAATTTAAAATGAGACGAATAAGTGTTTCAATGTAAAAATGAAAATTTCAAAAATTCATTATTCTCATTTAATTATAAGTATAATTAGCTCCACTTTCACTGACGTTCTTTGATTTTTTGTCCATATGAAATCTTTTTTTTTTTTTTTTTTCAAAAATACAACCCGCGTCCACAACATCCTCTTTTTTTTTTTTTTTTCTCAAAACAATAGTTTTTCCATATAAAAACAACCGAGAAAATATATATATATATATATATGTCACCAGTGTTTGCATAAAAAAGAGTGAAATGGAGTTTAGGAGGCTGCTAGAGACTTTGAAACCTCTACTTTGCACCTATTAGGTATCACATAAAAACTCTCAAACTCAAGCATTTAAAAAACAAGAAAGTGGCAAATATGACAAAAGTCACTCACATTTTTCTGTCTTTATACATAGTTTGTTGTTTGGCTTGGTCCTCAATAAGGCGTAAGCTATGA
The DNA here is from genome assembly GCA_025413025.1 of Ficus hispida. NCBI lineage: Eukaryota > Viridiplantae > Streptophyta > Magnoliopsida > Rosales > Moraceae > Ficus > Ficus hispida. The sequence goes on from CM046365.1 coordinate 30,326,541, forward strand.
AATCCACCTTTTCAAATGTTGTGATGCATGAAGTGAACGTGTCATAAATAATCACTTTAGATTTATTATACACTTACCATCTTTTCAAAACAAAACAACCAAACAAACAAACAAAAAAAAAAAAAGCAAATAGTGAAATTTAAAAAATATTTGAAGTCGATAATTTTATTAAATAAAAATTTATTTTTTCTAAAGAATTATTTAAGAAATAAATTTAGAAGATAATTAGGCTAGGTGACTGTTTTTTATCACCAATTTAAGTTAAAAGGAATTTGCCTTGGAGGTGCAAATTGAGGTGTGTCGGAGAAGGATTGATCAGAAAGAGTTGCTGAGAATCAAGTTGGAATCACACATCAACGTCGATGGCCAAACAATACCTTGTGATTTCCGGGGGCAATTTGGGCCAATTTCCGTGTGATATAGGCGATTTCCGGCGCAAATCCAGCGTAATTGCCGTTGGGTCAAGGAATTCCGATGTGGATCCCGGTGAAATTGAAGCTGTGTTTGAAATTTTTTGTGATTTGATTAAGATGCCATGTGTTTTTTACTTCGGTATTTTTTTTATGATATTTAATTACTGATTAATCAAAAAATTAATATTAATTAATGATTAGAATCAATCATTGATTGATCAAATTAATTTTATTATATGATCAATCACTAATCAAATAAAAAAATAAATAAGCAACATTTGAACTAATAACTCTTAAAAAGAAACCATCTAGCTATATACGCGTAAATGCGTTATTTATTTTAGACATTTTTAAAAGACTATTCACATGCCACATCAGCGGAAGTGAGAAGATAGAGGGACTTCTAAGTGATCATAAGTTTTTTTTCAGTTAGCAATTACTTGAAAGTTATAACTTAATGGGTGTGATCCACTTATGAGTCCACATAATTCCTCCTTCTAAAGACCCTTTGTGGTTGAACTGCCAATAGATTTTACATGTTATATTATCCTTGTGTATAAAAAAAAAAAAAAAAAAACCGTGACCTACATAAACATTAAGGCCCAGCTTGAAGTAATATCTCAAAATGGTATTTTGGAGATTAAGTTGAAAATGTATGTTTGGGGGAAAAACTTTTGAAAAAGTTATATGATAAAAAAATATAAGAATTTGAAATATGTTTGAAAAAAAATATACAAAAATGAATCTTATCTTATTTATTTTGTCGTTATGAATATTTTGATATAAAAATTATTTCATTTTGATTTAAAATGAGAAAGTTATTAATTTTTAAAATTTTAAATTTTTTAAAAATAAAAAATTTAATATAAAATTAAAAATTTGAAATATAGATAACAAGATAATATTTGAAGATGATATCCTAAACATGTTATAAAACCGCGTTTGCCCTTTGCCTTCCACAATAAAATAAGCATTAAAAATCGCGTTTACTCTTTTCTTGTCCTTTAATCATTCACGAAGAATAAAATGAATATACATTGATCATTGAAAATTACTTTTTTTTTTTAATAAGAAAATGACGTTTCGGCCAACAGGATATGAAAAGAAATAGCTTGTTTGAAATATTAAAAAAAAAAAAAAGTAAAATTCCTTTTGCCGGATGCTCAATTCTTTTACTTCTTTTCAACCCAATATATATATATATATATATATATATATATATATTCTACTTCTAAAAACAACAGATGCTATCAAGATGCACGCCTCAAAGAAAATAAATAAAAGAAGATTAAAAAGAAAAGAAAGATACAAATGGCAATTGATATGTGTACGTAACTACTGCTTACGTGCTGCACCGATAGTCCTAATTAGGTTCTTTGAAGGAAAGTCTCCTTCATTGAGAAAGTTTTAACCAGAATCTTGAAATATCTACAAATCACCTTTTAAAAGTGGGTGTCTAACACTAATATTTTTAAACTTATCATTATTTAAAAACTTATACCCTAAGATTTTAAAATTTGATAAGTTGGCAACAGGTTTTAAATTTAGATGACATCAATACTAAACACCCTAGAAAAGCCAATCCTCACTTACAATTACATATAATAATGCAATTCCTTCTCAATTCGAGATCCTAATTTCGATCCTAATTTCAATTTTTAAATCGTTGCAATGTATTGAAAAACATGTACATTATTTCATCATAATATATACATTTTAAATATTTTATTTATAAAAGAAATCAGACTTTTGTAAATTTTATTTTCAACAAATGTACATTTTAAGTGGCAAACAAAACCACCAGAATGTGGTGGTCTAGTGGTAAGGATTACTATTATTGGTTAGTGGTGTTGGATCTTAAATGTAAAGCTTGCTTCCTATAAATCTAAAACTTGATTTAAAGTATCAAGCCTCACGTATTCTTGTCATTAGTCGAGAGGTAGGATCCATTTATAATGCGCTTAGTAAATATTTCTATCAACGTTTTTTTGAAACTTTTAATAACAATTAGAGAAAAAACACTAGCATTAGTCATCTTTCCATATATATATATATATATATATATTTTTACTAAACTAAAGCATGTACTATTCATATATTGGATATATTTGAGAAAATTTATTGAGTGGGAAAATTAAAATAATAAGCTAAAAAAATAGACCAAAAAAAAAAAAAACAAAGTACTTAAAAAAAGGCATGAAAAAAAAAAACCAAAATGATAAAAGGATTGAAATGGAAAAAAAATTGACTAATACAGAAAAAGGACTAAAATGAAAAAAAAAAAAGAGACAATATAAAAAAAAAAGAATGCTGAAAGACCAAAACAAAACTAAAAAAGTTTTTCGTCCAAAATGATTCATTTTGGATGAACTTAAGCATACATGAGTGTTTTTTTTCTCCTTTTTATATAATGTATAGATAAAAAGATTGTTAAATTGCTAAGCTGATATCTAAATTTTTATATTTGTGTAACTTTAATTCTTTTTTTTAATAGTTGGAATGACATAAAACCATTAAAAACGTTGTTATAATAATTATTTTCATTAATTTTTTGAAGAAATCTATTAATTAATATCATTTTTTGATCAAATTAATATTTTAATTACATCTAAAAATTAACAATATTTTTTATTAATTTAGGATCATTCAAATTATAAAAAAATATGAATTAAAATTATATAAAATTAAATAAGTAATTTACACACAAAATAGTACTAGTATAATAGTAGTAAAGCAGGAGACAAGGAGGAACGAGCATATCACTTTATCCACACAACATACACTAGTGGTCACAAAAGTAAGTAACGTGAACCCCAAATTAAGCCAAACCTTGTTCTTTTTTAATCATTTTTCGAATCTGTTTTTTTTTTTTAAATAAAAAAAAATTCCCACTTTCTTAGCAGGATTCTTTTTATTTTTATTTATTTTTTCTTTTCATTAATTTTTTTTTAAGTCTTTTCATCAAAATTTTTTTTTCGCTATGAAAAATAACGCCAGTGTTCAATGATTGCCCTTCGTTATGCATCAATCCATGTGGCCAAATAAAAAAAATAAAAATAAAAAAGTCTAAGTCTGCCCACTTTTTATGACAAAAAAAAAAAACAAATAATTAAAACATAAACAAAAAGTCTAGGCACTTTCATTAAAAAAAAATAATAATAATAATAAAAATCGCATAAATAGATCCAGAACACAAAGCAAGAAATTATACGGCAGGCTAAACAAATTCGATAACATAGCACCAATCGGAGACGACGATGTTTCCAGAACTCTGAGGTCCAGTCTCACTACCCAATTATTTATTATTTTTTCTCTGTATACACACACACACACACATATATGTTTTATTTTTGTTTACTTTGAATTATGTAGTCGTCGTGCGCGTTTGACTTTTTTATGTTTCATATTACTGGATTGCATTTGGATATGATTTGTGGAAAGTTCTTGGCTTCTGGTCTTTAATGGGTCCTACAAGTGTCAGATCTTTGCAAAATGCGGTTATTGGGCGGGAAAATCAGTTGTTCCCGTTGTAATTTGTTGTCAATTTGGGAATTTCATGGAGGTTCTGATTTTCTCTCTAGGGTTTGTTTGCGATTTTCTCGTTCGCTCTCGTAGTGCCTCACAGTTAAATCTCGAATTCTTTAATTTTCTTTTCTTTTCTTTTCTTTATTTTTTTTTTGTTTTTTCCTTCTCTTTGTGTATCAGATTACCGCCGACTATTTTGGCCGCGTCTCGTAATTATGAAGTTTGAACACATTTTTGGCAATTTTAGCATATATATATATATATATTTGGTAGAGCTTATCAAAAAGAACTCAACTTTCTTCTGTTTGAAAACAACCGACTCTCTCTTTATCTTTTTGAGGCGGTTTTGGGGAATGAGTCGTGTTTGAAGCTACCTCCTTAGGAAGAAAAACAAGAAATTTATATTTTAAGGAAACTTCTCCCTCATTTAATTTGTCAGATTAGTTCAAATTCACGCCATTGAACTGAAGAACGTTTCTTTGCTGGATTTTATTGGTTTTTGTCTTGTAGGCATCGGTTTGCATCGGTTTGGTTGATTTTGTGGCTTGCATTGAGAAAGAGAGGAATTGGGTTTTGTTGTTTTTGCTGTAGAAAGTGGGATTTTTGTGTTTAGAATTGGATTTTTCTGAAGAGATTTTGAGTTTTCATGGGTGGAAGTAGTTCAAGGGACGGGAGTGGCAGGCAGAATTCGTCCCGTCGTTCAAGTTCTTCAGCTTATAGTGAATATCCTCAATCGTCATACAGTCAAGAGAGTTATCCGAGCTATGCACCACCCCAGCAATATCCCTATGCACCACCCCAGCAATATCCCTATGCACCACCACCCCAGCAATATCCCTATGCACCCCAGCAATCCTTTGGATATGGATCGTCGCAACACCATGATTCGCCACCTCGGGAACAGAGTGGCAGCCATGCAGCTGATGGTAGGAGGAGGTTGGACCGGAGATACTCAAGAATTGCCGATAATTACAATTCCCTGGATGAGGTGATTACAATATGCCATATTCCTTAAATGATTTTTTTTGCGCCCCTTTTTGGGACCAAGTTGCTGCCAACTAAGCAGTTTGGGGACCAAATGAGCCAAAACCCTTTATTGTTTTTATAAAAAAATTTACGAAATATATTGCTGTTATATTCAAATTTGGGAGTGGTTCTCTAGGATTAACTTTCTGCAGCTTTAACTTTCAAGCTTATCTGACCTAAGTGGAAGTCCCAAAAAAATGTGAAAACATCGTAACAACACTTGATCATAAAGTTCCCATGCGGGCTTGATATATAGATGGGCATGTGCTAGAACTTTTGGAATCGGTTGGCTAGATAGGCTGTACAATGATTTGAATTCCAAATGCTGGAGTTTTCTTTAACTCACTGACACTAAATGATAACTTTACTTCTTTGTAGGTGACGGCAGCTCTTGCAAATGCTGGCCTTGAGTCGTCCAATCTTATCGTTGGTATTGATTTTACGAAGAGCAATGAGTGGACAGGTTAAGCTTTAAACTCTTTAATTGCATCAATTTTCTTTTGTGCTTTGTAATGGAACATGCTGAACCTTTTTTTTTTTACAAATAGGCGCAAGGTCATTCAGCAGAAAAAGCTTGCATCACATTGGAGAGACTCTGAATCCCTATGAACAAGCAATATCCATCATTGGGAAAACGTTAGCGGCTTTTGATGAAGATAACTTGATTCCTTGTTTTGGATTTGGAGATGGTATGTTGGAAAATACTCTCGATGTTCTTCTTATAAATATTGTTTGGTTGAATTTGGGATAATAAATAGTACTTGTATCACTTGGCAGCTTCAACACATGATCGAGATGTGTTCAGCTTTTATCCCGATGAGAGATTTTGCAATGGATTTGAGGAAGTATTGAGTCGCTACAAGGAAATTGTTTCGCGTCTACGACTTGCAGGTTTGATTTGACTTCATTATCATGTCGTCGTTTGAGATACTTATCATATTTAACTAATTGATTCTTATACACAATGCTTCTCATTTTATATCAGGACCCACTTCATTTGCACCAATAATCGAAATGGCCATGACCATTGTTGAGCAGAGTGGTGGCCAATACCATGTTCTGGTGATAATTGCAGATGGCCAGGTATTTTATCTTCTCTTGGGTATTGTCTAGTGGTCTAATTAATGTATGTCATTATATTGGTCATTTTCCCGTATTGTGCTAGTTCTACAAATGTGCATTGAGAGGATATTTTCGCCAACAGTTTTATACTGACTGTACTAGAATTTACAATCTTAAGTACCGATCAGAATAATCCTTCTAGCTCATTATGCCCTTTTTTGTTTTATAATCTTTTCATATAATCTCCTGATTGTTTGTACTGTGTAAAATGATATTTTTATAAGGTGACTAGAAGTATTGATACCGAGCGTGGAAAGCTAAGCCCACAGGAGCAGAAGACTGTCAATGCCATTGTTGAAGCTAGGTGAGCGTGGGTTGATTTGTTTTCTCGATTATTATTATTTTTTTTTGTTTTAAACATTAGTTAACTAATATGCTTATTCATTGCAGTAATTTCCCTCTTTCAATAATTTTAGTCGGTGTTGGAGATGGACCCTGGGACATGATGAAGGAATTTGATGACAATATCCCTGCTCGTGCTTTTGATAATTTCCAAGTAAGTGCTTTGAAGACATATCTCTTTATGCTTGCTTCCGACATTTGTATTTCATTGGTCCAAATTGCTTAATATAAACCCCTTATTTTCCTGTTGTCTAGTTTGTAAACTTTACAGAAATAATGTCAAAGAATGTGGCCCCATCACGGAAAGAGACTGAATTTGCTCTATCAGCATTAATGGAAATTCCCTCTCAGTACAAAGCAACTATAGAGCTCAACATACTAGGGTAACAGTTGCTTCTCTCTCTGGTTTCAATAATAAAGCCCTTTCAATTGAACAATTTTAACTTCTCGATTTTATCAAGCAGGAGTCAAAAGGGGAAATCACCCCAGAGGGTCCCTCTCCCTCCACCTGTATATGGCGCTTCATCTTTTAGTAGCTCTAAACCTTCTCATTCTACTAGTTTCAAGCCTAGCGTACCAAGTGTTCCCGCTTATCGCGAAGAAAGCACCTCTGTCAGCTCAGCACCACCAGCTCCTACCTCTACTTTCGATGGCCAGGTACTTGTAACTTCTTAGATGGATAAATTTAACTCTTTTATTTCCACAAACTTCTATCACAAACAGCTCTTAAAGTATTACTGGCGCCTTTTAGTAATGCAACATAAGTGGAGGAGGATAATCCGAAGTCCAACTTGAGAATAGAATATTCTTGCAAAAATACTTGATGAATAGTACTTGACAATTTTGCTTTTAAAAAGAAGTGTTTTTTTTTTGGGTGGGTTCAAGTTCTAGATCCGCCATAAAAGCCAACCTTTTAGTTTTCAAGGATTCAGGTGTGCCTACAGCTATATAAAAGCACAAATTAAACTTGTTATGGCCTGATCGATGTATCTATGCTTTACCGGTTTTTATTTTGCTGTTTATTTATTTATTTGGCGAGTAATCATGCTTGACATTTACTTCCTTCTTCGTAAATACTAGCATTTTGATGTTAACTGATAACTAGAAACATGAAGCACTTGATGGCGAGGTCCTACCTAACATGCATTCAGATGGGATATTTTGTTTATGCTTGAAATTGTATTTTGTTAACATTCACATTTCACGCTGACTAAAACTCGCACAAATGTTACTCGGTTTTTGGTTCACAAATTGTGATTTTGTACGTTCGTCCATGAATAAAGTTATAATCTTACATGGTCTTAAACAGGTGTGCCCCATCTGCTTGAGTAATCCAAAGGACATGGCCTTCGGTTGTGGGCATCAGGTACTTGCTGTGTTCATTCATGTTCTATGATAAATTCGGTAGAAGTTATGTGAAGCTAGTAATAATGTTGTGAATCTCTCCTTCTAAATCCTATTTTTGTGGCAGACGTGCTGCGAATGCGGAACAGACCTCGAGACATGCCCGCTTTGTCGGAGCCCGATCCATACAAGAATAAAACTTTACTAAGCAGCTTCCTTTGCCTTGGTTTGATCCCCCCCTCCCCCCCGCGTCTCGGCTTGTCAACATTCTTTTAAATTCGTTTATTTATCATGTGATTAGAAACGATAAAAGGTCTCGCTCGCTAAGTTTGTAGTTCATGGTTAAGGTTGTCAGTCGTTGTACAAATTTTTTGTAATTGGATTCATGTTTGAAAAATAGGATGCTGGTGTAAAATATATTGCTTGTCCCAATAGCCAAAAGAAGTTTAATTTGTTGGATAATGTCGGTTTGGACATTATTTGGTTTGGAAGACGTCAGTTACTTGTAGCTGGTGACAATCTGTGAGTTTGATGGTTGAGTGTATTCGCAGTTCATTAATGAATTTAATAGTATTTAAGGATGTTGGATTCATACAATAAGTAAAAGAAATTTTGCACTACAATTTACGTTCAGACCTTTATTTATAATTTCAAAAAGTGAAAAAATAACCGTCTTTAAAGTGGGGATGCTAGTTTGATTTTTTGCAATTATTGTAATGAGCTGAACAGATCAGATCAAGTTGTTCAATTGGAATTAGCTTAGGTGTACAATAGGATGGCTACATAGCCTCTCTCTCTGTATAACAAATATATATATATATATATATGTATAAATTAACGGGTGTGTGTATATATGTATATGTATGTGTATATATATATATATATATATATATATTTTTTTTTTTTGAGATGGACCCATAAGGTTAATTGCTCTTAGTTTTGCTGAATGGTGATAATTTTGCTTGGAAAATGCTACATAATTTCATAATTAATTAAAACACATACTCCTTTTGTTTCGTAGATCCTAATCCTATTACGTGGATGGTGCATGTCATATGTAATTGTTTCGGAACCAACTAAATGGGAGGTGCATAATTAATAGTTTTGATGGATGACTTCCTATAGTGACGTCTGTCAATTTACAAATAGTCGTATCAAACTCGCAAATAATCATATATACTTAAAGATTCGCGAATTTAATATTTCATCTTACAATTATAACATTTAAAAACTAGAACTGCATCAAATTCTCAAATAATCGTATGTTATAATCAAATAATCGTATTTTTAATCGAATTTAAAAAGTTAGGGTCTAATAAGTTGGGTTTCCAAGGGGACAGATTAGTAATTTTGTTTCGTAGATCCTGACCCTGTTACGTGGATAGTGCATGTCATATGCAGTTGTTTCGGAACCAACTAAATGGGAGGTGCACAATTACTAGTTTTGATGGATGATTTTACTCTATGGATCTTCCTATAGTGACATCATAATATCATATCGATTTGAAAATAATAGTATTAAACTCGCAAGTAATCATATATAATTAATTAAAGATGCACGAATTTAATATTTCATCTTATAATTATAATATTTAAAAATTAGAACTGTATCAAATTATCAAATAATCGTATTTTCTGATATTTGCATCGGTGTTGTCCTTGGTGAGATAGTTGACATGGCTCTTGATGAAAGGTTTAATTACTTGTACCAAAAAAATAAAAAATAAAAAAGGACTTGGAAAAGGAAACAAGACCAACCATTTTAAAGTCTTGCTCGGATCATATTATGTAAGAAATTCATCAAAACTACCTTAATAATTACTTGCTACTCTATATGGCAGTGACACCAGATCACTCACTTGTTACATTTAATGCACTTGACAGCTTTCTCAAAACCAACTTGCTTACCATATTTATGTTCTTATACAAAACAAACCAACTACTCATATCCAAGCATAGGATTCTCTTCTCTCTCTCTCTCTCTCTCTAAACTTCTCTTCTCTCTCTAAAATCACTACTCCATGTCCGCCATTGAAATGTCTTCTGGAGTCAAGTTTCCTTACCAGAGACTGAAACAAGAAGATGACATTGATGATTACCAATTAAGGGAACATTACAAGAAGGCCTTGGCTAGGTCAAGGACTTGGTACAGGTTTCGAAAAGTGCCCATAAGGAGGAGATTCAAGCTTAAAATCCCAAGCTTGAGAAGGTTTATAAGGAGGAAAGCCAAGTTGGTGTCTTCCATCAGAGTTTCATTTGCAAATGTTGTCAAGAGACTAAAGGAAAGCCAGTCTCATCTTGGTGATCTCTTTGCTGGGAACTACTTGTTCTTGCAAGTCACTCCTACTTCCTTCAAGTGCCTGGACAAGGGCCATCATCACCTCAATGGCCTGTCTTCAAGGTACTCTCTTCAAAAAATTGCTTATTAATATATATATACATATATATATGGGCTGTTATTCGACACCCTCTTTATACTATACGGTATTTGTAACTTTTTTTTTTTTTTGTGATATATTATATCAATTAGGTGATTTTAATGTAACGTTTTTCAACTTGTATCATGTGACAAGATTCTAAATAGGAAGTTACATATAAATCAACTAATTATTATAAATTTTAAACAGAAAGTTACAAGTACCGGATGGTATTCGGTATCGAATGCAAGACCTTTATATATATGTGTGTAGATCTTGGGAATTTGGTCTTGTATTTTATTATGTCTTTTGTGATGCTAGTTTGTTGTAATTTCACCTAAACATCTAGCTAGAAGTGTATGAGGTTCTTTCCTTTCTTTGCTAGCTGGTCATGTGATCTACTTAGTTTGTGTTTCCAAATCCTTGATTGTAAGAAAACAATTAGCATTATCCGCAATTTAATTGTATGTTTAGTGGTAATTTTACCCTCGCTTTAAAATCAAAATTTGAAATCCGAATTCCTCGGGTTCAAAAAAAAAAAAAAGTATTAATGGAAGTTTCAATTTTGGCGTGCTTCCCTTAATCCTCCTTTCATATTTCTGTGTTTTATGTGAATTAGTACAGTAGTATTAGCTCGAGGAAAGTAAAGCATATAGTCCCTAATCTCATAAAACAATATCATACAACATAAGTAATGTCTAACATACCAAAGTGCCTTAGATGAGTTGATTGAGTGTTTATTTTTCTTGTAATATAAGTCTTGGATTCGAATCATCTCCATTGTATTTATCCAATTTTAAGATGTCGGCGGGCCACATAAAGTGACTCGCGTTATATGAACACTTTAACATCTCCTTTTAAAACTTTTTTCCTTTATAAAAAAAAATTATATAAATATATATATAATTCACTTTTCATTAAGTATTTGGTGTACTTATACATTTTTCCGTCTCATAATACAATGAACAAAACTAATTTCAGATATCGAAAGTGCCAATTCAAGATTTGAGTGATTAGCATGTGGTAATCAACGATGCAATCATCATTATATATTAGATAAAAGAAGGGGCATTTATTTGGTATTACTAGTAGTTTTGTTAGTGATGCCTAATTACCTATTAGTGTGTAGAAATAGCTATAGCTAGAAATTCAAGCAGTTGCTTGCTACGTGGCAAACTGAAGCAAAGTGTGCAAGACAAAATCGCAAAAAGGACGACCTTATTTTATGGCAAAAGTGACTGTTTTAGGCTAGGTGGACATAGAATGTGGACTAAACGACATCGAATTAATTAATATGGTAGTTGGACAGTTGGCGGGTGGAGGGGTGCAGGTTGGATAAATCACGCAATCTTATCCGGTTTTTTTTTTTTTTTTTTTTTTTTTTTTTTTTTTTTTTTTGCATTTACTATTTTTTTTTTTTAGTTAGTTTAATATCATTTCACTTTTTTTGTCTTTTTTCCTAAAAAAAAAAAATTTATTTTTCTAAATTAATTTTACTATTTACTTAAATCTTACTCAACTTATACAAAACCTATTATCTTTCTACTGCAGTTCACTTATCAAAGTTCCAAACTAGTTGAGTTGGTGAAATTTTACACATGGGAGTGGAATGAGATTAATGCGACATAATGTATAAGAAACGACGATTAGCTGGAATTGGGAAACGACAACGACTTGAAACGACACTTAGGTTTTTGAAACGACAGATTCAATCATAAACGGCAATGCCTTTGGTGAACGACAATAAACAAAAACATAAAGACATTTTGCCAATAACAAATTATAAAGGATAGTTCATTAACTTCCCTTAAAAAAGGGTAATTCAAGAGAAACTTTTGGGCGTTCATTCTTGTTTTTCTGCTTGGTTTTGTTTTTGTATTATATATTTTATATATGATGATTATTATGGTCACTTGTGTCTGTTAATGCGTCTTTGCAAAGCAGAGAGTCTAAATCATGGTGCAAATATAAATTTATATATATATATATAATCATAGGAAAAAGTATATAAACAAATTTATAAGCAAGAATTCATATATACAGTTGTGAAACTAACCACTAGAAAACTTTAAAACTATATACTAAAGGCGCTGACCCTGACAGAGCAATATAATATATGTATCAAAAACACAAAAAACCACCAACATAATATCCCAAACAAAAACTAAAAAACGACACAAATCTTTCATCCCTCAGCCAAATTAGATTCTACTATTGAGAACCTTGAAATAAACATTCCTTCCATAACCACTCCGGAATTTTTCCTTGTCTTGGTCGAGCTTCTTCAGGAGCTTCTCATAGAATGGACTGTCTGTGCTCTGCAGATAAAGAACGATCACAACATCAGTCAAAAATCCTATAACCAATATATATATATATATGAAAATATTTTACCTCGGCTACTTGTAGAGCTGTTTTGAGGACATAATTTCCATAGGGGTCGCGGGCAATTTGCCAGAGCTTGTCAAAATTGGCGAACTCTTCAAGCGCGTAGTTCATTCCAGAGGTCATGAGGCAATTCTGTAATACGTGGCTTGAATATTTCTGTCTAGAGAGATACACATAATTTCCTTTCAATGCAAAGCATATAATGTCGGTGAGACCGGGGTCTTGCAGTTTCAAAACACGCTGTATAACATAGTTCCTGAAACAACACAATTTATATGTTACACAGATATAAAGTACTGCAACATATATTTATGTATATATATGTGTGTGTGTGTGTGTTATATGTATATATGCATACCCATAAGGATCTTGAGAAAGAAAAACTGCATGAGAGGAGATGGTTTCAAGAAGTTGAGCTCTGTACGGCCCTCTTATGTAGGTGATGCTGTTTTTCAAGGCTATGCATCCGTGTTCGTCCGTGGCCAATTTGAGGCAATTCTTTACGAGTTCTTCATACAATTTCTGCAATCAATAATATTTAATATAATTAAGTAAAAACTCGAGTAATTAGATGATAGAAACTGTAGAAAAGACTAAACTAAGCTTTGTTATGTTCAAGATTGAGACAGAAATATTTACCTGGTTTTGTCGTACGTTGAGGATGTCAAAACACTTCATGACAACAGAAGATGCTACCTGATTGGTCATCACCGGAACGAATGCGAAGACAAGAATTGATATGATCCCGGAGATTAATGGCGAGTTCTCCAGCGCTTCGATCAACCTCTTAGCACAGTTTGTACTGCACAAAACAAGTTTCATTAGTTTCAAGAATTAGAGAGAGAGAGAGAGAGAGAGAGAAGGAGAGAGAGAAAAAATATACCCTGGCATATTGAACAAAGATTCAAGGAAAGTTTGAGACTGGAGAGAAATCTTTGTCACAACCAGTTGCAGCTGAGATTGATCGCAACATTCGAGAAGCTTCCCAAAGACATGAGCTCCACAAGGGTGAACCATAACCTCAAACATGTACGGAAAAACCGCATTGAAAACGACATCCGTGATTTGTTTGTCGTTTTTCATCAACTTCTGGTTCAACAACATCGAACCATAGGGATCCAGAGCCAGCTCTGCGATTTTCCTCTTGACAGCTCCAGAATCCAAAGAGTTCACCATTCTTTGATAGGAAACATCACCGCCATTGAAATAAACCCCATTGTTGTTAACTCCAGAACTGATCATCGGTTGATCATAACCGGAGTTTTCTTCGTTCTCTTCCCTGCCAGACGAGCTGACGTGAAGATCACGCAAACGAAGGGCGAGGTTTTCGAGGGAAAGGTCCACAGAGTAAGGAGTTTGGGAGAGAGCAGCGGCGGGTGGTTCTGGGAGGTTTGAGGTCGCCATTGATGAAAATGGTGAGCAACAGAAGAAGACGAAAGAAAGAAAGAGAGAAAGAGAGAAAGAGAGAAAGAGGAAGAAGTGGAACGCTTTAGAAAGTGAGAATTGTGTGTGAAGAGGACTTGTGAAGAAAAAGTTGGGGCCTTGGAGGATATATATAGAGAGGGAAATCAGGAACTCTTCAGGAAGAATAAATCGAAATAGAAAAGGAAAAGGATTTGGAATCTGAGAGTGTTTCTTGCTGTAAAAAATATAAACAATAAAAAATAAAAAATAAAAAATAAAAAATTAGGGGGGCAAAATAAGAAGGTAAATCTCATATTTGTACCTCTAGTAGCAATTTTTAAAAATCTTAAATTAATCTTTTTGTTTGGAGCACCATTTTGAATTAAGTTTTTTCAACTCTAATAACAAAAATTTTAATTAGTTTTTAAAAAGTTAAATAATTCTACTCAAAAAATTTAATTCTAACTAATGAATTAAACGCGAGTTAAATTTTTAAGATTTGATCGATAAATGTTTATCGTAAAAAAATACAACATGCAACACATACTTGTTTCTTCGATTATACATCAGGTTGTTGATAATATAATAGAAGAATTAAAACAATAATTCTTACCATTTGCGCTAAAAAATAAGTACAAGTGTAAGAATTCTCAAATAAGAAGAAAAAAAAAAGAAAAAAAAAAGAGGGCAAAAGAGCAAAATATTTGAAAAATTATAAATGAAATTTGTTAAGCAAAAGTTTAAGGGGTTCTAAATGGAGTTATTTGAGTCCAAAGGGGACTGTAACTATCTCTGGATCTTAACTAGCTCAGTCCCTATTCATTTCTACTTTGAATATGATATTATAATTTTTTTTAAGAAATATGATATTATGTTTTAATAATTAGATTATTATAAAACCTACTATTTACTTAAAATTATTTATTTTGACAGTGTTATTTTTTAAAGGTATTTTAAAAGTGTCATTAATTCTTTATCTTAAAGATAATTAGATTATTTCAAAAGCTACTTAAATTATTGTTTTGAAAGTGTTTTTTATCTTGAAAGGTATTTTAAAAGTGTTATTTATTCAGATATTCTTTTCCTCTTTAACTTTTAAAAGGAAAAACACTCAATTATATAATTATAGTGACGTTACATCAACTGACACAAAAAATCAATACTACTAATATGCCATAAAATTAAATTAAAATTTATATTATTTGATTAAAAATAAAAATTTGTATTATGTTGTTAATAGATGAAAAAAAGCATTATTTGGTAATCTTTTTATTTGTATTTTTTAAATTTTGAATCGTAAAACTCGTTTCATACAATTCTTTAGTGGGCCAAGGAACATTCGCACATGATAATTGGACCGAGCCCGACTACCACAAGCCCAATTGAAGCCCACCTTCATAACTTCCACTGTCCTCCAAAACGGTGCGCAGCAGTAACGGCAGTGAGAGGGAGAGTCAGAGAGAAGAAGAAAGGGTTTGGGTCGAGCTTCTTCTTCTGGGTTTAGGAAGATTCTGTAGAGAGAGGAGAGAGAGAGAGTCATCGGAGCAGAACGAACGCCATGAGGTTCCTCAAGCTCATCGCTGGTATTCTCTCTCTTCGCTTCTTCTCCACTACTCAATCTGGAAATTCTAGAGCGAGAAAGCTCAGTTACATTCCTAAGCTACTCATTTCCAAGTTTTGCACCGATTTCTCTGTACTGAAAAGAACAAATGGCTGCCTCTCTCTATCTCTTGTTCCCTCATTCAGGGAATCACAGGTCACTCTCGCAACTCACCGGACGGCGATGCTTCTCCGCCGCCGCAGCGACGCCGTCGGAGGTATACGAGAAGAGGAACTACGCCAACAATGTCATCGAGTACAACACCGTCATCGATTCCATCTCCTCTCAGAGAAAGTAAAATCCTCTTCATACTCCTCCTCGTTCGTTTTTTTTTTTTTTTTTTTTTTAAGTAATTTTAATTTTCCGATTTCTTTTGAAGGAAGGACGAAATTGAAAAGTTCTTGTATTTTGTGCTTGTCGTAGGTATATCTTGCTGAGGGAAGTGTATGACGATATGGCTCTGGACGGAGTACAGCCGAGTCGGGACACTTTCCACTCGCTGGTTATGGCGTCCTTCAAAGGTGCCCGATTGCAGGACGCTTTCTTCTTCACCGATCAAATGAAGTCCATGGGATTAGTCCCTGATGTAAGTCCTCATACATAAATCTTTCTTAGCGAATTATTGTATTTAATTCTTTAATTTTGGATATGTAAATTTGTTTAATCTCTAAAGTAAAATTTCTTTGGACCTTCTGTTAAATTATTTGGAGCTTAATTATTGCCCCGATGTAGAGTTAGCACACGGAAAGCCGATTCGGTAGTCTATATCTATATGTGCATTTGTTTGTTTGTTTGTTTGTTTTTTTTTTTTTTTTTTTTTTTTTTTTTTTTGTGTTATGTAGGGACTTTTAGAGAAACCGTTTTTGGTAGGGAAAAACAGAGAGATTATGAGAGGCATTTTGAGGGGATTGTCATTGTAATAATACTCTGTTTGGTGGGTAATAAATATCAGAAAAATTGGACTTAGAAGCTGGAATCTGGAACCATTTTTGTGAAGTTGGGAAAGGCACGGAAATTTGTGTTGTTTTGGATTTTTTTTTTTTTTCCTCAACCATCTATTCGGATTAGCTCATTCAGTCTTAACACGTTTTTGGGAGAAATCATAAGTATGTGGCTTCTCATTAAATTTTACTTAAATTTGAGGATAGTTTAATTCCTCAAAGCAAGAGTTCAATTTCAAATTAGTTTCTCTGTAATAATAATTTGGTGGAAACATTCTCTGGTCAATTTCTATTACTATTGTGACATTTATGAGATCGTCATCCTACAATGCACGAATTTAGCAATTTAATGAGTGTTTCGTTACGTTATAGGTTAATTTATTCAACATTTTGATCTCATTGTGTGGGAAGTGCAAGAATTCTGATCGGGCAGTTCAGGTACATTTCATTATAGTTTCGACTTCAAAGTTTCTTTAGAAATGATAGAATTATATTCCTGTTGAAACAAGGTTTAATTACTTGTTTCTTCTTCTTTTTCCCCCCTGAGATTTAAAGATTTTGGAGGAGATGAAGGTTTTCGAAGTGAAGCCGGTTGTGCAGACCTATGTCTGTCTACTCAATGCATGTGCTGCTGCTGGCCGTTTAGACAGAGTGTATGCCATTTTTTAACTTGCCTAATTCTTCGTTATTTGATAAACCACATTTGACTTTGTAGCCTTTTTTCTTTGGTGATGCACAATTTGTAATGGTTAAGGTTGCTCATTTTACAAGAGAGATGACTTTACCAATTAATAACTGTTTAATTTAACTTTAAATGAGTTTTGTGCAAACTAGCCTTGGTAAGTAAAGCTTTACTAGACCTTGACATGCCCTTCTGTTTGAATTTTTGTTGAAGTTATATAACTGCATTTTGACTTTACAGTAAAATCTCTATTTTTCTGTTGCAGGTATGCAATTATACGTGATATGACTGCAGCTGGACTTGGGTTAAACAAATTTTGCTATGCAGGGCTTATAACTGCACATAAAAACAAAACACTTGTACCAGAAGATTTTGCCACCAAAGTAATTAATTTATCATTCTCTTCATATTTGGTACTTGTCATTCTTTTTGTTTTATCTAATACTCCTTTTTTTTGTTTTTTTTTGTTTTTGTTTTCTCAAGATCCTTGAGTTGGTGGAGCGGTCAAAGGAATGGACATCAGTTGAAGGGTCCGGTGTTTCTGCAGAGAATTTTATGATGGGTGTCTTTGCAGAGGAGCTTTATAATCTTCCTACTGCTGAATATGCTCATAAGCGTGTTGGATTTTTGAATAGACAGCTAACTGTATATCACGCTGCATTTCATGCTTGTGCAGAGCTAAAAAATGTAGAGGTACTAATTATATTCCTGTTTTACTGCACAAACCAACTAACCTCTATTAGACTCCTTTTTTTTTTTTTTAATGTTTTCTTTTTTTCTCTTATTTTTATTTTTATTTTTATTTCTGCATCCGTGTGTCTATTGCTCTTGCTTGTCTTGATTGATTGTTGAGCTATGGATTTCTGTGAAGTGGCAGGGTTTTTTTGGTCATGAGAAGGTGGTTGACATTTTGTTGTCAATATTCCAATTTCGAAGATGCTCCTTAACTTTGATAGCAAATGTCCTTGTATTTTTCTGTTATCCATTTTCATATGTTCCTCCTTGTTTTCATTGCTGCTTGTTCAAAGTTTAATGTTAATTTATGTTGACCTTGCCAGGTCATGGAAACTCTTTCGAAGATGCTAGAGAAGGATGGTAAAGCTCCCGATCTCTTCATTGTGCTGCAGATTATGAGGTGAAAATTTGTTACGAATGAATTTTGAACTTCTTAGTACATTTTGAAATGTAATTTGACTTGATGGGATGCACTTGCAGATAGGTGTGTACTTAGTTATGTACATGTTAATTTGTAAATGCTCAATAGGTTTTCCTGAATTATTCAATGTCTTTGGATAATTTATTTTGGTAGTTTGTTACAAAATCCATTGTCTTTACCACTACCATTTTAACGTAGGTGCTATCTACATTCTGGGGACATTGACCGTGGTTTTAAAGCTTTTGAAGACTGCTTGCAGTCTGACAGGGTTCCAGCTGTTGACCTGTTTGTGGTGAGTGATTCGTAAACATGTTCATTTTCATGCATGACTCCCAAAAGGTGGGGTATAGACTGGATTTTTGACCTATCAGCGATTGCTGATGGATTGCTGTGTGTAAATGGGTTTTAACTTGGTTCATCCGAAACATCTATTAATCACTCTCTCTCTCTGTTTTTTCTTTTTCTTTTTTCTTTTTTGACATGGTATTAATCACTCTCTTTTATGAAAGAATGAAATTATTTTTCTGTCCTCTGAAATCATCATTGGCCATTTCCTCCTGGCCACCGCGTATGGAAATTTGAACTTTTTCCAAATGTTGGTGATTTTGCTATTGGTTTGTTGTTTATTTGAATTCTCGACTTGTTTTGCTAGGCTCGTATAGTTTGTATAACATATGAGTATTTTCTGAATTGCGTTCTTCTAAATTTTAGTGATTATCATAGTCTTTCGACACTAACATCTTGTACTCTCTGTGGCTCCAGACTCTTGTAGAGGGAGCCATGACTGGGTATACTCCCCGGGGAATGCAAATTGCACAAGACACATTGGTACGCTTCGAGTTATTACATGCTTCTTAGTTAAAATCATTATATCTTGATCAGGGACTTTAGTCGACTATGGTTGCATTCTCCAATGTAGGTAAATATGACTTCCAGGGGGCTTTTCTTGAGCCCAAAAATGGGGAGTGATCTTCTCCTTGTAGCCGCTGGTGAAAAGGTGTGCTATTAATTTTGTATTTTCGTTTTTTGCTAGTCGTGCTAATAATTTGTTCATGACTTGCCTGTAGTTCAAAGATATTGATTTAAAAACCCATTTACGTTTTTTGCAGACTGGTGGATATACTGTGGCCAACTATATTTGGGACTTGATGCAGTCTCGCAATATCATTCCTCTATTTTCTTCAGTGGAAGCATATTACAAAGGCTTAAAAGTGAGTCTTTTGCCTTAACGAGGCTTTTCACATCTTCTTATTGAACTATCGGGCGATGTTGGCATCGATGATGTTTCTTTGTATTTTTGGTGACTGATTCTCATTGTTACATGTGTTTCTTTGTATTTTTGGTGACTGATTCTCATGAATGTTTCTGGAAATTGCAGGAACGCGAGATTCCTGAAGATGATCCTCGCCTCGTACAAGTGTCTCGAATTTACGAGGACCTTAGAATGAGATTCGGAAACTCTGGACGACCTCCTCCTAGTTACTGAACAAAGGATGTTTTCACCGATTATACATTCTTCGTTATATGTCGTTTGTTGTACCAAAACATTCTCCTTCAACCCTTTTAGAGAAAGGAGAGGCTGTTTTATTTTTATTTTTTCTTTTTCCAATTCTATTCTTGCACCTGGTAGACAAATTGGATTCATAGGGTAGATGTTACTTAGAATGAGATTTATTGGATGTTATTTGAATTTCATCTTTCATTGAAATTGAGGAATAATACAAAGCTTATACATGTCCAAAATTTGATCAATCCACTTCGGGGCATGTTTAAAATTTTGAGCCACGATGTCGACATTGTTTTTCATTTGTTGTTGTGACCAGTTTTATGAGTCTCGTTTTGGTTATTTTATTAAATTAAACTCGTATAATTAGACAATGGTGATCATTTAAGTTTTCAAATCGATTTAAGCAAAGATCACATAAATAAGATAGACAATCTTAGAGCATCACTTACACAATGTCTTTTTTTTTTTTCATTAATCATCTCTAAGACACACAATGTCTTAGTATATTAATGTTTATTTTAATATTTAGAAAGGAAAATCCCTCTTCAATACAATGTTTTGGTGCTAAATTAAACATGATGTTGGCAAATTTAACATAAAGAATGATATATATATATATCATAATTTGGTGTTTGACTGCTATCGCCTATCGATTGATGTGTTTATTTTTTTTATTCAAACATTACAAGTTACAACATTGTCGTTTTTAAGTATATCTCTTACAAGTTATACTATAACGACAGACAGATGTCATTTAGTATTTTCTCTCATAAATTTAAATTTTTCTTCAAATTTTCTGTCCAAGCTTATGGAGCAATGAAGACAATAACATTCGCCAAAAAAAAAAAGTGACAAGTAAACCAAATTTACGGTTTATTTTCTTAAGATTAGTTTAATAAAAGCAAAAAAAATTGATGTTCCAACTAAAAAAAGATTGGGGATTAAAATATTATAAACGTAATAGTTTATATACCAACCAAGCAATATAATAGATCCATTAAAAATGAATCTTCTTTTATATTATTTTTAAGAATTCAACATCATTTCAGCTATAAAAAGGACTGGAACATTATAAATATAATAATTATTAAGGATCAACCGAGTAGTAAGCCAAATAATACTTTTTTTTTGTCCCTTTCTCAAACGACTTGCGTTTTAAGGTCCCACCGTCTTTCAGTACGCTAACTTACCCATTCGGTTCAAAACCTCGCCTCTACCCTCGGCCGTCCCTCCACCAGCTCACGCCGCGGCCACCCACTGCCCAGTCCCACCGCACCAACTCGTACCACCACCGCCCACCTGAGACGCCACCTCCGCCGCCCAGAGTCTCACCGCTGCATTCCTTCTCTCACTTCTGAGTCTCGCTCTCGTCCAAACTCTCTTTCTGGCAGCTAACTCAACTACCTAAGGTTTTTTATTTTATTTTAATTTATTGTTCAATTATTGTTCGATTTTGAACAATGAAGCTGGTTGTAAGTATTTATATGAAGCTTTCTTTCTTCTTCTTTTTTTTTTTTTTTTTTTTGCTGAATTATATGAAGACTTTTTGGTTGTGGATAATTAATGTCTTAAAAAATCATAAATTTATTAGCTTTGTTATTGCTTCTTTTTGATAAAAGACGTGGGCGTGGCTTTTTAAGACTGACATGTAAATTTTTGTAAAAAAAAAAAAAAAATTGAAATAGTTATCTTGTTCTGTGTTTATCAGGTGTGATTGCTCCATTTGAAAAAGAAAATGGCTGAGGAAGAAAATCAGTTTAATGAATGGAATGCTAAACCTAGTGAGAAAAAGGAAAAGGAAAGAAAAATAAGAAGAAAAAGATATTGGTGAAAGAAGGTTCTGAAATGGAGGAAGAGGATCAACTTCACAAGAATAATGCCCAAGAGGAGGGGACTGAAAGACCTAAAAGGAGAAAAGGGGAAAAGTGGAAAAGTAAAGAAAAGAAGAGGCATTTGTTGAAGGAAAAAGTCGAGAACAAAGAAGACAATGGGGTGGATGGAATTGGAGAGAATCAATCGGAGGAAGTTGTTTTGGGCGTTGATGATGAATGGGGTGAGGGAAAGGAAGATAAAATAGAGGAAGCTGATGAGGGTGAGGAAGGGAAAGAAGTTATTGGAGCAAGGGCTATAGAGGAGGAGAATGAGAAACACGATGAGGAGATAATAGAGATGAGAAAGATTAAAAGCAAGAAACGCCTTTTAAAGGAAGCGGCTGCGGCTAAAAATCGTGGGATTTGCTACTTGAGTCGTGTTCCTCCCCACATGGATCCGTTCAAGCTTCGTCAGCTTCTCTCTCAATTTGGAGAGATACAACGGATTTACCTTGTCCCTGAAAGTAAACAGTTTTATAACATTTAGTTTGTAGCTAGTCTATTTACCTACCATACATACCTGTGTGAAAATCTTGTTTGGGTTATTATTCATTGACACCTATTGGTTAATTTTACAGAGTCTGCTGGTCAAGTACGCCGCAAGCGTGCTGGTCGGTTTCAAGAGCAAGGATTTTCAGAAGGGTATGCATGCACAATTGAGTTTGATTGTTTTCTTTTCAAACCTGTTAAAGGTTCTGCTTATAGTCTTTCTTTGTTTCCCTTCTCCCTTTATAGTACAACTGTTTTTGCGTGATTTTGATTCTTTGATGATTATCAAATTCTTATAGCAAGCGTAAATTTATTTGATTTGTCCTGTTTTTTGCATGACGTAGATGGGTTGAGTTTTCTGATAAGAGGATTGCTAAAAGGGTCGCCAACATGTTAAATGGTGAACAGATTGGTATGCATACAGAACAAAGCTATTTCTTGAGTTAGATTTCATTTTTGCCTTTTGCACATTCTTAATGCTTAGATGTCCAATTTTTTCATGTTCCTAAGAAACGGACTAAATGCCAAATTTCTAAATAGAGAAAATACTGTTTTTATGCGATTAAGTTTTCCTGGATGCTATCCTGAAAGCCAAATTGTATCAGATGTTTTTGTTTTTTGAGGAGTCATCACCCTCGGCTAATCTTGGAAGATTTAGATATTACTCTTTAGTTCTTTGTTTTTGTTTTTTACTCTTTTATAACATTGTGCCCTCCTGGAATATTTCTTGTAGTTGAGTTTTCTCGTCTAATTTTGTTCATGTTTAGGTGGGAGAAAGAGGTCGTCATTCTATTATGATCTTTGGAATATCAAATACCTTAGTAAATTCAAGTGGGATGATCTGACTGAAGAAATGGGTATGATCGTTTGTTGGATTGTTTTGCATTGTCATGTTGTCATGATAGGTAATGAATGTGATATGAAATTGGGATGTTTAATTGCAGCTCAAGATAATGCCGTTCGAGAACAGAAATTGGCTTTAGAAATTTCTGCTGCAAAAAGGGAGAGGGACTTCTATCTATCCAAAGTTGATCAAGCCCGTGCCTTGAGTTCCATAAAAGAACGATTAAAGAAGGTAATCAAGTTGTAGATTTCCGTCATTTCATCCCATCATATACCAAGCATGCGTTTGGAACATGGGTTTGAGAGGTAATTTTTAGGTTGAAGTTGGTTGACTTTTCAAAAACTAGTTATAATTTTTGTTGACTTTTAAGAAAAAGACAAAACTGAGATGAAAACCTTAGGTTCGTACCTGATAACCAAGCAAATCATAATTAAAGGTCATCTAGCCCCGTTTTCATGTCATGATTAACTTTTAGAGGGGCAGTGATACCATATATTCACCAAGATTTCTAAATTTTGGCATAACTACATTTATTCTCTTAATCTTATGTTAACAGAAGCAAAAGCTCCAAGAAGAGGAAACGAGGGCTGATCCCCCTGTTAGTCAGCAGGCACCGAAGGTGATTCGGAAGTTTCCGCAAAAACAACCTGTTTCAGATACTACCACAATTAGCAAGCCTAGACTTTCTAAAGATTTCCTGGCCGGAGTAAGGATCAGTTCGTTTTTCAACATCCAATTATGTCTTCCATTTTGAGCTTTCCTCTGAAGATTGTTAATGATGCTCTTAATAGGTATTTGGTGGTTCCTGATTATCGAGTCTTCAAGATCAGGAGTTAAAAACTGCACCATCTGCGGTGACTGGTTGAGGAAGCTCATACCGCCAAAACAGCTTTGTTTTGTTTTATCATATTTTAATGAGTGTGTGAACTGTCCAAATGAAGGTGTATTTAATTACAATCTTTTGAGTAACTAAATGAACGAATTGAATGGGTGATCTGAACGAAGCATAAGTAATTAGCATGTATCTGCTGTCGTCGGGAACCCGAATTTTTGCCCTTGGAACTTCACTTTTAATACTTGAAAAGTGAGATTTTTATTGGAGCTCATTTATGGAAACAAAGAAGGGAGCATCCTGTTCGAGTGTTTATATGTCATTGATTTACAGTACCAAGACAGATTAAAGAAAAACGAACAATTTGGCTAATTCTGTCCTGGTGCCATGACCAATTCAAAACAAAATACACGAGTCACGGACTGTAGTATCATTTATCCAAAATAACTTTGGAGCTATACAACAAATGTTTTTTTTTCAACAAGTCACGTGCACTTGAAATAGTATGTTCAAAGCATGGGTGAGAATAAACAGAAAGTCCCACAAAATGACTAGACAGAGAAAGTACTGTATTTAAATTTAGTTGCAACACCCGCCTCTCTGAGCAACCGTTCCATCTCTTGCGCCCGATGGACCTTGAGGGCGTCCATAACCGATCTTGATGCCAGTCGACTGCAATCATTATCAAAAATCTGTGACTAACCACATATTTCTGATGCATTACATTCCCAAACCTAAGACACGAGGTTGATAAAATAATTATGCATAACCAGTACAATAACTATTGTTCCAAAGGTTTAGAACTCTCAGATAAGGAAATCCGAACAAAGAGATGATATCCCAACTCCTAGTACGCTAATATGATCCGACGACAACAAATGAAAGTTTAATTACCTCATTGGCTACATCAACCACGCCTTCCTGAATGTTCTGAAGGATCTTTGCAGCAGTCTTAATAAAGGCCTGTGAGAAATGTCTCGATATCAGTTTAAATGTAACGAGTCCTGGCCACTTAAAGGAGGAAAAAGAAAACAAATTAACAAATTGGTCAAGTTAATCACCTCTTCAACATTTTGAGCAGTTCTTGCGGATGCCTCCAAGAATAAAAGCCCGTTTTCCTTCGCAAATTGTTCCCCTTCCTCCTTGCTGACAGCCCTCCGATGAGCAAGATCACACTTGTTGCCTATAAGCATGATTGTCATGTTAGGATTGGCATGCTGCCGGGCATCCTCAAGCCAGTTTGCCAAATGGTTAAACGTCTCTCTCCTGAACAAAGAACAATTTCCCTTGTTATGGTCGACACAATCTACAAATAACCAACCAAAACACAGATACAAATTACGGGCCTCCCAATAGCATTATCGGTTTCTGTGACGTTTCAGAAACAATCTGAGGATGCACAGGAAAGGGGCAAAGCTTAGTACATTGCTCAGCTATATATCATATAGTCTACTTTACGCGAGGGGATTCAAAAGGCCATTTGGTTTTTGCCTTAGACTACGTATTACAAGTTCCAAATTTCCAACCATGCATTGATCAAGCTAGGCATCTTTCTACACTAACTTTTCTCACAAGTGTTCACAAAATTCAAAACACCCTCTCATACTCCTACACAGAAGAAAAACACACCTTGTTATGTCATAAACCAGAAGTGCTCCAGCTGCTCCTCTATAGTAAGATCTAGTGATGGATCTGAAAGATTCTTGCCCAGCCTGAAAGGAAAACAACGGTTTCCGTGCTAATAGTTCATTGCATTACAAAAAACGCAGAAATATTTATTTTTTATTTTTTATTTTTGAAAAACACAGAAATAATTTTTAATTTCACTACTGCAACATTGCATTTAACTGATAGTACTCTGTTTAAGTGTTTATTATACCTTAGGGCTTATTTTACTTGCCCTTTTGATAATTTTCCTTCAAAGCAATTAATATATCTAAAAATTCACCTTGTTCAACTCTGAAGTTCTAAAATAAACCTTAGAATTAACACATTTCCTTTTACGACCCTCAAAGTAATTAATGTCTAAAAAAAATCACCATGTTCAAAGAATTATTAAAACGGAAAAATTAAGAGAAATTGAACATCATACGGAAAAGTACGGAAATAATTCCCTTCTAAAACAGTAAGGGTTTTGACAAGAAGTTAATCTGTCCAAAAATGACATCTTTTTAGTAAAATTCTCTAATTGAGCTTGAAAATTTTCCATAAATTCATTTCCTTTCTTCCAAGCAAACTTTCTCGGCAATCAAACAGGGAGAAACAGAATTAAAAACTAAAAAGAAAAAGGAAAGATGCTTACGGTGTCCCAAATCTGAAGCTTGATAGGACGGCCATCAATGGTGACCATCCGAGCACCGAACTCCACACCAATGGTGAGATCATGAACCGGCTGGAACCTCTTGTCAGTGAATTGCAAGAGCAGGCAGGATTTCCCTACACCTGCACCACAGCCGATCACACCCACCCCCCAATTAACCCAAAAAAAAAAACAATAAATATATAATCGGAATTATTAGGGTTTGAGAGCTAGGAAGAAACCTGTGTCGCCGATGATGATGTACTTGAAGAGGTAGTCGTACGACATGCCTGAGCTCTACGACGTCGTTTTTTCAGAAGGGAATTATATAGTTCTATCTGTCTGTCTCTGTGTTTTCTGCGTTTTGCTTGATCGTCTGGAAAACTTCTCCAGAGCTAGAGAGAGAGAGAGAGAGAGAGAGAGTTGGAACATAAATATAATTAATAATACGAGATTTATTATTTTTATTTGAGAAAAATATTTGAAAAATAATAAATACAAGTCTGTGTACGTGCGTGTGTGTTATATATATATATATATATATATAATAATTTTTGGGCTGGAAAATAAAACGAGTATTAATTTTGCTTCTGTTCTTTCGTGACCAAAAAGAAGATTCCGTGTCGTGGACGTGGCGTATTAAAGTTTATAGAGTACCGACAAAAATTGCCTTACGCTTCTGGATATAGTATTCTATTATTGTTTCTATTTTTTTAGAATAGTATTATACTCTTTTGAGTTTCTAGATTTGTTTTTGTTTTTAGATTTGTATTTGAGATAATTTTGAATTTGTTATTCTCATTTGTTTTTTGGTGTTGTCAAATTTAACAGAAAAAACAGAACGGGCTTATATATGACTAATAAATAATAAGAAATTAGAAGAATCTTCATGGTTCCTTCACATACCTCCCAATCTACTAAAAAGCGAGAGATTATACTTCCTAACCAATCATGTGATATTCTGAGCCAAAAAAAAAAAAACCCAATCGTGTAAAAATAATTGATTGGGTTTTTGTTATTGTTCTCCCTTATAACATAACATATATAAATTAAGAAATTTAGTATAAGAATATCTCTAACGTTATGTTAAATTAAAGAGCGGAGTTGTATTTTTGTATTAGGAAAGGAAAATCATTTTAATAACTCTCTAATATTAAAAATATGTTACGTCCAGCAAAGAATAATAGAGGACGAAGACAAGCCCTATATATCACAATTCTCAACTCACATACCAAATTTCAATATGCTCGTAACTTTTCCGCCCATAATTATGTCTCCCCAACCAAGACTTCAAAAATTTTCCCCCCCGAATCATCATCGAAGATATCATCAAGTTTCCACAAGTATTATTAGGAAAAATGAGGTCTATAGGCAGTTTTTAAGTAAATGACTAACTTTTTTTAATTTAAGAAACTAACCGCTAATCGATAATTGATTATGATTAATCAGTGAAAAATGTATATTAATATTGGTCAATCATTATATGATAGTTTTTAAAAATCGATCATTTTCTTAATTTTTTAAAACTAGTCATTTATTAAAAAACATGTCCACAAATCCCTTACCATTCCTCTTATTATTTCTTTATTATTATTTTTTTTTTCCCTTTTTCCCCCAAAATTAACCTAATAGAGTCAAGATGAGATGGGAGGCATGGAGGGCCTTGGTTTCCATCATTGAAAAGAAAATAATAATTAAAAGGGAAAAAGAGAGTGTCGACATTATATAAACGACAGGTTTTTTTTTTTTTTTTTTTTTTTTTTTTTTTTTTTTTTTTCACAATTGTCTCTTCCGCTGATGAAAAAGGTGAAGGCAAAAACCTCTTTTAACATTTACCAAACCCGTTTAATTTGGACTCCACTTTTACGGCTTGGAGTGACAAGAGAAGGCGTTGTGGTTCTTCAATAAACAGTCTCTTGTAGTTGTTCTTACTGGAAAATGAACTGAGAAAAAACAAGATAAGCAATCCCTTGTGCTTCCTACAGAAATCACCTCCAAAGACTTCCCCATACATGTCTCAGATTATTAAGTATGATATTACCAATGAAATTAGCAAACTGACGTCTCAACGACCCATCTGATCGCCCTGTTTAAAAACGGATCAATCAGATCGTTCCGAAATCATTTTACTAATTCAAATTTTTGAAAAGTCATTCGAGTAATATAGCTTTTTACTAAAGCCAATTTCTACTGAGCAGTCCAATCACCACGAAACCAACATTCCAGCCAAAAAAAACAAAACAAAACAAAAACATGACATGGCCAAGCAAGTCAATCTAGAATTTTCGCTACTAAAACATAAAAATGTGCTCATGATGTTTGTGTATTCAGATGACGAAACTCTAAGCACAGATGGCTTGACATTTGAAAATCAAATCGTTTCTTTGCCCAACCACATAAGCTCAATCTTCACAGGAAGCAAAGCCCACATAAAAGTTGAATAAAGATATGGAAATTCAACGGGGAAAAAACAAGTACTACAGAAATATCCCGATTCAACAGAGACTATTGAGTTGTTTCACCTTTCACTCTTCCATTGCATCTCCCCCTTCGACCACTTCCACCTTCTCCTTCAACGGAGTAATCTTCGTTAACAGAACCTCTGCAACCACAAAAAAAGAGAAAACCGATTAATCCATTCTAGCAAACACGATGTTGCTTAACAAAATGGGGTGAAAGGTGCAAGACGATAGAATTGCAAATTATTTGCATATACTACTGACCAGTCTTCTTAGAGGATGAATAGTCTTTTGCACTGACATAAGTACGAGGATTCGGCAACAGATGGTTCCTCAAATACTCCTTGTGCCCCTGAGACAACGTGTGATGGAGAGAAGTTTGCATTAGTGTCAGACAAATACTTTGTTGACAATTATTGAGACTGGTGGGAGACAAGTTACCTTAGTTATTACGCACACATCCACATTACTTCCACTACCCAAGTCATTAAAAATACCAGAGCATATAGCCTCCGCTACAATCTTTATTCCTTCATCCCTCTGTACCAAGGACACATGGCAAAACACACAAACGTTCATCTAATTAAGACTAGATAGAGATTAACAATTTATAACAACAGAAAGCAACTCCATGGATATCACATAATATGATCATGGACGTTAATAAGGTACTCTGATAGTGATAGGATAATTTCAGTCTGACTCAGTCAGAAAGTAGAATTTCAACTTGAGAAAAATAACTTACGGTCAGGCCTTCTTTGTATTTAGACTCAAATACTGACATCGCAGCAAGAGAACCAGAACCCATTGTTGCAAATGGCAATGTGTCAGTTGACCCATGAGGATATATCTGCAAAACAAACCAACATTGTCATTAATATATCGAGTCACAAAGTGAGTGCAAAGATCATTATTAAAAGTCAGAAACAGGAAAAGAACACATACAGTATGTAAATGAGGTCCGGTGACATCAACCCCACCAAGAACCAACGCAGCCTGGACATAACCTTGATAACTAAACAACATATCATCAGTCAGGCTAATATCCTTACGGCATTTTGCAGTTAACCAAATTATAGAAATTTTGAAAAGAAGAACTCAACTTGAAAAGGTGTTTCTTAAGAAGGGTCAGTGCTGTAATAACTCTTGATTCTCGACCAGTGTGGTAGCGATGCAGTTGCAGCTGCGAGCTGACCATATCTAGAACGACGCAAACACCATAACTATATTACCCTTGTGAAGATAAAAACAGATTGTACTTCACAAACTCTAGTGTGTCAAAATAATGAAACAATTTCTATATATTTCACAATCTCTGTGAATTATATGGTGTTCCTAACAGAAAAATAATCCTGACGTACCTGTTACTGCCTCTGTATCAGCAGCAGTTCCTGCTCCACAACAGTAAATGTTCGGAGCCATGTAATGAATTTTCTCACAGTTCTTGTCACAAACTATGGGTCCTTCAGTGGCCCTTGTATCGGCTCCAAGAATGACACCATCCTGAAAAAAATGCAAAAATAAAATCAAAACCGCATGAAGTAAAATCTTTAGCCATAAAAATCAGGTTTCATGACGCATAATAGCACAGATACAAAAAGCATATTCCATTTCATTACAACATTACCAGTTAAGAACGTTATTAAAATACCCAGATACAAGTTCATAAACAGAGAATTGCCAATTATTGACACGGTAATAGCCTTGGTAACAAATGAGTTCCTATGTTCTGATTGAGATGCACTGAATGATGGCATAACTAACATCACTTCCACGCATAACCTCTTGTACACAACATGAACCGGTCCAATGTATCAGCTATATGGTGCAATAATTTACTGAAATTCCTATTCCTTTTTATCATTTCTGCCACAATACTCTAAGCGCTTGTTTGGTAAAAGGGAAATGAAAAAAGGAAGAGAGTTCAGGAGAATATTGACCTGAGGTTGTTTAGTGGGAAAGAAAAGAGTACAGAATGGATTGATTGTGGGATTTCCTTCAAAGAACTCCGATCTTTAATCTCTCCCAATATGGAGGGATCAAAGGAGGGAATCCGAGCCAAACGCAATAAGAGAAAGGTCCTCCCCTTCCTCTCTATTTTCCTCACCTATGTTATATACCTTTTTCCCTTCCAATTTTCTTTTCCCTCTTACCAAACACCGCAAGGAATCAATTACCCAAAAATCATTGCATGACTAACTAATCAATGAGCTACGCTATCAGTCTCCGTATAAAAACAAAAACTATATCAAGCTATACTCTTAACTTCATAAATATGAAAAGCAAATTAGCTAGTCTGTAACTCAACTCCCACAGGTACGCCAAGAAAACAATTTCTATTTACATAAGAAATTAAACTTTCATCCCGATTTCGCAACGAAAATCAAGAAATAGAAACAAACAAACTTGAACAAAACAAGAATCGAAAAAAAAATAAATAAATAAAGCAAAGAGAAATCAGAGTACCTGAAAAACTAAACCGACAATAGTAGTACCAGTCTTCCGATAAGATGGGGCTTTAACGCCCTTCTCCGAAAGCATAGCATTTCTTCTGCAGAGATCGAAGCTAAACCCACACCTCGGAGGAACCTCTGCCGCCGACTTAGACATTTTTCAATTCCAAACAAACCTGAAAAACCAAAAAAAAAAAATCCCAAAAATAAAAAAAAAACCTCGAACAAATCGAAATTTTAAGGTTTCAGTTCTCCTCCAATTTCTGAACAATAAATAGGGTTTCAAATGTGAGCCAAAATCCAAATCTCCGATCGGCGAAATGTGGAGAGAGATAAGAGAGAGAGAGAGAGAGAGAGAGAAAAGGAGTACCTGAGAGAGAAGACGAATTGCAGATCAAAATGGGAGAAAGCTGAAATTTCAGTGAAGATCAGTGCAGTTCTGGGTTTTTTGTTTTTCTTTTTATCACCGCGATGTTAACCTAGGGGACAAGCAAGCGACTTTCGGAAAGAAAATAGGAAATTTTTTTTATACCTATATATTTTTGCGCATTTTTTATTTTCGAAAATTTATTAATATTATTATTATTTTTTCTGAAACTGGGTTGGATTATACAGTTGGACCATTATGTTGAAAGGAAGGCCCAGATCCACATTCAATATGTCCACCACAAAGTAAATAGCAAAAGGAAAAAAAGGAGGTAAATTCAAAGATCATTGTATTAACATGATACATAAAATTAATACCAAATCAATATTATATAAATTAAAGTAAAGATAATAAAAATTTATGTCATGTGATGAAGAATTGAGATTTTACATCATGTTGATTAATAGATAAAAAAAATAATTATTTAGATAATTTTCTCAACAGGGTACGAGGTAAAAATTTATTTGACGTAAATAATGATAAATAGAAAATTTTTTTATCTATTATTATTTTTTTTAATTTTTTTTTAAATCTTGTTATCTATTTTATTTAATTTCATAAAAAAGTGCGATTTACTCATGAAACCCACCAACGCATACCCGCTCATTAAAAATACTAGGTACACTATATATATATATATATATATATATATATATTAAGATGTATGCGGTTTGGCTGGTTGCTAGAGCTATCATGAAAATATGTACAAGACACAAGGCCTATCCAAGTCTAGCTAGCAGTATCTCAAAGAGTATTTCTGGTTTGTTTCGGAAACGCACAAGAGCTTACAAGCATTTTGCCTAATTGTATCTTGGAGGCACGTATGCAAGACTAAAATGTGTCACCGTTGAATTGGTGGAGACAAACAACGTCTTAAGAAAAAACGATATTATAACGTGCCTTGAAGCAAGATCAAGTTGTAACTCTACAAATTGTAACGTTGTCATCGTTTCAAGCAGTAATCGGGATTAACACGTTTCCATAAGATATTTTTCCATTATAAATGACAATTTTAAGTTCTAGCGATGGTTCTTAAATAATTGAGTTTTAGCTTAATTTGACATATATAATCCTTATCCCTTAGAGAAGCCTAAAGTATTTAATTGACTAACACATTCTTAGTTCAAAACTAATCAATTCTATAACCCTAAAACTAAAATTCTACAAAAACCGAATCAATAACATCAGAAAACTGATGGAATCTCCCACCGGTAATCATTATTACATATTTTGAATTGCAATTCTAACTTCTTCAAACACCATTTAAAATTATATTATAATTCAAATAATCCGATTTAAATATTTCAATTCAAATCAAAATTATTTTAAATTCTTGTAATTTGGACATATAATCCAAACATTGTCAACATAAACAAAAATCTTAGTTCAAAATCCAAACTCCATAAACCGTAAACGATTAGCGGCGTCTTTGTAACTAGCAATGGTTTTTGAGAACCATTATCATATGTGCGCTTGTTTAATCCAATGTATGATTAAGTTTTCACAATAAAAACATCATCATTAAAGACTAATGCTGATTGTAAGTCGCATTAATTTGTCCTTAATATAGTTCCTTTGCAAACATATAAGTTTAATTATATGCAATTGATTTTATAGAACATAATTTGGTCACATCTTTATGTTTAAGCTGATCTTGTTGACTCTTTGCCTACAAGGTTTAATTTTTCTCAAGCAATGCATCCCCGGCTGGCTCGATGTCCAACATTAAACCTCTTCGAAATTCCACATACGGGTACGCAAGTGGGACTTCATCTGCTTTTATTTTCCATCTAGTGATAAATTAAAAGATAATTATTAAGTTAGAGATTCGACATTTATATATATATAAAAAAAAAAAAAAGAATGGAATCTTCATAAATTATTAGAAACTTTAATGTTAAAGATAACGACGATTCTTCCAAAAATTCCCCCAATATCGTCAAATTTAAGGTGTGATTTTTTATTTATTTAAAATACCAACATTTTTATCCTTGAATAAATATACACACTCAATAAAACATATATATATATATAAGTATATATGAATGTAAATTTATACACTGAATTGATCAGTTGTTAGTTTTATTTTATTTTATCTTTTTACCTATAATTAAGGACGAGATGATGAAGGAAGAAGCCAATTACTACTTTAGCGAGATCAGCCCCTGGACAAAGCCTTTTTCCACCACCAAATGGGGTCACTTTTTTGTGCATTTCTTCATCCTGTCAACCACCGCATATTAAATACATGTATATATATTTATATATATGTTGAATTTACATATTATAATGATGACACTTTCTTTCTCTACTATACTAAAAATGTTGACTGCTAACAAGTTCATTAAACTTAGAATCCATCTACCATGCTATGTACACATATTCAATAAAGCATTTATTAGTAAATTATCCACCCAAAAGAAAAAAAAACAAGAAACATTTATTAGTAAATTATCCACCCAAAAAGAAAAAAGAACAAGAAACATTATTAGTAAATTAATTTGCTTCCTTCTCAATCAAGCTAGCCAGATTACAGACATTTATTAAGTCCGTTAACTGATATATAGTGGGGTAGAAAGGAGTATTAGTGATGCTAATACTATATTATAGATATTGGTAAGTCATTATTCATTACTTTTAATTGGAAAAATTTATATATAAATATACTTTTTTATTAAATGCACTTAATAATGCTGGCTAATTATAGAAGAATTAATTACAATTAATTAGCCAATTTAGCTGGCAGTATTAAAAAATAATAAAAGATAATAAGAGTATAAATTGTAGCATTATTATTCAAAGAAGTTAATTGATTTCTTGCCGGCCAACTTCTATATAAAACGTCCTTACCAACAATATATAATTTGGATTTCCATAAAATGATTAAAAAAAAATTACAACTAAAACTTGAAGTTGGGAAAGACCTAAAAAACGTTCAAGTGATAGGTGTGTGAGTGTTTAATCAAGTTCTGAATCTTGAATTTTTTTCCTTCTTTAATGGTGGTAAAATTCAAAAAAAAAAAAAAAGGAAAAAAGAAAAAAAGAAAAGAAAAAGAACTAAACAAGATTACATACAGTCCATCTCCAAGGATTAAACTCATGGGGCTTGTCATGAAGGAATGTATCGAAATGAGCTCCTGTGAAGATTGGAAGAACCTTCCATCCTGATGGTATTAGAATCCCTGCAGAATTGTCACATTAATAATAATGATATTAATTAAGCATTATATGTGCAATCCAATCACAATATATATATATAAAGTGAAAAATATGTGTTATATATATATAGTTTAGTTATAATTTTACACCCAACTCAATCTGTGTAGAGTTCGAATCCACTATCTCAAGTTAAAAATAAAAAATAAAAGAGAGAGAGAAAGGTCAAACCAATGCTATATATTTAACCTTTGAATTTGACGTCTCGAAGAGCTTTCCTGTGTACAAACTTGACGACATTTCCACATCTCAAGGCTTCACATATCACCTAAATTATTCCAAATTAATAACACACACACACATATATATATATATGTATATATCACCAGTAATCCAAAGATAGAGAATTCTCAAAGAATGTTATAATGTAATGAAAAATAAAATTCTGCATTATTTTAAATTTTTTTACAACAATAATATTAAGCAAGCACAAGTTTTAATATATATATATATATATATATATCTTCATTTCTTTTTACCGTGAATATACATTTCCTTACATGATAGGTAAACTCCATCTTCTTGTAATCTTCCCAATTCAAGGGTTCCCCATCCTCCTTAATTTTTCTCATTGCTTGTTGTTCTTCCTGCATTAAAAAAAAAAAAAAAAAAGGCAAAAAAGGTTGTCAATTTTTATTTATTTATTTAGTTGTGGGACAGCATAATTTACCAAAAACATAACACAAATATATATATATATATATATATGTATATAATATACCTTTAATTTCTGAAAGGTGTTTGGAGAATGAGCAAGAAAGTAGACAATTAAGGAGAGAAGCGTTGCGGTTGTTTCATAGCCTCCTAGCAAGATGTCCAAAACAACGCTCACCATTTCTTCCTCGCTTAGGTTTTGCTTTGCCAATGCCATGTCTAAGAACTCTTCTCCTTCTTTATTAATAAGCCCCTTAATTTTAATTTTGTTTTTTACCCTTTCTTTCATGATCTCCTTGACCATTGTAGAAAGTCTTTCTCTTGCCTGCACACGCACAGTTAAAAATATTAGACAATAAAAAATATTATATTAAAAAGTAGGTTCGGACACGTCCGGTTGTCAGATTTTAAGACATTTTCTACATATTTATATATTATATGCGCACGTAATATAGATGTATAGCGAATTTAAACATAATTTGGTGATTTTTTTGATTTTTTTTATTTTACCTTAATGGCTTTGGAATATGCAGTTCCGGGGATATAGATGGGTAAAGAAACAAATCCTTTCATGTACGTTTCGAAGTCTTCTAGTATCTCCAAGGCTCGTGGTTCCCCGGGTTTGATATTCAAAAGGTGCTTCACCATAATACTCATTGTAAACTGTGTCATCAATTATAAAATCAATTTAGTATATGATATTAATGTAAGATGAAATTCATTAGACGCTCTAATATTTCTACCGCCGAAAGTAATAAAATCGATAAAAATAAAATAAATAAAATAAACACTCGAATATATATACTGGTCCACTTTTAATATAAGAAAGTTTGTGCTCAATTCCAGCAAATTTTATTAAGATAGAAACAAAAAGATTGCAAGAAATAAATATACCGCATGACCTTATTAAACTTAAATTGTATGAAAATTCCAAAGTCCCTAATAAACAATTTGATTGTGGAATTCTTACCACTAAAGTTTATACTAAATATATATTACAACGATAATCAGACTTCACACACTTAATAATACGTATATACATATAAATATACAAATGAGATGGTCATGATCATCATCAAGATCATGATCGCTCTTACCGTTTTGGCTTGGGAAAAGAAGGCGACTTGATCAAGGCCATTCCAGGACTCCATCATTGTGATTGATAGCTCTTCAACGCAGTGTAAAAATTTGGGCGATGACTTGGACGAGTTGACGAAACTGACGACAACATTTCTCAGCTTTCTGTGAAGATCTCCGGACACGAGAAGTAAAGAGTACTTCCCAAGAATCCCGTGCATGGCTTTTGGGTAACTTGCTTGAAATAGCTTCTCTTCGTTCTGAAGGATAAACATGTTAAGCTCTAGATCACAAGAAACTATGGCCGGTGAACCAAATATATGCGACTTGAATACCCTTCCAAACCTGTAAATTAATTATACCCCCGTTTGTAAATTAATATATATATATATATATATATATACTACTTAACAGTAATTTCATTCATGATATCATCGTAAGATATAAAATTTGAGTTCTCCATTTTGGAGTAAGTGAAAAATGTGCAATAATTTACATAACAAATTAGGAAAACAAATAGAATAGGACATATATATATATATATATATATATATATGAAAGTAGGGCTGAACCTCCGGTAGGTAGGAGTTAAACAGACAACTCAGTAATTATTCTTCCATTTGTAATTTTAAAGAGACAACTCATAATTCATGATCCATCTGTAATTTTAAAATTAAATCTCAACTTCAAGTGGGAAATACAAAAATATTAAAGTTCATGTAACGTCAAATATTCTATAGATTTCTAGTTTCAAACTGTCGTTTCATCCCTTTAATAAGAGACGGAGAGAAAGAGAGAGAAAAAGCAGATTTGGGGAAGGAATGAATTTAATTAGAGTTTCAAAATAAAGATATATATATATATATATATATGTATTTCTTAAAAGGAAAATTATCTAATACATCAATTACTTAAAAAATATATAAACATCTTATTCGAATGGGTGTGCTATATTGGATATCTAAAATCTGTGCCACAACCCATCGAGACGAATTGAGTGAGTTTGGTGGGTTTGATCGGGTTTGTTGAATTTTTTAACTACATGAAAAATGCTATTATATATATATATATATATAAATATGTCAATAACAAAAAGTTAATGGTTGGGAAAAGGAAAAAAAGGGATGAAATTGATTACCTAAGGCAATGTTGGTGCAGAAAGTTTCCCATGGAGTTTGAATAATGAGGCTTGAGGAAGTCAAGAGTCTTCCCTAAGAAGGGCCAATATCCCATGGAACCACCTGGCAATAACAAGATAGTTTCCTTTGGCTCATCATGATCATGTAATTTGGTGACAAATAGTACTTTTTTAAGGAGCCAAGAAGAAAGTACTAGGCCTAGAACTAAGAATAGAACAGTAGAGAAAAACTCAAACATTGTACTAGTGTTTGGTACAAATGATATTTCTCTCCTCTTCTACTACTTGCAATTGCTTCTGATATCTGGCAAATGTCATATGTGTGTGTGTGTATATATATACACACGCAGTGGATCTCCAAACGTGTGCAAGACCTTCCACTTGCCTTGTTAGTTAACTTACAATTTATTATATAATTAATTAAATAACCAAATCTATCAAGATCTGCGCTGTTATTAGGAAAGCAACTAATAATAATTAGAATATTAATTCTAATGTAATCTACACCCTAATAATTGGCATTCAATTTGCGATTTTTCTATCCTTAAAATGGTATCAAATGTTGGATTTTATTCAACCTTTTTATTTTGCTTTCAGGAGTAGGCTCGATTTAGTTGACAATATATATATATATATATATATATATATATATATAACACTTTAATATGAGCTAAATCTCCTTCCTTTTTCTTTTTCAAAATATATGACACTTTAATATGGGATAACTTTCCTTCCTTTTATTTTTTTTCTTTTTCTTTTTTTAAGGAATATTTGCCAAATTAAAGAAATACAAATATCATTATATGACGCAAAATGTATATGAACTAAATTTCCTTCCTAGAAGCAATGGAATATTTGCCAAATTAAAGAAATACAAATATCAATATTTATCAATATGATCTCAAATTAAAGAAAAATCAAAATCTTGATAAATAATTGGGTCCACCAGTAAACTCAAACGAAACACTCAATAGGGATAAGTATGTACGAAGCTTCAAAAATAAAAACCAAAATAGACACATCAACAATCGAATATATACATGACTCTTTAACAAAAGATCTATAATCGCTGGTAAAAACCAATATATCAAAATCGAGAGAGCCATAATACCAAGACCATACAAAACATCACTAAGAAACTAATCTAGTAGACTGAAAACATGATACATAATAAATACTAGAAAACATAAAAACACAACCAAATTGGTTTTTATAAGTTGTGTTTTTATAAACCGTAACATATTAAAAAAAAATTGCCAAACATGGTGACAAAACCTCCGGCGATGAGACAATTGACGAAAGACCATTAAAAAAAATAAGTAGTAGAGCTTGAGAGACGCACACGCTAAAGTCCGGACTAGCTAGTTTAACGAACGTCTGATTACAACATAAATTATTTCTGGTAAAGTCATCAGTTTGATTAATTCTTCTCATGCTGACTTCGCATTATTTCTATAGACATATTTATTCTATAGACACATTTATCACGCCCTTTTTATTTGTATGTATATGCACATACTAAATAATTCATTTATGTACAGCTACTTTTTCACTATTTTATCAATAACTCGTTTACTAGTTCTTTATAATTACGCATAGCCAGCCGTCCTCATTTCCAGTTCACATATGCACATATACATATATATATACACACACACACACACTGCTGTCATCAATTTATTATTTATTATTTTTTTCTTTTTAAGTTTTTCTTCTAGCAATTATTTTCCTTTTTTTTTTTCCTAATGTTTTTCTTTTTAAGTTTTGCTAAGGTCATTATTATTCTTTTTAAGTTTTTCTTTTTAGCATTATTCCTTACTATTCTGTTTCCTACTAATTTCAACTGCTCCACACCCCCCAAAAGGCCAAACCTGTCAATACTATTGACTTTATTTCATATTAGTTTCTCTGTCTCTCTCTTTAACTTAAAGATGAATATTCAAACTTTATATTTTTATCATAAATTTAGATATAAAAATACTATTAGATCATATTTATATAGAATAGTCAGGTATACGATTAATGGATACATCCGATACACGAAAATTGAACGTTAGGTCAGAAATCCATGGTTGGCATTTGGCCGAGAAAGATAAGGGTAATCTAAAGAACTTTGACACATATAGAATGGTAGGCTGTGGGGCAAGAGATATTATAAAAATAGGGGTCTTGAAGAAAAGTGCGAACTTGCAAGTGTCGCTTCGAGTGCACCCATTGCGGCAGTATTCAGGCCAGCCGGTGTTGGAGTAGTGGTGGCGGTAGGGGTCGGGCTGTTGCGCCATCTCGCCCGATTGTGAGAGTGGGCAATTAGTCCAGTAGTGGCTCTGGTTGCACATGCACCAGCGGACCTTGAACTCGTACATTCCGAATTATTTATAATTCTACATGATTTTTGATACATTGCAGGATCAGACTTGTTTATTTACAAACTTCCCATTTAGCTCTACTTTACTCTTCCTAACAAGTCTTGCACTTTTTTTTTTTTGGTATTTAAAAAAAATAGTTTTGCGCTTATTATTCATAATGTCCGCCTTTTAGCATTATAACTC
Source organism: Ficus hispida (assembly GCA_025413025.1). NCBI lineage: Eukaryota > Viridiplantae > Streptophyta > Magnoliopsida > Rosales > Moraceae > Ficus > Ficus hispida. Next base: position 30,366,716 of record CM046365.1, read on the forward strand.
TTCAACACTTTTGATAAAGGGGTGAACCCATTATTTCACCACCAAAACTTTTTACAAATTTTCCAAGTCTACCTTACTCTTCCTTAGAAGTCTTGCTTTAATTATTCATAATTACCTTCTTTCATATTTATAATTCTATATGACTTTTGATACAGTACGAGACTAGACTTATCCATATTTATAAACTTCTCATTTAGCTCTACTTTACTCGTCCTTACAAGTCTTGCACCTTTTTTTTTTTTTTTTTTTTCTCTCTTTATTACATTTTCCATTACCTTTTACTTATTGGCATTTAACATTATTACCTTTCAGCTTGTTATTTTCTGAGAGCTTGCCATTTAAATTTTTAATTTTATCAATTTACTCTCTAAAATTTGTGTATATTATTATATGTTGTCCCAATTTGTTAAGCCTTCAATATTGTAGTGAAGATTTTGATTTGGAAGATTGTTGTAGATTTGGAATTTTTAGTTAAAAACGAGATTTTTTGTCTTCACATGACGGGAAGTTAAGCTGAATAAGATAGATTGCTAATTGTAATAATCTAGAAAGTTTAAAAAATAAATTGTTAAAATTAAAAATTTGAAAGATAAGTTGTTAAAAGGTAACAAGTTTAATATTTATGGGTAGAAAGTCACAAAAATCAAATGAAAAAGAGTACAAAGAGGAGAATTATATTGATGCAGTTGCCTAAACTTGCGAATTCTTACCTTTCCCTTTTGAAAGGTGATTGTAAATGAAGTGGTCAACAAAAATACGATATTTTTCATCGGTTTAAATTATAGATTGGAATAATAAATTTGAACCAAAAAATTGAAGTATTAAGGGGGGAAAAAAAAACACCGTAAATTTGAATCCAATTAATTCAGGCCAGGGTTTTATTACTTTTGAAAAAAAAAAAAAAAGGCGGTGTTGTTTGAAACCAAATCCTTTGTCCAATTCTTCTGTATAACTCTCCATCTAGCCAATATATATATATATATATATATATATATATATTTTGGACAGATAGGCATAATAAAAAGTGCCACTAACAGGGTAAAAGACAGAGTTAACTCTCCAATAAACTCTACCTTCTTGTGCTTCTCTCTTTGAATTTACTTGTGTTTGATTCACTGTTTAGAGATGAAATTTTTAAATTAGAATTAGTTGATTTTTAAAAAATTAATTATAAATTTTATTGATTTTTCAGGAAAAGACAAAAACTGAAATAAAAAAATACGATTTAATTAATATTAAGTTGAAATGTCAAATAAAACCTTATACTCTGTCTATAAAAGCCATTCAATTCAATCAATCCCTCCCGTAATCGATCTAACCTCACTAATTTTTCCCTTAAAAAAAAAAAAAACACTCACAAATTTCCAAACACCCAAATTATCAAGCACCATAGTCATAACAGTCACCTCGGATGATCAATCTCACTATCATAAACTTTTCTCACCAAATCCATCAACCCATCACCACTCATGAAACTGTCTTTCGAACGACCCAGAAAATTCTCAACTTTTTTTTTTGGGTAAAAATTTTTAAAAGAAGAAGAAGAAAGCCCACAACAGGTTCTTTGTTCGCCAGTCCGTTCATAATTTTTACGCATCACTTTGAATCGCTTTGTTTTATTCTGCTTATTCTCTGGGGTTGTCGTTGGCTGGGCTTTTTTTTTTTTTTTTTTCTAATAATTATTATTTTTTTTTTGGGGGTGAGAGGGAGTTTTCTTGTTAAGAGTTAATGGAAGACTCACTGTTCTTATTTTGTTGAGTTTTTTTATTAAGCTGCGTGTCAAAAAAACATTGGGTGGACAGAGAGTGATACAAGAAAATTGGAAACGACATTTTAAGACGCTTAATATGCTCGTTGGAAAATGTGTAAATCTATCTCTCAATAAATATGTCCTTCCACTTTGACTATGTTGTTTTATTATTATTTTTATAACCGTAGTTTCCGAGATTTTAACTCCATTGTTCTTTAATTGTCAACGACATCTCTCGTTTTTATTCTCTGTCCATCTTGAGGTCATAGAAGAATGTCTTTCTGTCCAGAAATTTTGTTAAAACGGCGTCTTACGTTTTTTTTACTCATATATTTCAACCTTTAAACGACATGTCGTTTATTATGGTTGAATACGACATGTTGTTTTTACACATATATATCAATGTAATATGCATTGCCAAGTATCGCTGCACGCTTCTTGGTTTTGTGAGGCAAACTCTAATTTATAGATCTATTGCGTTATTCAAATAATCAAATGTACATATAGTGATCTCTAAAAAAGAATATAAAGACATTTTTGCATGCACAATATACACTTATTATATAATATACATATGTAAATAAACTACAATGTATTTATAGTGCCAATGTTATATTACAATGGGTGGTCAACTAAAGGAAAAGACTTTAAGAATTCGTCGAGTACCAGTCCTTGGGCATTAGACATTGCGACTCAAATAGCCTTAATTGGTAAATGTCATGCACAAGGTCATGCGCATGTACATGATCTTTAATTTGCTCGTCTTGCGTTGCACCAATATTCAAATTCTTCTGACTTCACTTTTTATTTTATATATATATATATATATATATATATATATATTGGAGTAGGAGATCTTTAATCAGGCTCTTAATTATAATCCCCTTGATCCCAATGAACGTTTTTAACTGACATTTGCATGGCGATCATTATTAGCTGGCTCAATCTCCAACCTCAAGCCTCTTCGGAATTCCACGTATGGGTAAGCAAGAGGCAAATCATCTGCTTTTATCTTCCACCTATAGTGTGTAGAAGAAAAGAGTAATATTAGGCTTTATAAACAAAAACTTTTATGTACATATATAAAAAGATAGTCGTATCTATTTGACATATATATATATATAACTTTTAATAATTAAATATATATAAATAATTGTTAGTTGATTTATATGTGATTTTATTTAACTTTTCTGTATAATATTATACTATATATTCAGAGCTGCTAAAAATATGTATTAATAAAAATATTAAATAATCTTCGTATTACATGTCATTAATCTTACCATAAAAGTGTTATTTCACATGTGAAGTTGTGTATCGGCTCTCCTAGATCAAGAAGCTAGTCAACACACAAAGTTAGTTTATGGAAATAAACTAATTTTGTGTGTTGACTAGTTGATCTAGGAGAGCCGATGCACAACTTCAAGCACTAGTACTTTTGCTCAACAAAAGCCAACATATAAACCTAAAAGTTAATGCTGTGTAGTAGAATATTTGGCGTAAAGGATGGGGTATTAATTAGAAGATTAAAATAAAATAATTTTCAATTATGTATGGTTCCTTTAGTGGGTTGCAACGGTTTCACCAAAATAAACCCTCATTGGGTGGAATGTGTGAACCATGCAAGCAAGCATGTCAACATGTTAAGGGGTACTAGTACTTGATCATGAAGTTATGTCTCTATATATACACATATACACACACACATATATCTATATATATACAAAATTTATGTGTTAAGTGCTCTACCTATAATTAAGGACAAGATGATGAAGGAAGAATCCTATTACTACTTTAGCGAGCTCGGCCCCCGGACAAAGCCTTGGTCCACCACCAAAGGGTGTCACTTTCTTTCGCACTTCTTTGTCCTGTCTCAATTTGCAGCCAATATAACAATAATAGAATGATTAATCAAAATAAAGTTTAAAAAAAAAATCATATGCTTAATGTGAAGGGTAATCCCTATTACAGGCTATTTATATATATAGGGCACTTTTATCCCCTATAATCTTTTTAGACTTGTTAATTTTACTGAATTTGATCATGTCTGCGGGATTTAGAGTTGGGGATTTGTGTACGGTTTGAATTAGGATTTTGAAACCTTTGGCCGGTTATGCTTTTTTGTAATCAAATTAACACAATCATCAGCACAATGAATCGCATTGCAACAATTTAGCAAACTAGGGTAGTAAACTGTCAAAATAAAAAGTTTAGAGGATAAGTTGTCAAAATTCAAAAAGTTAAGTGGCAAATGTGCAAAATTACTTACACACATATATGTATGCATCTGTGTGTGTGTATATATTTGTTTTACACATGGTAGTCTATGCTATTTTCCCTTAGAAGTTTTCTTCAAATTTTATTATTATTATTTTTTGAATTTGGAAGTGAAAGAATGCAAATTCTTCACTTTATGATAGACTCAAGTATGGAGTTATAATTATTAGACTAAGCATGCAACTACAGTTTATTTATTTTTATATAATGTGGAAACAACTAGCTGGTTACTAAACACGTGCATGAAAATTTACCTCTTTGAGTAAAAATTAAACATGATTAGTTATAATTAGTCGAGCTTAACAATGGAATATTTTTTTTTCTTAGGACTCTACAGTTATATGTATTTCGAATTGAGAGAAAGAAGACACATACGGTCCATCTCCAAGGGTTAAATTCGTGGGGTTTCCCATGAAGAGATTCATCAAAATGTACACCGGTGAAGATTGGAAGAACTTTCCATCCTGACGGGATGAAAATCTCTGAAAATGAAAAAAATATAATATAAAAAAAAGATTATGTACGAGGACAGATATATTTTTTTTCTTATGTTAAAACAAAGTACTTAAATATTAAACCTTTAAATTAAAATATATTCATAATATATATGTATATATACCTTTAAATTTCACGTCTTGAAGAGCTTTCCTGTGCACAAACTTGACCACATTCCCACACCTCATGGCCTCACATGTGACCTGATGATTATTAAAGTACTAATTAATTATCATACAATCCATGTATCAACTGTAATTAAAAAAAATTTTATTTATTTATTTATTTTAAATAAAGACAACAAGAAGAAGATGAACTTTATCTACTTCTTCAAGAAATTATTTTCTTACATGGTAGGTGAACTCCATTTTCTTGTAATCTTCCCAGTTCAAGGGTTCCTTTCCTTTTTTGCTTTCCCTTATAGATTGATGCTCTTCCTGCATTTATATACACACACATGTATGTTTATATATTAAACATCAACTTTTGAGGCAAAGGAACAAATAAAATCACGGTGATCGGGATATACGACAAGAAAATAAGTAGTAGATATACCACACGGAGCCGCTAAGGCGCTTGGGTTATGTGAGGACTCCAATAAAATAGATTTGGCATAATGTAAAAAGACATAAATAAGCAGGCCTACTTTGAGAGCAAGTACTGAAAGAGAAAAAGAAAAGGGAACCTTTAGTTTTTGAAAAACATCAGGTGCATGGCCAATAAAGTAGACAATTAAGGCCATAAGGGTTGCAGTTGTCTCGTAGCCTCCCAGCAAGATGTCCAACACTATGCTCATTTTCTCTTCCTCACTTAGATTCTTCTTCTCCAGTATCACATCCAAAAAATCTGCTTCTTCTTCTTCTTCTTCTTCCTCAATCTGATATCCACCGATATCGCTAAACCCGGCGCCCACTTTCCCTTTTAGTACCCGCCTCTCTTTCATAATCTCTCTCACTCTTGAAGCAAGTCTTTCTCTAGCCTGATCAAAATTAAGCCAATGAACAGACTATCATACATACATATATATGTATGTATGTATATTTTTATATGTTTCTATGTGTGGCTAGGGTTTAACTTTGTACCTTTACTGCCTTGAAATATGAAGTCCCGGGGATGTAGATAGGAAGAGAAACAAAACCTTTCATGTATGTTTCAAAGTCTTCTAAAATCTGTGAAGCTTGTGGCTCACCGGGTTCAATGTTCAAAAGATGCTTCACCATAAGGCTAAGTGTAAACTGCATTGAATTACAAACAAAATTATTTAACCAAATATCTTAAATTAATCAAGTGAAACAGATTAGTTTTTAACAAAAATAGAAATTAAAAGGCAAAAAAAAAAAAAAAAAGTGAAACAAATTAGTATACTAGTAGTGAAGTATATATAAGTACTACTTATATATAATAGCTAGAAACTAGTGATCTCACCGTTTTAGCTTCTTTAAAGAAGGCAACTTCCTTACGGTGATTCCATGATTCGAACATGGAGTTCAACAACTTCTCCACACAGTGAAGGAAGTTGGATTTGGACTTGGATGAGTTGATGAAGCTAACGATAACGTTACGTAGCTTCTTGTGAAGATCGCCGGAAACGAGAAGCAAAGAATTCTTCCCAAGAATGCCATGGATGGCCTTAGGGTAGCTTGTTTGGAATAGCTTGTCTTCGTTCTGAAGAATGAACATATTGAGCTCAAGATCACACGAAACTATCGCCGGCGAACCAAAGAGATGAGATTTGAACACCTTTCCGTACCTAAACCATCCCCCACAACTCAAATTATAATAATAAATAATTAAAACATGTTCATCACATTAGCTATATATATATATAGTACCAAAACATATTTAAAAAATGTTTATTTAAAAAAAAAAAAAAAAAGAAGAAGCTAAATTAGGTAAATTACCAAAAGCAACGGTTTTGAAGGAAGCTTCCCAAAGAGTTTGAACTATGAGGCTTGAGGAAGGCAAGAGTCTCCCCAAGAAAGGGTAACCATCCCATGTTACCATTAGGCAAGTTGTGACCATATTGAGGCTCTTGTTTGACAAGGAGTTTTATTAGAACAAAATAGCCAAAAGTTATGAGGCCTAAGAGCAAGGCAAATAGTGTAGTTGTAAAGTGACCAAACATGGTGGTTGATTTTTCTCAACTTGTTGATCACTCACACAAGCTCTTTCTCTCTTTGATATTGAGTGCTGTATCCAACCTCTTTGGGCACCTTCATGTATTCACTTTGATCCAATATATATATATATATATATATATATATATATATATTTTATAGACATGTTCATATCTGTACATGCTTGAGCTAGTTGCTATACTATACCTTCATAGACTAGTCTACCAACCAAAAGAGTAGTATCTGCCTAATTAGAATAAAATATTCTAATTCACCAAAAAAAATATGTTTAATTATATTGACAAACTTAGTGGCACGATAACGTGCGTCGTTTGTCGGTGATTTTGACATTCTATAAGAAATGTCGAAATGACATTTTTCTTTTATTTTTTTCCTTAAGATAAACATATATCAAAAGTGGGGGGTGTTGACTACAATATATATATATATATATATATGCCTTAGTTTATACACAAAATAATGTTCTTTCGTACAATTTTTTATTTTTTATTTTTTCACCCTTTATCAAGAAGAAGCAAAGATTTCTTTGAAACAAAAAAAAGGACAATAAAAACTACACTTACAATGAAAGCAACAAAAGAAACTGAAGTCTTTATCTCCACTATGACATTTTTTTAAATGAAACATTTGTTGAATGTTTGTAAACCTAATTTGGCAGCGTTATAGTTATATATTTATTTATTTTGATAACCTCTTCAAGACATTAGCAAAGGGAACCGAATCATATATAGCCCAACATCCAAATTAATAACCTATATAGGTAGCTTGTTATATGCGTTCATTGAGTCAAACATTCTTAATAATTAACTTAATTTGCCCATAAAAAAATAAAAATAAAAATAAATAAGGTACTCTTGGCCTTACAAAATATACAATCTTAATTTGTGTGCCCTTAATTAGCTGCAAAACTTGGTCAGAGACTATATTAGTTGAAGCCTGCGGATGTTTTTATACAAATAATGATAATAGGTCTCCTAAAGGGAGAGCAAAGAGGGAACAAATTCCTATCGAGCATCCTCAACTTTTGAAAGGGCACAGAGAATAGACAATGAGAGATTCAAAAATATATTTGTGTAATGTTTTTACGTGGGCTTGATGTTGATGTTTTGCAATACGAACCCGACCACATAAATTGGTGAGCAATTTTGCTTTGCATGATGATTCTCATTTTTCGGCTCTTGTTGGTGTGGCCTTTAAGAGAAGGAGAAGCGTGTGATATTGGTGCCTTTTTAAGAATAAAGTAGAAACAAGGGGGGGCAAGTGAAAGAGAAAAGATCAAAGCAATAATGTCCAATAATAAATTTTTTATCGTACAGCATATGAGTTGGTTATTCTTTTATTAATAGTTGTTTAAGAAATTATCATCTCCGTTAATAATAACTTATTGTCACACAAATTGATATTTAAAAATTAATATCAATATCTGTATTCACATATATCAGAGTCAGTGTTCACCTATAACATGATCAGGTACGTAGCCAATGAAGGACTAGGAGGGCTTAAGCTCCCCCACAACCAACTTTTCTTTCTTCTTTCTTCTTTTTTGAAAAAAAAAAAAAAAAAAACCTCTAATTTTGAATAAAATGTCACAATATAAACCCATTTAAAATATAAAAATTTATTATATAGCTTTTAACTGTCCAATAAAAAATTCCGCCTTCGTCACTTGCTTTGTCTATGTCTTCTGCAAGTGTGCACGGTGCACGTGCAAGTGCAAAACGGGGACCCCCTAACAACAACGTCAATGACAATGATCAATTGGGTTTGAGTTTGGTTGGCAATCATGGAAACCCCCATGAGCTAGCTGGATATCAATTGACATTTCAACCATGGCCTACTGGCTCTCCAATCTAGACAACATATATATATATATATATATATATATTTTATAATTTGCACTACATTTCTCAACTTTGATTGTTTGAAATTTGTAGCTTTAAAAGTATACTATATATTTTAATTGTTTACTTATTTAAGATGAGTGAAAACCCGAGCCAATTTTCCCTCAAAAAGAAAAAACAAAAAACAAAAAACAAAAGCCAATTAATTATGGGGTTATACTTTTCTGCCCCCCCCACCACCTCCCCTTAATTTAATTTTCTTAGTGAAATAATAGATAGACATGAATCATGATATTGATAGACAGACCCTAACTCCATAGATTCCTTTTGATTAGTGATCCCTATCCGAGATTGATCCTTGTATCCACTTTTATTGTTATTATTATTATTATTAGTATTATTATTATCCTTTAGTTTCTCCAACTCTAAACGTTACGTTAGAGGGGGAAAAAAAAGTATATGTCACAAAAATGTTTGGGACATTTTTAAATTTAAAAATGAAAAAGTGCCATTTATATTTTGATAAGGGAATTTGCACAAGTATACATAGATTATATATATGTATAAAGAGAATTATATATTTGTGAAAAAAAGATATTAAGATTTGGAACAATGGAACTACTATTTTCTTGCCTATAATAGAACTACTATTTTCTTGCCTAAGCCACATTTTAGGAACTCACCATTCTAACCAGACCAGAACTATAGTTTCCTTTAACCATAATCTAAATCATTTCAATAAAAGAAGATTCATCATTTTAGGACACCCATTTGAGAAATGATCGCCCTTTCTTCATGTAATTATAAAGCTCCATTGCACGTTTGAGAGGACAAGCTATGATTATTCTTGTCTTGCATTTGGGCTTTTGGTTCTTTCATATTTACATTAAAAAAATAAAATAAAATAAAAGCTAAAGTTCATCTCCCCTATATGGTTAGCTTAGCTAGAATCATAAAATCAAAGCATATAATATACAAATAAACCGGCTAATTTGCCTTTGCTTTGACTAGGATTTTTTTTTTTTTAAGGGAAAAAAGAAGAGATTTGAGACATAAATTGATTGATTTTGCTTCCTCATTTGGTTTATTAACTCGTCGAGTTGAGAATTGAGACAAGAACCTTGTGGGGGACCAATGGCCTTAGTGGATCTAATGACATTATTAATGTCGTGGCTCCATGATATCCGTTCCTTTTTTTTTTTTTTCTTCTTAATTCTCTTTGGGTTAAAAAACTGTAAAGTCTGGTGGTTGATAAACCTTGAAATGATTGGTTTCTTTCTTTTCTTTCTTTTTTCTCCCTTTAAATGTAGGTTTTTCATTGTTGTCGTTTGCTCTAACAACTATGTTTTTTGTTTTTTATTTTGTTTTAATGAACAACTACTGTCATTTTGGTATTCATTCTTTTTATTATTATTATTATTATTTATTTTTATCATTTTTTAACTTAACGACGGGGGATTCGAACTTCCTACCTATGGTATAGTTAGGCTATCGTAAAAAGTTTTTTAACGCTTTCCCCAAAATGATATTGGCGATCTAGCTTTTGGAATTTGGACGCTGTTTTAGGTGCCTCAACGAAGACGAATTTTCTTGTTGATGTCGTTTTGTGGCTATCATTGTGGTGACTAGTGAGGGACGATGATATTTATATTAGTTGTCTATTTGGATTGTCGATTTAAATTTATAATTTGAACAATAAATTTAAAATTTTATAAAAGAAAACATTATGAAAAAAAATTTTAAAAGTTGGTTTAAAAACGGGAGATTAATATCTTCCCTAACTCAATTCAAAAAAAAAAAAAAAATTTCCCTAACTGTGATTTGTATCTAACAAACGACACAAATCTGACTGTCGTCCACCTCATTCTTTAACGAGGAAACTGGGCTGCGTTTTACTTTTACCCTCAGAGAACAACGACTCGGTGAATATGATCGTCGTTTCCGCCTGTAGAAATCAGAGGCCCCCTTATGTTGTCGTTTTCCCTCAAATGGGCTATCAAGCCCATTTAGAAGTGGACAATCGTCAATCCCGTCTTTCATACAAGGATCCAGCACCGCAGAAATTGGGCCCACAGAGATGGCAAACACTCCTGGCCCAGCCAACTATCATGGGCCCAGATTTAGGCCCAAAAGCATATCAGAAGCGGACAGCCATTGACATGTTATCTTCCAGACTTCCACCATCTGCATTTCTAAGCACAAACATTTCTTTATTCTTCCCATTATTTCCACAGAATTTTGAATTAAAAAAAAAAAAATGTTCAACATTCGCTTAGAGCCCAAGTTAACAATTTCATCAACTCCCAGATTATTTAAACCCAGAAGGAATTTTCCGTCAAAAGTGATCACCATGAGCAGTCCGAGTACATCCAACGAAAACAATCCAGCAGAACAATCATCATCTTCATCAGCAGGCAAAGTGAGACGCCTGGTTCTGTCAGGGGAAGAGAGAACAAAGCTGAACCCATATTCCGACAGGGACTTCTACGCTTACCCGCGGTTCGTGACCCACGTGGACGACGGCTTCATTTCGACGTTGACCGAGCTCTACAGGCAGAGGCTGAGGCCTGAGTACGAGGTTCTGGACCTGATGAGCTCGTGGGTCAGCCATTTGCCCGGTGAGGTTAAGTACAAGAGAGTGGTGGGCCATGGGCTTAATGCAGAGGAGCTTTCGAAGAATCCTCGTTTGGATTATTTCTTTGTTAAGGATCTGAACGTGGATCAGAAGCTTGAGCTCGAGAGTTCTAGTTTTGATGCCGTTTTGTGTACTGTTAGTGTTCAGTACCTTCAACAGCCCGAGAAGGTTAGATGTTTGATGTTTTGTTTCAGTGAAATACTTTTGTAAGATTGGACGTAATTGAGTTTGGGTGTCTAGATACAAATATTTATTTTATGATATGGGGACATAACTGAGCTTTAGCGGGAAGAAACAAAAAAAAAAAAAAAAAAAACTAAAATTTGAGTGGGGGAAAGTGAGCGACTCATTGACATGTGGCTCTGCGACTGATTATACGTAAATAATTGATAAAATTAAGGTTTGTATACAAATATGTTTTGTTAATTTCATATGTTTCATATACATATTTTGTTAGAAAAAGGAAAGTGTAGAATTTATACCATATTACAACAGGCCAATGCAAGTGTATAAATAATTCTCTGAACTAAAAGTTTGCATTTTCGTTGAGAAAATTTGTGCTATAGAAGTCTCTGATCTAGACAGTTGCATGCCAATAAGTTCTGTTTTTTTTTTTTTTGTTTTCCCCACTATGGCACAGCCGCTTTTGTCTATCTACAAAAATGCTGCGTATTTTGTTGGTGTTTGTGCACTTGACTGTCTCTGGTATTGACTAAAAGTTCCTATTAGGTGTTTGCAGAGGTGTTTCGGGTGCTCAAGCCGGGAGGGGTGTTCATAGTGAGCTTCAGCAATCGAATGTTCTACGAGAAAGCCATAACGGCGTGGAGAGACGGGACGGAGTACAGCCGGGTACAATTGGTCAATCAGTACTTCCAGTCTGTGGAAGGATTCACACAGCCTGAGTTCATTAAGAAATTACCAGCTGCAAGCACTAGTGCTCGAGGAGAGCAATTGCCATTCAGTTGGTCCTTGGGGTTTCAGGGAATGTTCCCTCCTTCGGACCCTTTCTATGCGGTTCTTGCTTACCGGAACTTCAAGCCTGTTTTCGAATGAATTTCCGACGAGATCATTCAAAGATTGGAAGTGAAACTTGCTGTTTGCTCCTCGTTTATTCCTTTTAACACCACTTTTCACTTTTGTATCTTTTATAAATCATGCACGTTTGTATTTTGTTTTTTTGCTCTTTCCACTACACTTGAAAATGTACAATGAATTTATATGCTAAAAAAAAAAAAAATGTACTATGAAGATTGAATATTTGAATACAAATCGATTTTCCTTCTTTTCTAATTACGAAGTTTGAATAAGTCATCTATGTCAAACTTAATATGGAAACTTTTAACATAAACAAAATATTGAGTGACATTCAAATTTAATTTTAACCTATAAGTTTATTTTTAGATTTTCAGAAATGTTTCTAGTAAAATAATTTTTTTAAAATGGGACCTACTTAGTTTTTTTCTTGGACCTCCCATTAAGTTAAAATCCATATATAGTTTAACGATAATTATATGTTAAACTTTAATATAATATGTAAAATTTGAATCTCCCACCGTCAAGTTCATAAGAAAAATAGAAATTGTAAAATTTGAAATCTAGCAAATAATTTCCAAATTAAAACGTTTAGTTATTATTAATATTAAAAAAAACGTATCATTTTCCATTAAAAAAAAGTTTCATTTTGAGACCAATTTCATCACGTCCCTTAAAAAATAATAAAAAATAATAAAAAAAACTTCATCACACATTGTCACACCTGCTCGCAATACGTTTCGATTATTTGATATTCGAAACGGTTCAAAACGAAGTCGTTTCAACCCATTTTCGTATTTTCTTCCCAAATAAAAAATAAAAATATATCTTAAAATATTTCTGCTGCAAAATCCTTGGACCGTCCCAAACCTTATGTGACCCCAAGAGACCAACCCCTTCTCTCTCGCTCCTTATCCTCTCTCTCTCTCTCTTCACTTTCTCTCTCTCTATCACCATGCCGTCTGCAACCAATGCATTATCAATGGCGGAGAGCTGTTTAGCCTCGGTACCATCCCTCTTCACCCCCAAAACCCAACACCCAATTCTCTCGAAATCCACTCTCAAACTCTCTCTCTCCTCTTCTTCCTCTTCCCTTTCATGGGTCTCTCTCAAACACAAGTCTCTGTCGTTTCGCATGGTCCCTCTGGTCGCTCAGACCTCTGACTGGGCTCAGGAGGAGGACACAGAGCAGGAAGAAGAAGAGGGAGGCTTGGAATTAGGAGCTCAGGCTTCTTCAGTGGAAGGAGAGAGTTGGGCAAACGACAGTTCCGGTGAAGGAGGTTTGGTGGCAAGCGACGAAGAAGAAGGAGGAGGAGGAGGAGAACCTGAATTTTATCCTGAGCCACCTGAAGAGGCCAAACTCTATGTGGGTAATTTGCCTTTTGATGTTGATAGTGAGAAACTTGCTCAGCTCTTCAACCAGGCTGGAATTGTTGAAATTGCTGAGGTAAAACCCAGAAATTATAAAAATATATATATATCTATATAGATATAAAAAAAAACATACATATGTATAAATAAAGTTATTGTTTCTGTTTAACTATGTGTTTATATGGTTAGAATAACTGGTGTGTTTTTATGCTTTTTTGTTGTTTAATTAGGTGATTTACAACAGAGAAACAGATCAGAGTAGAGGGTTTGGGTTTGTGACCATGAGTACTGTTGAAGAGGCTGAGAAAGCTGTGGAGTTGTTTCACCGATATGTGAGTTGCTTTTAATATACACACACACACACACATATACATATATTTGTTGATATTCTCTATAGAGGAAATTAGTTCAAATTCGTAATCTGCATTGGTTGGGACACTCTTGAATATAGGGACTAAGAATGTTGCCTTGGACGAAGAAAGGAAGGCTTTGTTTTAAATCAGTAAACATATCTCCCATATATAGGTCTCGCTTGTTTTCCAAGCCGTAAATTCAGACATCTTGAGTTAGGACTCCCATGAATTTTTCATTAATGAGGCTTTAGGGTTGTTTCCTTGGTCTTTGAGCAACAAGAGAAAGAAGTGCGTCTTTGTAGACATCTTGAGTTCAAGTCCTACGAGGACTCGTGGAGTTTTCTATGAACGAGGTTATCAGTTGTCTCTAAAAAAAGGAAAAGAAGTAAATATATCTTTGAATACCTTGAATTCAAGTTGCGCTAAACGGACTCCTGAACTTCTCAACTAACGAGGCTTATGGGTTGTCTCGCTGGTCTTTGAGCATAAAAAAGAAAGAAGTAAACATATCTCAGTCAGAGTATTTCTATAGAGTAACACTTTGAGAAAAGAAAAGAGAGCGTTACCTAGTGCAAGCATAGTCACCCTTTTGCGTTTAATCATTTGAAGGCAGATTTTGTTATTTTAATTTCCTTTTGCATACTTGAAATTCTTTATATAATTGTGGTTTTCACTTATCGGAGACAAAACTTATCATTCAAGCTTAAAATGCAAATAACAGGTAGCATTTATCACTGTGTTTTAAGAGTTCAATATGTTTTTTTCACAGGACTTTGACGGTAGATTCTTGACTGTAAACAAGGCTGCACCTAGAGGGTCAAAGCCTGAAAGAAGAGTGGATGAAGCTTCTTACAGAATCTATGTAGGTAACCTGCCATGGCAAGTAGATGACGCTCGTTTGGAGCAGGTTTTCAGTGAACATGGAAAGGTGGTAAATGCCAGGGTAGTTTATGACCGTGAATCAGGCCGTTCGCGAGGGTTTGGCTTCGTGACAATGTCTAGTGAGACAGAACTGAATGACGCAATTGCTGCTCTTGATGGACAGGTTATTTTCACTTGCCCATTTTTTTTTCTTTTAAAGTTTGAAGTTTCTGCTTTGTGATATAGACCTGCCTAGATTTTAAGGCCAACAAGTCGATCAAGATAATCATAATGTCTTAACAAGATGAAGATTTCATTTGGGAAGTATAATCGTTTCTAGCTCTTTGTAGTATCTGAATTCCTCTAAGACAAAGGACTTGTGGTTAAGGACTCTTATATAGTGCACTTCACCTTATGTTTTGGGGAATAATATACGTATCCCCTGCGTTTTACCAATTGTGGGGTGGTTTTTAACACATTATGTTATAATTCAATCTGTTAGGATGCCTCAAGTGCATATATCACTGCACTTCCACTTGACACCTATCGTAATGATAAACAGCTCGTCTCGCCGTCACATTCTCTTGTAGAACTTAGGGGTAGTTTTAACACGATTATAAAACGTTGGGGATAGGTACTGCATTACTGAAAATGTAGGACAAAACGCAACATTTGATCTTAAAATTAATCAATGAGCCATAAACATTTGTTCTTTCCATTTCGTTAGTGATAAATTATAGAGGTTAATTTTATTTTCTTCTTGGTATACAGAGTTTGGATGGAAGGGCAATCAGAGTAAATGTTGCTGAACAGAGGCCGAGGCGTAACTCGTTTTCGTTTTAAGATTATTCTGCTGAATGAACCCTGCATAACTTTTGGAGAGAGTTTCAACAATTTTTATACTTTTGTTTAATTTGTTATCCACCTTATAGTATGACCAGAAGCTTTATTATTGATATTGATGGATATGGAATTTTCTTGTCAGGTTTTCTTTTCCCGTATTTTCTTCTTATCGTAGTTGAATTTGAACACTCAAATGTAGCTAGCCTTCTCATGTAATCATATTTGATGGAAATATTGCTACTTTTTATTTATTATCGAAAATTTTCTATTTGCTATTTTTTTATTGATCGTTTTTTTAGGGCTGTTTGGGAGATATCTGGATATAGTATTTTGATGATTGAGTTGGAAATGTGTGTTTGGGCTATATTTTTAAAAAAGTTATGTAATATAAAAAATAGTATAAAAATTTAAAATATGTTAGGAAAAAATATGTAAAATGGATATTGTCTTATTCGTCTTCTTTTAAAATGAAAAAGATAAGAATTTTTAAAGTTTGAGTTTTTTGAAAATAAAATAAATGAAAATTTAGCATATAGTTAGGGATTTTAAAATCTAAACAGGAAAATAACATCTGACGTCCAAACGGGCTACTGACTTAAAAAAAAAAAAAAAAGAAAAAAAAGGGCAAATTCTTTAATGCAATGTCGTTTATTGCTCAAACGACATAGAATGTGACATTTGAATATCCTTTTTCTAGTCTCCCTAAACTTGAAGGTTGTCGTTTAACTTGAAAATGATTTGTAGCCTCTCATTCATGAGAATAACTGCAATTTTTTGTTGTCGTTTGGACATCAGTAAATAAAATATCATCGTTTTCTAGCCTAAAAAGAAAGAAAAGAAAACAACATTATGTGCTACATAAAAAGAAAAAAAAAAAAAAAAAAAAAAAGAAGGGTGAACAATATTGACCCTAATCTTGGTGTCGTTTTCAGATAATATTTTAAGAACGACAAAATCCGATTTCATAACCCAATTATACTTGCCTTTCATCCCTATATTTGGAGAAATGGAGATTTTTTTTTTTTTTTTTTTTTTGACAGTTGGGGAAAATTGAAATAAGAAGTAGAATGCCAAGATCAAAAGCTAGTCACGTAAAAGAAGATTTCTAGGTATACGACGGAATACCAAAAGAAGATGCAAAAGTATGACAAACGAGTTCAAAAGTTGCACTAAAATTTTGTATCCACTACATGTTATCTACACTCTTACCACATTTGCCAAAAATTGAACAAAAACCTACACTGAACAAAGCAAGACTGCGAAGCACATAGAAAAATCATCGGCAAGTCCGCACATTGTGGATAGCTAAACTCTATTAGGTACTTCAATAAGATGTACTTCCCGACTTGTGAGCTCAAACCATCAAAGTTAGCGGGTAAGAGACTTTAACACAACCTGGTGCGCCACCGAGATCAGGAATCCAACGATACACTCATTTCCAAACTTCAGTAAGATGTACCAAAAAGTTTGATGCTCCGTAAAGACAGTCTAGTTTTTAAAGCTTTTTGGAGTTGGTAAGATACGATGGACGTGCTGAGATTTACAAAGAGAGCTTCCTAGCTTTCTCGGCTGCTTTGACGCAGTAATACAATCTCCAAAGGGTTCCAATATTCTGCAAAAGCAAGATGCAACAAAGGATTTGAATCAGAGTAAACTTAATAACTCATATCCATTTGCTCTTTCCTGTACCTCTTTTTCAAGATCCACGTGAATCTCATCGTCAGATCTTTCATCTGCCGGCTTGTTACGTTCTATAAGTTCTGCAACACGGTCAAGATTTTCACGCGGCAACCCCTTAATCATCTTTTGAAGCTGTTTTTTCTCAGCAAGGACCATAGGCCTGCATAGCACCGTCAACTTTAGAATTAGGTAATGTCCTGACGATAATAAAGGCATTCGAACAACCTTTCGAAAGTAAGAGAGAGAATCAGTTCTATGTTAACCTACATTTGGGAACATAAGTAAGCAGCGTAAGCCTTGTGAATGGACCGAGCATTTTAACAAAAATGATGTTCAACAACTATTAGTATGTCACTAAACACTCTCTCGGCCACCTTAGATATTTGGTAAACAAATTTAAATTCTAAAAGGGGAATGGAGCATTTAACACCCGCACTCGGTAATTTGGAATTTCTCAGACTACCAGATGCTTGAGATTACGTAATGCAATTCCTAGCTGAGGAAAATAAAACGTCAAGAGCAATAATCAACCATTACCTGCAGGTGGACGTCACAGCGTCAAGAAGTTTCTCAAGCTGCTGCTCCATGTGCCCTAGCTTTAAAAAAAAAAAAAAAAAAAAGGTATATTCAATTTGATGTTATCAGCATAAAACACTACGTAGAATGCTCCACATTGCTATCAGTGACAATATTTTCTGATTGAAAGAAAAACAGTTAAATTGAAAGAAAAGAGCATGTGCATGCTTTTGTTTCATAGGAGAGAATAAAATTTTCAGATAATTACTTTTGCATATAGTTAATTACTTTTTCAGACAATTACTTTTGTTTCAGCATGTGCATCACAAAATTTCGTCATTATCTTATCAAGCTCAGAGCTATCGTTCTCTAGAACGAACTGCAAATCATCAATTTTAAATTGAAAGAAAAGAGCATGTGCATGCTTTTGTTTCATAGGAGAGAATAAAATTTTCAGATAATTACTTTTGCATATAGTTCATCACAAAATTTCATCATTATCTTGTCAAGCTCAGAGCTATCGTTCTCTAGAACGAACTGCAAATCATCATTCCCCTGAAAAACAAATGTATAGCACAAGGTAAGATACCCCGCATGTAATTCATGTACGTACAAATGTAATCCACGCAGATGAGGACAAACTAATATTTGCATGCACCTTCCTCTTCCGCCAATCTTCCTATTTCTCTTGCTTTTCATGTAGTTGAAAAAACAAAGTTATTTCCACTTAAATTTAATTCTTTAAATTAAATCATCCAAAAAAGAATTCACTTGAAAACGATTTAGGACAAGAAAAGTGACAGACTACCAGATGCAAATATGCTTTGATTTGTTCAATTTCACCAAGATCCATCTCAACTTGCATTTTCTGCCTTAAGAGCCATAGAGAGACAAAGGCGAAGATATCTTTAGAACTTCCACATCTGCCTTCTATGTAACAAACGTCACATCATTTATATGAAGTATAATATCCCATAGCCACCAATTTAACACATTGAACCTAACATCATGGTTAACTGTTCTCACCTCTCTGCTCCCTTTCTTAGTACTGAACAGACATTAGAATCCCCCCAGGCCGCAGGCACAAATACATGTGAACTTGTTTATTTCAACCATGGCGAAGTTCTATAAGGGGAAAAAAAAAACGGCATGAAAAGATAACATTAATCACCTTAGACTCGTCTGGACCATTTGTCGACTTGACAGTTTCTGCATTGTTGCCACAAGCAGAATTCTTCGTAGCACTTGAAAGTTGAGGGAGGCTAGTTGAAGGGTCAGAAGAGGGAACTTTAAGTTTCTTAGACGGAGGTTGACTCTCATCGTCTTCAGATTCTGCCTGACTTGCTCTTAACGAACGTTTTTTTCTTCGCTGCGTCTGTATCTTACTCGCTTTTACAACAGGACATAGCATCTACAATAACATCATCGACACTGTTTATTACTTTAACTAATAAATTAGAATGACTTAAAACTTAACCAGAGAAAAAAAAAAAAAAACACAAAACAAAGGGAGAATCTGTGGTAGAGATCATTTGTATTTACTAAAATGTATGCCATCAAGATCAAATCACACAGACATGAACACTTGAGTTGCACAAAAGCTTAAGTGCACACTACTGCATACAACCGCACCCTTATTCTTCCCCAACCCAAACAAACAAACAAACAAATTTTCCATTAAAAAAAAAAAAAAGCCAGTAACCACTGTGGGAGGGGTCCTTGCTGCCTTGGGAGCAATGTCGTGGAGCTGCATCGTCGCAACCCACAGATCGCAATCCACTCTCTTTCGACCTCACAACCTTCACCGTCAACGGTGTTGTGACCATGACTTCCGTATCACAATTGTGACTCCGCAACCTCCGTCACCGATGGTTTCTGTCCTCTGCATGGATCACGACCAACGGCAGGGGACCCAAGCCCTTACCCCTTCCCTGGTGACAATACTCATGAAAGACACATACCCCTCTATTTGGCTTGGATCCCATAGAGAAATTTCCAATTCCCAGTTCATTAATAATTTGACGAAATACTTTCGTTCAAAACCACACTTCCACTACTTCGTCTATGTTATAAAAATTCATAGTTTGCTTTGAATGCTGCATTTGATCTTCTTATTCGTCCATTTGCAAATGTTTCTCCTCTCCTTTTTTTTAAGTTTTTTATTTATTTTTTGAGGGGATATTTATTCCTTCTTTTTCATGATCATTTTTTTTAGAATAGGGTTTCTTCTATTTTTGAATGTCATGTCTTCTTCTCTATGAGCTATATGCAAACTGCAATTCTTCTCTTTCTCGTGAGTTTGTGCTTGGCAGAGAAGAAAGAAAGCGTGAGAAATGGAGATTCAACAACCCAATACTGTCAAAAAAAAAAACCCAATATTCAAAAGAAAATTACAAATACGGCCTTATTAAAGCCACTTTTTTGTTGGGTCCATATTAAAGCCATTTAAAAAAAAATGATACTACGTAATTAGATGCACCAATGAGCACACTAACGAGACTTTTTAATCGTCTATTTCAAATTTGATTAACTATTGTCTATTGGATAAGACACTACTACAGGCATATTCTCTCCAAAACAAAACTAGTTACTATACAAAGACTGAATTACGTGAGAAAAAAAAAATAATAATACATGAATCTACAAGCATAATTGACTTTGGTTCATCAAAGAATTAGGAGAGGAAAGAAAGAAAAAGAAACCCACAATACCTCATCAGCTTCAGCAGTAAGAACAACCACACTTTGTCGAAGTAATGCTTTCAATCTTTCTCTTTGGAAATCCGACAGACCAATATGAATTCCATCACTAAAAAAAGAATCCCCCTTGACTTCGCCAAGTCCTCTTGCAGGTAACTCGGGGATTGGGGAAGTCAAAAGCTGGAAACTTTCATCCTGTGACACTAGCTCTGCAGCTTGACTGGCATAGTAACCAAAGTAATCAGGTCCATCTCTATTACATTCCGCAGAAGCACCCAAAGCCTTTGAATCGTCTGACATTATAAATAAGGCCTTCTGTACCACAAATCACCAGCAAGCATATCAGGCAGAAGGGAAACCATAAATCATTACAATCTGATATAAAAGTAAATGACCAATATTTATCTAGTAAGACTGAACAAGGGAACCAAGAACCGCAAGCAACCGTCGGCAACCGCCCGGAACCGCCCGTGTAGTCGGTTAACCGAACCGTAGAAGCAACTTCCGGGCGATTTGCGGTTTTGCGATTCAGGGTTCGGTCGGTAACCGAACCGCACCAAGAAAGTGAACAGAGGGCAAAAATGAAGGAAAAACAAAATTGAGAATTTGGGGATTTTAGGTTTTTTTTTTTTTTTTTTTTTTTTTTTTTTTTGTGAAATCTAAGAAGGAAACAGCAAATTGAATGGGGGAAATTTCGGATGAAGGTAGTTAGAGAGAGAAAATCATACCTCAAAGATTTCAAGAAGCCTGAGAAATTTCTTATAGCTCCAGAAGAGTTTCGCCTGCAGAAATTGGAGTTTTATACTCGGTGAAGCCAAAGTAAAGAAAAGCTTGAGTTGCGCTTCTTTCCGTGGACAGAAAGAAACACGTCCAGAGACGAGCGTGTAAGCAAGAGAGTAGGGAGGACCGTCCGGCTTCTTTCTCATTTTCGTGGATACGTGGGCTTTGTTTGAATCAAATCAAACCGTTCATTTTAAGTAAACTGTATTCGTTTGAAGATTTTCAAACTAAAATTAAACTAGGAATCAAAACCAAATTAAATCAAACTAATAAATAGATTATAATAGGTTTGGTTTAGTTTTTTAATTGATTTGAATTAATATTCATCGATCTCTTCTTAATCATAAACAAAATAAGATCAAAATATTATTATGATAAATATTTATATATTTGTAAATCATATATATTAATGATCTAAAATCAAGTATTCAAATCAAAATAAATACTTATAATTAAAAATAAAGCATTCTGAATAAAACTACAAATATACATAAATCAGTTATAAATAGTTTTTTTAATACACATCTAATATATTTTGATAACATATACAAATAAATTACAATTTAAATAAAATTAATTATTAATCATTGATTAATGATTTTTTTTTTAAATTTTAAAACAACTTATTTGTCTAATTTTTCTATTTTATTTTGGTCCCTACGCTATTCGCTTTTACTTTTTTTTTTAAAATGCTATTAGTTAAAAAAAAACTTTCTAACAGACATGGCAGCCCCTATAGCTCAGTGGTAGAGCGTCAGTCTTGTAAACTGAAGGTCTGTAGTTCGATCCTGCATGGGGGCAACCATCTTTGTTAGATATAAATATATATATATTTTTTTCCCAAACAGAATTAAAAAAAAAAAAAGTTTAAAATACAAGTCGTTTTAATTTTTCATTTTTTTTTATGCAATAACTTTTGGTCCAATCAAAATTGCATAAAATTAAAAAAAAAAATCAAATTGCATAAAAAACATTGGACTGTAGGCGGACTACTATACCCCTATTTAAAAACGACATTGCGACCGCTACAGGAGGGTAATTCAGTCATTACACTTACACAGTCACTGCCTCACAGAGGTGAACCAGGAGAGAATAGAGCGGAGCCGCCGCGCAAAAACCCACTTCCCGACTTCAATGGCTTCGACGATGCAAAAGCTCCTCAGAAAGTCACCAGAGACAAGACTTTTCTCTGCTCTTCACCGTCAATCAGAACTAAATATCACTCTACCGTTAACTTTTCAACAACCCCATAACATTGAAACTAAACCAGATGCTCATTTGGGTCACATCCCAATTCTAAAACCTTTTCTGGGTGCAGAGAAACCGGAAAAGTTATCCCCTTTCTCGCAGATTTACCCGAGTTTTCCATTTGGGTTTTGTTTAAACCCAGTTCCGGTATCTGGTTCGGTCCCATCTGAGGCCGAGGACGTGGCGGTGGATGATTCGAGGGAAGTTTGGGCTGATAGCACAAAGAAGAAGAGGAAGAGAAAGATGAACAAGCACAGGTACAAGAAGTTGAGGAAAAGACTCCGGAGACAGACTTAGTTCTTCCTTCATTTCATTTAGGTGAGAGTTTGATATTTTTGGTGATTGGAATAGGCTTGCTTCAGGCTAATGCTTTGTTCTGGAAAAATTGGAGATTTTTCTTTGTATTTGATTTTGTATCGGCAAAGATTATGGGAAATATTGGTCAGAACTGAAGTGGGTGGATTGTCAATTTTGGCAATAAGAAATAAGTACTTATTCAGTTCACATTACGGACAAGTTTGAGATTTGTTGTCTTTGTTTAGGTTATTGTTGATAACTTGATATGGTTAAAGCGATAGCTAAAGCATCTGCTTTTGCCGTGCTGTTTAAAGGGAAAGTTCTCAGTTGTGCTTTGCGAAAATAACACAAGATTATAATTTTCTGATAATTCGTAACGGAAATGGTTTTGATAGTGAAGGACTCTAAAATGCTGATGAACATGACTTGGGTTCTTTTGAAGGGGTTGCGTTTAGTGTCTTGTGAATGAGATAGGTCTCTTAGGAATCTGGTTCTCTTCTTTTTACTTTTATCTTCCATTGAGAAGCGTGATCACCTCTTAGTTAGTCTGTTGCGGAGTCTCGGGTCCTTTTTCCTTTATTGGGAGTGTTTAAAGCTTTTTTTTTTTTTTTAACTGATATTTGAAAAATCTTGGCCCCTATTGCCATTTGCTAAAATCCCTTTGCGCCTTGGGTGTTTTTGAGTGGACTCTAGATGGACAATGTATTTTTGTTTGGACTTCATGGATCCTTTTTGTATGACGTTGATAATTGTGATATTTGAGAAGAAAACTACAAATCTAGTTCTAGCGCATAGACACTAGTGGAGGTAGACATAATGCGGCCTTGTCTCGCGAAAAGTAGTGGTTTGCAATCTCTACTCATTACATCCATGTGTCACGGGATTTAGAGAACGCATAGGGGGTTGCTGGCCTAGAAAAATGTAGAAAAGGTAACACATCATTTGTCGATGTTTTAGAAAACGACTTGGTGATTGAAGCCACCTGATATATATGTTGCAGAAAGAATTCTATGGGCAAATTAGGATTGAGTTCCTCCAAAACAGAGCACAAGCTCCTCCTCCTTCAGCCATGTATTTGGCTTTGACCCTCCTATTCACTCTTTGCGCTGCATTGAAAAATCTGCTCGTGATATATTCTCTCAAAAGCACATTGTTTGGCTGTATGTTAAAGATGCTAGCATAGATTTATAACCATGGGTCGCCCTTGTCCTTTTTCTTCTTGTAGACACATGGATCGTCTACAAGAACGAAGAGAATACGGTTTCTAAATTTTTATAGAGGAAGTCTTTTTGAAGTTAAAAGGAAGGGAAAAGGTTTTAAAATTCCTAAATGATGTGCTGCATTGAAAAATCTGCTCGTGATATATTCTCTCAAAAGCACATTGTTTGGCTGTATGTTAAAGATGCTAGCATAGATTTATAGCCGTGGGTCGTCCTTGTCCTTTTTCTTCTTGTAGACACTTCGATCGTCTACAAGAACGAAGAGAATACGGTTTCTAAATTTTTGTAGAGGAAGTCTTTTTGAAGTTACAAGGAAGAGAAAAGGTTTTAAAATTCCTAAATGATGGTCATACATTGGATAGTTGAATAAAACAAGGTAGAAGCTGTTGTCCCACGGATTGTTTCGCATGAGCGGCTTCTGGTCCAGCCTCTGTTGTGTGTGTGTTCTCTTTCTCTCGTCTTTTGATCGGCTATCCTATTTCACTGTCAAAAAATAAGAGGACAGAATTTCACGTCTCGTGCGTTTAGATAACATGGTTGCTTCTATTCTGGTCTTTTTGTTTGTTTTATGTTCTTTTCTTTTATTTTCTGTCGTATTGGTATTTTACCAAAGCCGTGCTTGCTGCTTTATGCGTTTACTTTTACTCTATGCTTTTTCCTTCTTTCTAGTAAAGAGGAATTCTACAGTGAGCACCCACCCCATGAGCTATTTTCCTCGACGGTAAGATTATGCTTATGAAACAGATGTAACGATGTCCAAAAAATCTTTTCATAAAATCCTCATATTATATGTGCCGCCAGATTTAAATCCCGTATAGTGTATGTACTATCTAGGGTTCCCACACCATAGAAATTCTAGCGATAAATTGTTAGCTGTAAATGGAACTTATTTCACTTGATAAACATTAATGTGAACCCTCATTACAGGTGGAATGTGGATCATCAGACGTTTCCGTACTCTTTTTATTTTTTATGTTTTCCTTGTCAATGAAAAGGACAGGGAAAAAAAAAAAGAATAGGAAAAAGAGTTTTTCTTTAGCTTATTTGGTCTGACTAAAAGAAAATAAAATGAGTGAGTATGTGAATAACCATTTAATTAATTAATTGTTTGTATTTTTATTTGAATATTTTTTCCCTCTAAAAATCTCTTTGATGGATTAAAATTTGGACCATAACTCCTTTTAATCCCTCACTTTTTTGTATTGCCAAACAATTCTTTATTTTTTATATTCTCTTCAAAAATCCTCTTTTTTTTTTCCCACTCCTTTTCATCTGGGCTCTAGCTGTTCATCTTGTCATTTTCTTTTATTTAGAAACACATTAGATAATAAATCACATGTTATCAAGCAAGTGAAAGGGAAAAGGTTCGGATAAGAGCTCTAAAATTTGAAACGTTCGTTTTCTTATGTTTTTTTTCTTTTATTATTTTTAAGTATAATTATATTTCAAATCAATAAAATACAAATACTAATACTTTAAATGATTTCATAACACGAGGAAATTTAATCCCAATTACAGATCGTTTCTATCAGTAAATTCTAATCAAACAAATAAAGGGATAAAATATGCACCAAAATTCAACAAGAGGAAATCAAAAGGGCACACCAATTATCAAGCACACATATGACTCTTTTAGCAACTCCACTACAACCATTGAAAAACTCCGATCAATCGATACCAAGAGACACATAACAAAAAGGTCACCCCAACACTGCATAGAACTAATTCTAACGGATTGGGCACACAAACAATACGAGAGTGTGGGGAGATAACCTCTGTTATTGCAAAATAAGCACAAAAAGATACTAACAAAATGCAAGGTGGAAATAAGATCGCTTTTATTTTAAACAAATAACTATAACAAAAAAGAGAAAAAGAAAACCTCGGACATCATGGATAATTCATTCATTGACAAGCCAAATAACATAACCAAAGAGACCAAAACACATCCCCTTCAACCATGAAGCCATCTCTGTTGGATAAAACGGATCCGATATCGGAGTTACGGCGCAGCGGAAGTTTTAAAAATTTTTATGCCGTTTCGAAAAGGATCTCATGATGCATATAACAATAAATTAAATTCATGATCAAGGGTACCTTATTTCTCGGATTCCGGAATCACTAGAGCGTTTGACCAACGTGTCTTCTCTACTATTCTCGAGTTCCATGTCTAAAGTGTGTGTGGGCACACGTTCTATGAATCCAATCGACCGGTAATGCTTTCCGAAGTCTAGATCCCTCCTTCTCAATTCCGATGTTCCTCGTTGAGAATACGATCCAACTTCTTTCTTCAAAACTATAAAACAGGAACCAGTTAACTTCCTATGAAAATTATCACTCGGTTTAACCTTCCTCACAGTTTTGAATCAATGGAATTTTCTCTCTTTTTCTTTCTCACAAGATAACCGAATTTTTGAAGCAGAAGAAAACCAAATTATTTTTCTCTTCTCTCACAAAAACGTTTTTCCCTTTGAAAATTATCAAAAATTGGTTTCTCAAGAATTCCTAGCCTTTATATAGAAGTCTAATCCTTTTCAAAATTTAATTCCTACTTGAAAAATAATTAATAATTATTTTTCTGGATAAATTTTGAACCAAAAGATCATACAACTTTAGGACTAGATTCATTGAACCTAGAAACGTTTTTCCAAGGAGAGAATCTCCTCTAAAAAATTCGGCCACTATAGGATAAATCTAGATTAGTGGTTCAAATTTTAAATCAAGAATCTAGACTAGTGAAAAGATCCTAGTCCTATCTAGATTCAAATTTCTTTTAAACCCTTTTTGAATTTAAATAAGATTCACTCATTTGAATTAATATTTTCCACAAACATCAACCATATTAATTAATTTAAATAAATGGAATATTTGAATTTTTTCTTCCTCAAAAATCCGTGCACCACATTTAAAGGATAAAAAATTCATCAAATAATCTCCATTATTTAAATCAATTAATAATTTAATGTTAGGAATATATTTGAACAATTTTGAAATAAAATTTTCTTCTCTCAACCTATCTAAAACCGTGCACCTCTTTTAGATTAGGAGAGAAAAATTTTGTTTTCCAAAATTAAATAATTCAAACACAATCTTATTTCCAAAATTCAAGTTAACCAATCACGTGTTGACAAATCATATTATTTGTCTACACAAATCCTACATGTCCAATCCTTTTCCGGATTGCATGTTCGAGAGTACATGTCTTAATAGACATTACAAAATTCCATTTAAATTTACCAATCTCATTAGAAACAAATCCCGAGACGCGATATGGAACTATATGAGCTAATAGAGGGACCCGATGGAAATATGTAAAGAGGCTCCTATAATTGTGAAAAATTAATCCCAGATTAATTATTCATCAATTATCAACTTCAAAACTATTCCACTAAAAGTTTGAAGCTGAACTCCTGTTTACATACCGTATTACGAAAGCTCTCTCACGCAGTGCTTCTTCCATGATTTATTCATCGCTTGTTTAATCCCCATATGTTATCCATGATTGAATTAAGGACTTTTTCCGTTTTATCTTTTCAATCATTTTAACTTAAAGTTCCATTATTCTCCATTGAAAGAACCACCAATTGTAAAACCATACAATTGGTAAACCATCAGAGAACACAAAGTAAACCGATGGCCAAGATCTTGTTATACTATCTTTCAATCTCCAAATAATGCCTTTAAGTAGATAACATGTACTATCGTTAAGATAGCTATGGATTCCATATCTATGAATCTTGATTTCTCTATCCATAAGTCATGCACCCAAAACACAAGTATATTGACCATAAATTAACAGTGTCTCACCTGTAGTGCATTAAAGTACATAAGTCATGGATACGAACTCAAGTAATCATTTCAGGATTAAGATTAATACAGGATGATAATCAAAGCTTCATTGATTCTTATAAACGAAATTATTAAACCGAATTAATTAACACTTTAGGTCCAGTTCAATGTCATACCTCAATACTGGTATACATTAAAGTTTCTACTCGGAACCAATCCGATGGTCAAGACAAACCATCCCTCCAAGGAAGTAGACAACCTGTACAATCTTATCATGAATAAGATCCCCAAATCTCATTCCATCGATTGCGGACTATTTATTTTGACTGTTATCAAATTACCATGTCTTCTATGTATACCTCGTACACATATGGTAATCTGATATATTACCAACAGTCAAGGAGTATTTTATGTTTGCTCAACCATACAATCAACAAATGAAAGTAAATAGGACACAACTTATTAAACATGAATAACCTCCTCTTATTAATATCAAAATGTCATATTTACAGAAAATCCCTAACATTGATTTTCTATCCTTAGGGCACATATAGATCCCAACAATCTCTACGACCAAAACCATAATTCTGGAGTCCAAAGCATATTCTCTAGCATTACAGTAGTCCGATGACAAGAGATGGCGCGGGACTCTGGCCCCAAGGTTAAAAAATTAACGGCGTAAAACCTAGCACACAAGAGAGAGAAAAAGAGATCTTGATCCTTAATTAACTGTCTATTTTCAATTCTCTTTAATAAGTAGGATGCATAGACCTCATCTTAACAACAATAGAAATAAATAATTTCAAATTATGATATAGATACACACACACTGTTTGGGCATAGTGAGCTTTCTCATGGAGGCCAATGTGGTTTTGAAATTCTCTTTTTGCAATAGGAGAAGAAGGTGAGTGGAATGAGATGCTTTGCTCGTCCCCATTAGAATTATTCGATGCAAACTATTTTTGAATAAGAATGTGAACAGAAAAGTTTAAAACTTTACAAAACTAATCTGCTCAAACTAATAAAAAGTCCTCATTCCGGAATATTGGACCATATCCGCTTCATCGTCTACATTAAATTAATTATAAAACAAAAAAACAAAAAAAAAAACCCCCGCGTAATTTGTCTAACGATGAACTTTTATCAAAAGTACTTGGACAAATAAAGGCTCCGCAAACATCTCTTCAATTAGACACCCTAAAAAATTGTGCTTCATTTACATTCATAATGATGCTATTAATAATAATGTTTCTCGAAGTTTTTTTTCCCCCCCTTCTTTTAAGGGTCGAGGGAAATTTTCAGGAAAAAAATAGTAAGAGATAAACTAGAAAGGACGTGACAAAAAAAGAATATTTGGGGCACTTTGGTATGTGACACCGGGATAGATATGAGAAGATATTCCAAATTAAGCTAAATTACTTTTACATTATATAATTAAGTTCAAAATATTGATATAATTAGTCATTATCAATCAAGTTTGAAGTCGTTGTTTAATCAAAATTCTTGAAAATTTCCATCAACCCTCTATAAATAGCAGCACCACACATCCTGAACGGCTTATATACTAGCGTGCAACTCTAGATATATACACAGATCAGGAAATATATATATATATATATATATGTACACACACATATATAGATATGGGCGGGGGTAACATCTTGCGTGGCCACCATGTTAGCGTTCCATCCACCAAAACCAGCAACATACAACGTGTTAAGAGACCCGAGAACCAACCGCCTGTTTCTCAGCCTCCCATCTCCTGGCCAGAACGTCGACATCCGGATGCTGCCCACTCGCCGAGGCACTAACATCGTCGCGGTCTACGTCAGTTGCGCCATGGCCGCCACCATGCACCACCACGGTGCTCCACTCTCACGGCAACGCCTATGATCTAGGCGCCATATTTTCCTAACTCTCATTGCTTTGAGCTCCCAATTACAAGTCAACATCATGGGGTATTTATACTAATATAGTTATATATAAATTTATAACCATATAATCTATATATATGCATTTCATTTTCACGTATAATCTTTTATGTTTGTTACTTGTCTAGGTACGACTACTCTGGATATGGACAATCAACTGGAACGGTATATATATAACTTTGTTTGATAATATTTATATATAATAATATGATTGTTATTATAAGTCAATAATGGCCACAATTTGAGGTGATTTTTATTTTTTATTTCTTATGCTGCAGCCAAGTGAGGAAAATACATATGCAGATATAGCGGCTAAGTGTCTTGAAGAGTACTTATGATCCTCTACGGCCATTTTCTTCGAAGTGGGCCCACTCCGGAGCTTGCTTCTCGGCTTTCTCGTTTCAATTGCATAGTGCCATGCTCTCTGGTTTTAGAGTCTTGTGTCCCACTAACGAGTCTTACTGGTTTGACATTTATAAGGTACGTAATAATTATAACGCATATACATGCATACATATATATATATATACACGCGCGCACACACACACATAGTATGAAATATGTATTGCTTCTCTTTGCTTTATCGGTTGGTAATTTTGATGAACTTGAATGTGAATTATGCGCAGAATACCGACAAAATCCCACTGACAGATTGTCTCATTCACTTAAGTATGCTTTATAATTAGTTATAATCTTCAGTTGCGTGTGTAAAAATACTCGATCACTATAATACAGTAATTTGTCATTATATTAAATTAAGCACAAATTTTGTTTGTTAGGTCAAATTTCAATTATTATATGCGATTAAATAAAAATGACAACTTAGGGTGCTTTTACTAATTTGCATGAAAATAAAAGAGAAAATGAAAAAAATAGTGATTCCTTTTTTTTATCTAATCATCATCGTTAGTTGTTACTTACAAAATCATTAATGAAAGCCATGTCTATCCTTATACTCTCTTAGTAAATTGGCTCGTAATTGAAGTAAATGGATGTCAATTTTACTTTAGATACCTTTGTTCACGTGATTTATGCGCCGGTAATTATTTGACTATGATATTTTAATAATTATAATAATAAGTCCTGTTTTTAATTAAGTTTGATAGACACTAAAAAAAAGAAATTAGATTGTTTCCCATTACACAATTAAATAAAGAATTAAATAAACACTAAAAAAACAACAATCCTTTTTCTTATCTTTTTTATTCTACATTCTAATGAATCCAATCCCCTACATTTTTTGTTACATTCTTTTATAATTTAGTAGACATGCCATTAGTATAATACTATATAGTACATCTTCTTTGAAGTTGGAACATCACAATTGTGAACCTATTATATCAGCTTTAATGGTATCAGATTATACGTGTATGTGTGTGTGTGTATATATATAAACGTATATGTAGGGAAGGAACTGTGGTGACAGATAATCGTAGAAACAAATTCGAGCCGCTGTGGATAGGAGGAGGCCACCACGATGATATTACATGAATTTCCCACGGTTTTATTACTCTTCTTTTGAATTTCATGTCAACTCTTGATCAACGTCACAACCCAGTCGCTCCTTCCTATAGGTTATCACG
This sequence comes from Ficus hispida, assembly GCA_025413025.1. Taxonomy (NCBI): domain Eukaryota; kingdom Viridiplantae; phylum Streptophyta; class Magnoliopsida; order Rosales; family Moraceae; genus Ficus; species Ficus hispida. Next base: position 30,398,055 of record CM046365.1, read on the forward strand.
GTATAGATTCACTGCATATGAATATACGTACTACAATTCTTACACACACACACATATATATACACACACATAAATATGCATATACATCTATTAATAATAGCAATATAAGAACTGTTCTTTTCTATTATTCGTAAAATTTGCAGTTTTAAAGTATCTCAAACCACTGAAAAATTAATAAAACGGCTAAAATTATAATTTCTATTGCTATTAAAAAAAGGATAACTTATATCATAAAAATCTTCTTTATGTATGGTGTGTGTGTATATATATATATATATATATAATGTTCTCCTGACTAAATAAATAAAAATTAAATAAATTCAGTGGTATCTCTTTTGTAAATTCATATTTTTGTTGTTTCAGCAGTATTTAACATCACTTTAATGATAATTATAATGACTTTTTATGCCATTTTGAGACCCGCATAAAATATAGCGTAGGAATCTCAGTTTGAAAGCATAATATTTTAATTGGTAATTAAAAAGTAAACGTGATGATGATTTCTAATAGTGATCCATTCACGCATTCTTTTCCTCCTTAAGAAAAAGTTTTTCCCTTGCTTTTGGTCCTTAACTTTTCATATTTGACAGTTTTTTTTTTATTTTAATTTTTGATAGATTATTTAAAACTTAAGAAACCGTTGTAAAGTACCTCTAAATAAGAATGTTAAAATTTAAAAGGAATTATATTCATATACGTATCATAACATATTACATGATAACTTAAATTTTCAATTCTAGCCGATTAAACAATTTCAAATGACGTACTTGAAAGGTTATTTAAATTTTAACAGAAGCTAGCGAGTTAGAAGTAATTGGAGCAATATCTTAATAAACTCCAGAAGGGAGTTGTTAAAATTAAAAGACAACATTGTTAGAACCTAAAACTTTAGAAAATTAAATGCCAAATACCTTCAGAAAAATGAACAATACATACAAGTACTAGTTTAACCTATCTGTACCCCAGTTCAGTGGACATATATATGTTTGTGTACGTATTGTGATATATTTATATATATATATATATATATAGGTGAATAGATATATAGGTGGTAGTATATAGATGTTGTTAAGGAACAGGAAGTATGATTGGAGGAGCTAAATGTGTATATAATAAGAGTGGTTGAGGACGACTATACAGGCAGAGGATTGTCTGTCTGCGGGTGTCTGCATGATTTCATCTGGTGGTGGTGCCCACTGTTGTTGATAAAGGGGACACTCGACATAACGCTCCCACTCTTAATTATTTTATTAACCTTATTATTCTATTCTATTATATATGTACATATATGAACAAATATATATTTAGAAAAGGTTTTATATCTTGCGGAAGTAGGATACATCCGAGAGAGTTATAACTTTTTATATATTTATATACATACATAATTAAGGAGTATAAATATTATATTAGATCACCTAATTATTATAATACATTATTAAAAAAAATTATAAATATTATTTTATAAGAGTGTCGGATAGTAATTTATCCTTGTATATTTTTATTTGCTACTTATAGTGCTCACCAGCCCCGCGCTAGCTAGATTAATTTGCTTTGCTTCTGATCTGCCTTGATCTACTGCCATTTCACCCAAAACAAAATTAAAAAATTAAAAAAAAAAAAAGGGGGTTATGTGGTTCTTTTGATCTGGACAATATTGGCAGTGAATTTAGTTAATTTCAAAACCTTGGATTCTTTTGCCTTTTTTTCTTTATAGCTTGCAAATGCAAAAGCATGAGATCATGGGAATCCTTGCAACATATATATATGATCATAGGCATGCTCAAAGTAAATAATTTTAACAATATGACTTTCTGGCTTCTGCCATATGGCATTAATGTGGAGTCTGAGATTATTGATCATGACCGACTCAATTATATATATATAGTCATCATAATATAAATTCAATGGGATGAATTACATCGAGATATAATCAAATCGGATCAATATCATGAATAAAATATCTGATAAATTGATTCATCGTCAAGAATTAAATAGTATTATATTGTAGATTATCTCTATTTATATTATATGTTTATGGATGTTAGGTTTTATTAAATTGATGTTAGAATCAAAATATGTATAAACTAATGTTATGATAAGTAGCAGTCCTTACTCAAATTAATTTTAAGAATTTAACCTTTACTTATTTGGATTATTTTTATCTATGTCTTATAACTTTAAAATTATTATTATTTTATCTCTTGAACTTAAAAAACTATCACTTTACCTCTTAATTTTTGAATTTATCCCAATTATTTTATAAGAATTTTTTTGTTATGCTTTGGTTCGAATTCTATTAATATCAAACAGAAAAATACCATGTGACTATACTTGACCCCCTCTTTTTCTATTTGTTTGTAACAAAAATTTTAAGAGAAGAGATTAAGTGGGAAAAATTCAAAATTCAAAAAATGAAAGTTGGGTTTTTATAATTTAACAGACAAAATGAAAGTGACTCTAAAATTAAGGAGCACAAATAATACTAATCCTTTATAAGAAAAATTATAACTACAATTATGTCCCTGTTTATTAAAAAAATTAAATTAAATTTCTAACTCCGCTATTAGTATGAGGTCTAAATTAGCACCTGCTGATAAAATATTATTAGTACACTGCAAAGCATAAGAAAAGAAACTAAGAAGCTACATTTTGGTAGCGACTAATTCTACATAGATATTGCAAGTAATAATTTTTTGGATGATGAATGGACATATCTATGCGAAATGCAAGACACCATGTGTATGACATATATATATATATATATATAGATATAAATAGGAATTAAATAATAAGATTTGATTAGAAAATAAGAATAACAAGGAGATAGGGTTAAGCGCAGGCGAAAGAGACCCACCACCACCATCTTTAAGTATCTCGCTTTCCACTGCAGACTATCGTGGACCCCATTACGCCACAGACATACATCCTTTTATTCTGTCATTGGCTCCATTTGTTGGTTTATATATATGTCTTTGCCATTATACACACACACACACACACACACACACACACATATATATATTAGTCCTTTTCACACATCACAGTCCTACCCAGTAATGCTCTTGTGTTTTGTCTACTTGTGACCTTGATTCAATGCTTACTCACCTGATCTAATTAGGCTCCATCAAGGTTTTAAGTGTGGTCGATTTCGAATATTGTGTGTGTTGACATATATATGTATATATACATACATATATAATTTTATATATATTTGCTTTGTATAGCACTAGGGGTCCCTCAGAAATTTTAATAGTTGATGTAAAGAGGGAGAGAGAGCAGAAACACAACATGATTTGTAATATTTGACTGAATGACTGATTTGGATATGCAATATCTTATTTAAAGATTTCCTTTGAAACTTTTTCTCATTATTATATTTCCTTTGACTTCGGTTAGTTTTTGCAAACATCAGTAACAATCCCTTTTCTTTCCCTCCCAAGGGGTTGATGAGTAAATCAAATAAAACGCTGGCCACTTTCTGTTATTCGTTAGCCTTTAATGCGATCACCACCTTTATATATATATATATATATATATATAAGAAGCTCGTTAGTTTCACTGTCTCTTATTCTTATCTCTCATCTTATCGACCGTCTACGTAATCAATCATAAATATGCAAAGTCTTGTGTGTAATCTTTCTTTTCAAGTAATAGGTGATCATTTATCTTCATTCTAACCTACTTTCCAAAGCAAAGAAATAATAATAGCACTATGAGATAGTACATAAGTATTATTAATAAAAACCTCAATTTAGATGTTTGGAACTACGGCTCATCTGAAAATTATAAAATTAAAAAAAAAAAAAAAAAAAAAAAAACATCTCGAATTTTTGATATGAAATAGTGAGATCTAATGTCACATTAAAACATGTGAATCAAAGTGAAACAAAAAAGCATCTTTTTTTTTTTTTTTTTTGTCTCCGCATTTTTCTGAAAAAGGGGATGTGGCCGTGTATTGTGGACTAACTATTCCCAAAAAAAAAAAAAAAAAAAAAAAAAAAAAAAAAAAAGTTTCAAACCTTTTTGTCCTTTGATAAAAGTGTACGACTTAGTTATAAACTATTTGCTATATACCATTTTGAACATATATTTTTTTAACTGTGCTATTTGCCTTCATGGGTAAATACTATTATTAGTTGGAACATAAATTTTAATCAATCTCATCACTGGGTCCTAATAAAAAAAATATAAATCTTAAAAACATCTTGAAAGTGATTTGTTTGTCCTCTTTTATTCCAAAACCGGGGTCCACTTAAAGGACAAAATTTGGTCAGACTGATTTGTGTCCATTTATTCAGTTTGATTTAAACTTTGTTAAATTTAGTGGTTTAGACAGTATCAAGTCTAAATTAGGAGTAACTTCAATATGTAGGCCTATTTAATTTTGTTTAAAAAAAAATTCAAAAGAGTAATTTATCTCATTTATTATTGAAAAAAGAATAATTTATCTATTCATAAAATATCAAAATGACAGGTAAAAGTGTTGGTTTATATAAATTTTATTCCAAAAGATAGAAACTTTTTCCCATCATATAAAAAAATCAATCATGCTGACATAAATAGCTCAACAGAATTCCCTTTTTTTTTTTTTTTTTTTTTTTAAATATGGAACTTAACAGAACATGTTTTAGCTTTTCATGTTCTTGAGCTTGAGCATCTTACTTTAGTTTCTCTATATATTTTTATGTATATTTTTTCATTCAACCATATACTATGAGCTTTTTGTTAAAAAAATATGAGATTTGTCTCCGTCCTTTGTGAACGATTGAATAAAGTATTGTAGAACATTTCTTACTTAAGACTAGCTCAACCAATGGAAAAAAGAACTCCAAATTTTAGGTTCTAATTTGAAAATTAAGAGTTATATCAAATTAATAAAAATGACTACTTATAATACCTTATACCACGAAGGGAAATTTTTAAAAAACTAGTATAACATTTGTTCTATTTAACAATAAAGTTGAAAACGTATAATATTAGTTGGTTAAATTGTTCTTATTATACCACAATTTAAAGATTAATTACACAAAATAAATATCATATTACCTTGTATTTAAAAAAAAAATTGTTTTAAAAACTGAGAAGTGAAAATTCAAATTTTTTATCTAAGTTTTCTTTCCCAAAAAATAATAAAAGTTTTTTAAAAAATAATTATTATTAAATTATACATTAACTATTATATTATCTTGTATTTATTTTAGAGTCTTTCGCTAATAAAACTTGACAAACATGTTTTCATTCGTAGAGTAGCATCTTATCCAAATCCAGTACAAATCCAAATCCAAATCCAAATCCAAATCCGCTTTTATTATCATCGAACCTTATTCTAAAAAAGATCAGATTTTCAAAGAAAAACAGAGGGGAAAAACACAGAGAACCGACAAGCGTCGAGTCTCTCTCTCTCTCTCATTGTATATCATTTAACGTCCAATTGCAATGTCGCTAGAAAAGAAACTATGCGAAGGGATTATGTTGTTACGGTTCATTTTCCCTTCCCTGAAAGCTGGTGACTTGTGACCCAAGTGAAATTGAGTAAACCTCTCTCTCTCTCTCTCTCTCTCTCTCTCTCTCTCTCTCTCTTACAATTCCGCAGAAACCCAATTTAAACTTTTTAAAGTTGATCAATTACCCACTAGAGCAACTACTACAAACTTCACACTCTTGCTTTTACTTTTCCTCGAAAAGTTTTAAAATCTTCCGGAAAAAGAGAGAGAACAAAAAGGAAAAAAAAAAAAAAAACCAAAAGAAATAACCAATGTCGATCCCAGTTAAAGTTTTTCTGAGACTGTCAAAAACTAGTTAGTCTGGTTTTTTTTTTTTTAATTCCTTTTTTATCGTTATAATTTCAATTGCCCTCATTACAGTGGTGGTGGGTCGGTCGGTCGGTCGGTCGGTCGGTCGGTTCAGAAGAGATACACAAAAACAGAGACTGAATTGAAGGGAGAGAAAGAGAGAGAGAGAGAGAGAGATACCAGGTTACTGTTATTATTAGTATGGGTGGGGTGACGTCATCAATGGCGGCGAAGTTCGCGTTCTTCCCTCCGAACCCGCCGTCGTACAAGCTGGTGAACGACGACAGGACGGGGCTGTTGCTGCTGAGCCCTTTTCCTCACCGGGAAAACGTGGAGGTCCTGAAGCTGCCGACCCGGCGCGGGACGGAAATTGTCGCCGTCTACATTCGGCACCCCATGGCCACCTCCACCCTCCTCTACTCTCACGGCAACGCCGCCGATCTCGGCCAGATGTACGAGCTCTTCATCGAGTTGAGCATCCACTTGCGCGTCAATCTCATGGGGTAACCCAAGTACCCTTTTTTTTTTTTTTTTTTTTTTTCCCTTTCTGATTTACCTGCTTTTTTTTTTTTTTGGGGGGGGGGGGGGGGGGGCGCGGGGGCGCGGTGGTTGTGGTGTTTGGGGCATCTGGGTTTTTGGTAGTTTGGAATTCTTGGGCTTTTTTTTTTTGATCAATTTCTGAACTAAAGTTCAAGTTTTGACATCTGGGTTTTGTTTTTTGTTTTTTTTCTTTGATGTTGCTTTACTTGATCGGAGTTTTTTCTTTTTTTGGTTGATGCTGTTGTTTATGTGAAATTCTGTTGAGGTGGAAATTAGATTTGTTTTAAGATTAAGCTGATCAGCAAGCAAAATGTTGAATTTGGAGGTGAAATTTTTATTGTGATTCTGAGATTTGAGTCCTTGGATCTAACTTTTAACAGTATAGTAAATTCTAGTGTGGTTTTTGCGTGTCAAGATGAACTAATTTCAGATAGTAGAAAGTTGTGGTTTGAGGATTTGATGTTTACTAATCTATTGACGTCATCAGGATTTGGATTTGGGATTATTTCCTTTGACTATATGACTCAGAACATGTATCCTAATATTCTATTTAAGTACATGGTTGATGACTTGTTAGTTTGCTCCGAATGAATAATGCTAGTATGCACATTCCATTAATAAGAGTCACAAAGTGCAACTAGGTAACTACCGGTACAAAAAAAGATCCAAAAAAAGATCCAAGCGCCACGACATAGTTTTTCACCGTCATATCATAACGGAACTCAATGAAACTGTGTCCCACCGATAGAATATTTTTCACATTGTACCAAATAATTCACCCCTTTTCCTTGTTAACGTGTTCTAGAAATTGTTATTTCTCTTACTCATATGTACTTTTCTGCAGGTACGACTATTCTGGGTATGGCCAATCATCTGGCAAGGTTCGTTGGAGACATTTGAATTCTCTTATTTATTTATTTATTTATAAATGTAAAAGCTTCTTGTTTCTTGTATTTATAGAAATTTGAGCTGAGAGAATCATTTATGGACCCACGCCATTTGTATGATTGCAGCCAAGTGAGCAGAACACATATTCAGACATTGAAGCTGCATACAAGTGCCTTGAAGAAAGCTATGGAACCCGGCAGGAAGATGTTATCCTCTATGGCCAATCTGTTGGAAGTGGCCCGACTTTGGATCTTGCAGCTAGGCTGCCTCAGTTAAGAGCTGTTGTTCTGCACAGTCCGATTCTTTCCGGTTTAAGAGTCATGTATCCTGTAAAACGCACATACTGGTTTGACATTTACAAGGTAAACATCGGAGTTTTATGTTTTCTTGCTTATTGTTCCGGAGTCAGTAATCTTCGAACCCTACTAATTTGTACTTGCTTGCTTTGTATTGGTACTTTCTCTGCAGAATATTGACAAAATTCCACTGGTTCATTGCCCAGTTCTCATCATTCATGTAAGAATTTTAATTATTGTCAGTATTTCAGTACTGTACGGTTCTGATTGTTAGATGACATCATAATGATATTAGATATTAAACTAATGGATCGCTTGATGATGTAGATGGCATAAGATAAGATATATTTCTGTACTCTATCACAGAATTCTCTTGATCTTTGGAGTTTGTTTTTTGCATCTTTCAATAGGGCACTTCAGATGAAGTTGTTGATTGTTCCCATGGGAAGCAACTCTGGGAACTGTGTAAAGAGAAGTATGAACCGCTATGGATCAAAGGAGGGAACCATTGTAATCTAGAGCAATACCCTGAGTACATTAGGCATCTCAAGAAGTTTATATCCACCGTTGAGAAGTCTCCTTCGCAGAGATACAGTTCGAGGAGAAGCACAGACCAATATGAGCCGCCTCGGAAGAGTACAGATGTGTTTGAAGTTTCAAGGAAGAGCACCGATAGAAGAGAAAAGCCAAGGCAGAGCACCGACAGGCCCGAGAAACTGAAGAACCAATTCAGTAATGCTGATAAGCTAGAAAAGTTAAGAATGTCATTTGATCATATGGAAAGGTCTCGGAGAAGCGTGGATTGCCATGAGAAGTCCCGGAAAAGCATCGACCACCAATTGGAGAGAGCAAGGAAGAGTGTTGATCGGTTGGATAGAATAAGAACCGGGTAATTCTTCTTCTTAGTTATATCCAACCAACCCCATGTGTAAAATTTGAGCTCAGGTTTGGTGTCTTTGAGGAAAAGGAAAAAAAATCATTTGGGTCTTTTTCATCTAATTATGGTCTTCTTCCTGCTGTTTTATTTGGCTTGTGGCAGTTCTACAATAACTATGGTATGGAATGAGAAAGGGTTTGGTGTTATTATGGTATTCATTTCAGAAATATGAGGGGGAAAAAAATGAGATGAGAAAACATTGTAATATGAAGTCAAGTAGGATCTTCACTTCTAATAAGTGCCATTGTATATCCCACTTGGAACAAACTCAGCATAGATCTATTGTCCCTCTTGTTTGAGTGTTTCCACAAGAAATTACATCTTTTCGCATCTACGAGATTTGACTCGGGATTGAAGAACTTGGTTACGATTTGTGCACACAGTTAAATCAAATCTAGGTATCATCGCAAATTAGAAATATATAAAAGTTGATTCAATGACATTTTATAAAGATTTGACAGCTAAAAATTTATGTTCTATCGACAGGTTAGTTATATGAAAATTTATAGTCTCTTTGATTATATGAAACTGTATGAAAATGACATGAATTGATTAATCTGCCTTGCATACTGCAAGAAAACAGAGGATTACAATTCGAACGTGAAAATTTTAGATGCCTTCATGAGCAAGAAAGAGCTTTACTTAGCCTTTTGGACCCTGCAATTGACCTTGTGGACATGTTGCTGACTTGTGCGAACTGATGATCGTTTCTTTCACAATAAAATTACTTATAATTACTTTACCACGGTGCCTTTTTTTTTTTTTCCTTGGTCAAAAAAAGTATTAGGTAGAGCCTTCTACAAGAGAGAATTTCGGTTCGCGCTCACTATGTTCAACTATGGCTGAAGGGGGGAGACGGCCAATGGAGATCTCATGCACTGTTGCAAAGAGTGGAAATAACTCTAGCCATCCTCGGTGGCTCAGAACCTCGTAAACCTCTCTTGCTGTTGAGACACCCTGCACAAATCGTCACTTTGTTCGCTTAACAAAAACATTATAGTCGCGTTTTAAAATTAAAAAAAATAAAAAAGTGCAGTTCCGATTGTCAAACATTCATCAAATTTCGATAAATTTTCATGCGTGGTCTTATTTGATATGTTTCTCCAAATAAAGGTTTTTTTTTTTTTTTTGCCCCCCAAAAAAACCTTGTCATGCGATGCCATATTGCATCTAGAATTGCAATTTGAAATTCTGAAAATTAATACCTCATTTTGGATTATAGTCTAGGCGCAGAAAGGATTAATTGAGTAGTACATTTGTTTGGTTGTAAAAGGAAAATAGGTTCGAATAAATACTATACCTGTAATTTCTGGCCTTGCAGCATTTCAGCTTCAAGCTCGTCAAATGATCTGCAGATAAACAGGAGAGTTTAGTTAAAGGCTAATACTCAAAACTCTTACAGGATTATGAATCAAGCAGCTCGGTTTAACCTTTTCCCTCCGTTCTTTGCAAAAGCCTCCGCAACTTTCCTGTTTCTTCCTCCCACTGCCATGTCGAAATTGGTAACTAAGAAAGATAAGCAAAAAAAATAAGATAAAAGAAATACGTTTGCTTTCTTACAGCATGTTGTTATGAGATCAGCTACACCGCAGCTCTCAAAGAAGGTGCTGTCCTTGACAGACGAAAACAACAGTTTGGAGAATGCCTTCATCTCTCTGAGACCGATTCTCATTATTGCAGCCTAGTCATTCATGTAAAATAGTCAAAACGGAATCGAAAATGCAAATCAGTTGCTGGTTTAAAGTCTGATAAAAAAAAAATGTTGAACCAACCTTTGTGTTATTTCCCATCTCCAATCCATCCACAAAACCTGTTCAATTGCTGATTAATTATTCCCTCAATTGCACAGTATACTCGAGAACAAAAGGCTAATATATCTCACTATTTACCTGCTGCTATGGCCACAACATTTTTCAGAGTCCCGCATAATTCCACTCCTTCCACATCTTGAACCTGTTAATTTCATATGCCAGAAAAGGGTATTAACTATCAAGAAATCACATCTTCAGAATCTGTGTGATGCAGAATTGATTAAACAAATCGATATTCATAAGTCACCGTGGGGTTTTCTTTCATGTGCAACTCTAGAAGGGAATCCCTGTACAGGTCAAGATCTATTAGTACTTGAGCCAATATTTTCTTTCATCGACACTTTCTAACCAATCACATTTTCACATGTCAATCCGAGGCACACGGATTATGGTACAGGAACACACCAAGTCTCATGTGCTGACCTCTAACTAGTTTAAAAACCAGTTGTGATCATCGTCACGGATATTAATTAGCATTTCGCGTTAATGAAGTTCAATTTAGTATCGAGTTGGCAATAATAATTTTTGTCGAAACTCACAGGTGTGACTATGAAATAGGGAGTACTGAACAGTTGAACCCATTTCTCCGCAATCTCTCTGTTCTCTCTGTATCCAACCGTCGCTTCACTAAATTTCTCAACAGCAATCTACAAAAAGAAGCAGCCTTTAATAGAAATTTGATTTAAAACCTGCAGGTGAAAATAATCACGCACAATGGTTGCAAAGATTGTCTAATAGTAATTTCATACTTAACTCCACCATAAGATACAGAGTTCGAATCCCCGTAGCCCAAGTTCAAATATATATATATATATATATAAGATCTTGCCCAAAAAATTAAAAAAAAAAAAAAAAGATAAAGAAAAAAGAAAAAACCTCATTGGCAATGTTAGCACCCATGAGAACACAGCAATTAAGGCCCAACTGTTCAGAGATGAGGGTGGAGATCATGCATGGGCCTTCCATTTTGACTTCCATTCCTTTAATGAGGGAAATAGCCTCCACATTTCCTCTTATCTTCCCCACAAGCCTTTTACAAATTCCCTCCATGAATTGATGTGGGGTCACAAACACCAACATGTTTGCATCCTTCACTGCAACACCACCAAAAAAAAAAAAAAAAAAATTTAGGATTTTGACCAATTTACAAATTCATCATAGAATTTGTATTAGAAAGTGGAGTACCTGCGTTTTCAATGTCTGGGTCGGCAACAACATTTTTGCCAAGCTTTATACCAGGTAGATATTTGACATTTTCCTGTTTGAATGAAACAGGGAAAAGAAACATAAATATTACAATCTATATGTATAATTGAATTTTACAATATATTATTGTAATTAGGAATGTGGTGATGGTCAATTCATAGGCTTTTTACGTTGGTCCGATTGATGACATCCGTGAGCTTTTCTCCACTTGGTAATGTTTCCTCGAACACCCACATCCTTACTTCATCTGAGTTTTCATTCGAAGAGCAAAAAACAAAAAAAAAAAATCAACAGAATTTCAGATGAAGAGGAAAAACTCGCTAATTCAAATTCACTCTGAATTGTTTAGAGAGAGGGGAAAAAAAAAGTCATAAGCTTTCTTGCTCCAAAAAAGTTCTCTTCATTTTCTCAGAAACCAAACGGAGAATTTACAAGATATAACCCGAAACGACAGGAACCCAATTCTCTCGTTGACATGCAAATTAAAAATAACGAAAACAAGAGAGAGAGAGAGAGAGAGAGAAGATTACCATGGAAGGAGGGGAGGGAAAGGGTGTTGGAGGCAATGAGCTTGGAGGCGACGCTGCCCCAGTTGCCGCTACCGACGACGGTGACTCTGGATTTGGAAGGAGCTCCTTCTTCTTCCTCCATGTAAGGAGCCATTAAAGAGAAAGACAGAGACAGAGAGAAGAAGAAGAAGAATAAGAGAATAATATATATGTATATATAGATATGTAACTATAAATATAGCTAAAAATATATAGAAAAGGAGAGGCGTTAAGAGTGAGAAGAAAGGTCCGTCCGTCCGAGAATGAGGTCGTGGCGTGGGGGCGGAGATGCCATACACGTTTCGTCGCTTACTATGCCTGCCTCTTCCCTTCCCTCTCCATATATGGCGACCTCCTCTATGTATGTAGTATTCTATTTTCTTATTTTCTTTCTTTCTTTCTTTTTTTTCCCCTAAAGTATGTATATGTATGTCTCTTCCTTTATATATATATCTACCTATTTACTTCTTTCTTTTTTTTTTTGACTAAAAAAATAATTTACTTTTTTTTTTTTGTATTTCTTAAAAAAAAATTAATGTTCTATCTATCTAAAAACTTTTTTTAATATTTTACCTTAAAAAAAAGTAAAAACAACTTATTTATCTAATTATTTTCGAAACTCAGCAAATTTTTTTTCTTTTTTGAATCTCTACCAACTGAAAGACGTTCTGATTTAAATTGTTAGACACACACACACATATATATAGCAAATTATCTATTCTATATAGTTTTTGTTTATGATGTGAAATTGATGAGATCTCCATACTTACCATGCGAAGTTAATGAGATGTAACGATTAAAACGTGTATTAACACTAGGCAATAGAAACACCCTTTTTTTTTTTTTCTTTCTCTTTTGTTGTATCATTTATATTATTATACATATCATAATACTATTCTGAAAGGAACCTATTTTAAATTTCCAAGATATTTAAAAAAGAAGCTATCACGTGATGGGGAGCTTTGGAGTTTGGATTTACTAGTTCTGTATTTTGTCTATCCATATAAAGTGCAACGTTCAAACGTGTGGATACGAGACTCTCTCGAAATCAATTGTTATTTATGGAGTTATATTTTGTTGAATATTTGACGAATTAAATATTAATCTCGTTTAGAGTACTAAATTAGTGAGGCAAAAATATCTGAATCTCATTTTTTAACTTCAAAATATTTCTCTTTAGATTGGCTTATTATTTACTAACGTTTTGTATTGTTTTCCTCTTTAAAAAAATGATATTTATGTAATATGGACATCAACAGAATATGATGATCTTTATTTTCTTTTGAAAATACAGAATATGTTGAGTTGAATATAAAAGGAAGTAACGAGTATTTATATATTAAAAAAAATTAAAGGGAGTATAGAGCTTTAATTTTTTCCATTTTCAATCATTTATCTGATAACAAGGTTAAGATTTAATGATAGTTTTCAAATGCATAGTTGGTTTGCTCATATTTCGAGGAAGCTTTAGGACTATTTACGAGGCAACATACAAGATGTCGAAGCTTTGGACGTTAGGTCATCTTGTGGTCATTAAACGACAATAATTTTAGAAAAAACGACATGTCGTTTTATTTATATACGGCCATGTACTTCACAGAACAAACGTCAAGTCGTTTACAATGAAGACCGCATGTTCACTAATAAAACGGCATGTCGTTGATGATCTAAACGACTGAAAAATTTAACAACATTTAGATATTTTCCAGAACTAACAAGTAACAACAGACAACAGAAAGCTTCAAACCTCAAGAAAGGGCATCAAACATTTTTAACCAACTGCCATTTCTCATTTTTCACTCAAACGAAATGTTGTGCGACCGAATAAAAACGCTGATAAAAGTATGCTCAACCTCTTCCTTATTCTGATCGAATTAAGAAAGTGAAGTCTCATTCAATATTGTAGTGGGATTCCAAAATATAGGAGTACCCGGTCCTATACCAGATAGATATTTTATTTTACGGCTAAGAGCTACAAAATTCAGATAATAAAAAACAAACCACTCTTGGTTTCTTTATCAGGATATCTAGACTTAAGATCTACAAATCAAAGCACTCTTCGATTAATTGGGCATCCTGAGCTGAAAGATTAGTGACCCGGCATCAGTTTTTATGCTGCCCAAAAAATGAAAATGCTTCAACTAGCTATGAATAAAACAACATGTCATTTTGTGCGAACGCACTTAAAATTTGTGCTTTTTAAAGAAAAGAAGAAAAAAGAAACGACATACTGGCTGCTTCAAACAAAAAACTAAAACAACGTGCAAAAGAACAGAAAGTTGTTAATAAAACGGAACAGCGTTTGTATAATTAGGAGACGTGATCCTTTCTTTAAAAAAAAAAAAAAAAAATGACACGTCCTTCCTTGCGTATGACCAACAAACTTTTGGACAAAGAACTACACGTCGTTCTTTTAACAAACAACACAACCAACACTCCTCACGTTGTTGCTTAGATTAACATTTGAACCCTTGCAAACTGTGATTTTGCAACATACGTGGAGACATATCCGTTTGGAAGAAACATTCAGATAAAAATATTCAGGATTTGAATGAAATCAATTTAGATGAAAACATAGCGATAAAAAACATCTAAATGATCAAAATATTTCTCCCTTCCCAATATTTACAATACTTCATATCATTTCAAATGCTGCTTCCCAAATGTCCATTTAAAATAATAGGAAATATAATTACATTTGAAATGTTAGGAAATGGATGTAACAAACGGCTATATATATAATCTCTTTGCATTCTCCCATTTCTTTGATAGTCACACTCCACTTAATTCCTAACCTCTCCCTTCTCTTTGTTCTATTTTGAATTAGGACAAAATTAGCAGGCAATATATATATACGATGAGTCTATTTGTGATGTCTTTTTCTGTCTTTGGAAAATGTTAAGAGCTTGTTGCGGAGGAGGAAAAAAGTGGATGGTGAGAGTGGATTAGTGGAAGAATTACAATCTTTGTTTGTTTGGTAGCAAAGAAAATGGAAGGATATAAATTGGAAGGACTTCATTTTTCAAATCTTTCATTGAAAAAAAAAAAAAAAAAACTTCAATTTACTCGGACTATTTAGTATTTAAGTTTATTTTCTAGATTTTCTTTCCCTCTTACCAAACATGACTGTAAGAGTCTATTCGTAGAGAACTGTGCATGATGAAGATGACGTAGAAAAGTTAATCCAGATTAATTAGGCAACGCCAAAACCAGTCATTCTACCCGGATCAATTCTTTCTAGGCAAAGGATTTGAAATTTAGCACTATAATCATAGTTTATAATAACAATTAGCGGTGGGGGACCAAAATAAATTAGTAAACAATTAGGTTCCCAAGTAATATAAATTATATAAAGAGCAAAAAAGCAAAGGCAAAGTTAATCCGCACTGAGAAACTTTGCCTTTTGGAACATGCATGGCAACCACGAACTGCTTGTGCATGAAAGGTAGTACTTGTTATCCTCTTTCGGCACTTTGTGGGTCAATTTGGATATCATGAGAGTAGATTAATATACATATATATACATATATATATATATATATATATATACTTGCCTTAGTGAGAGTGATGTCTAATTAGTCTAATTTTGTTTGGTGAGATTAATTAGCAATAATTCAACGTGAATATATGGAAGTCATGGCAACCATTAATGACATTAAGTGACAATGAATAAAGTTAAAATGGAAAAAAAAAACATATATATATATATAAATATCCACGTCGTTTCATGCATAGTTTGGTGTAGGCCAAATCAACCGAAAAGCAGTGGTACTGTATTGTTCCGCCAAAATTGAATGTTGTATCTAATCAATCAGGTTCATGAACTAATGAAGAAGAATATGATTATCGGTATCTTTCACTTCTTAATGAGTGCAAGAGAACTGTTTGCGTTGAAATCTGATAAAACGACATTTAATAAGATACAAAGTTTAATTGGACTATGTTATAAAGTACGAAGCAGGTTCTATACAATTGAGCTCGACTAATTGAAGGAATATTTGAAAATTTCAACTGAGTTCTTGTTAATTCTCAAGTCAGTTAAAAGCGTATGAATATTATCAAGTAGACATAAAATCTATTAAAATTCATGGATCTTGACCATTAACTCAACTTTACACAGAATACAGATAAAGCATATTTGAAAATCTCAACTAAGTTCTTGTTAATTCTTAAGTCAGTTAAAAGCATATAAATCTTATCTTTCCACTCCTATTATAATATTTGTAGACGGAAAATCTATTAGAATTCATTGATCTTGACCATTAACTTGACTTTACACAAAATACAGATACTCTACGTCTCTTAATCCTACATGTCCCTTTTGTTTCTGCATCTACTGAGGCTGCAGTCATGCTTCTATTTTGGGTTCTGCCTACTCTCTCATTTGAATGTCATCGTTTCTTCAACTTGAGATTTCTTAACACAAACAGACACGCTTTACTATCTTTTAAAAACCCCCATAATAGCTATTTGAGTAGTGTCTATCAACATTATTGCTTAAAAAAAATAAAAAATAAAAAACCTGGAGGAGATTAACTATTTAGTATTGGAGATATTCATGGTGGTGTAATTACTCCCAAATTAAGCATGATCAGCTGATCTGATGAGCTGATGTATTTTACTTTCCCTTCGAAAAATATTGGAATATTTTGAAGTGTAACTTGTTCTACCTAGAAGCTAGCTATATGTGTGTGTGTGTGTGTGCATATATATATATATATATATATTAAAACCTTTTGATATAATCGGAATAATACTAAAGTTCATTTCCAACATAACATTAACAAAAAAACTGCACGATCAATTCCCAAGATAGACCAAACAAATCCTTGAAAACCTATTAAACAAAAAAACCACAAGACAAGTACCTACGACAATGTCACAGCTGTTAAAACATATATATGAATATTAAGAAAGAAAAAATACTGCACGATAAAATTCCCAGTTCCAAACAAAGCCTTGAAAACCTATTAAACAGATGAAGAAAACCCACATGACAAGTATTCTACAGCTCCGAAGTACAAGCAGCAAATTAAGGATCTATATATAGAAGTATATATATATTTATACATATATATATATTATAGTTACTGATCATTAGTGATGTAAACTATTATGCACTGGCCGACGCTTTTGGGGCAAAGAATAATCTTCAGACAACCAAGAAGGCACTCTCTCTTCACCAACTGCATAATAGTGCATTACTGTTATTCTTCTTCCCACTAATTGCTGCTTTTTATCATCGTCATCTTCTAACCCCATATTATACAAGCCTGTAAAATAAACATATATATGCATAAATGTGTGCTACATATATTTATATATACATATATATATATATTCATATATAGAGAAGTTAAGTTATATTAATTTCATTACCTGAGAAACGGTGACCGGTTCTCGCTGCAAATAATGTGTGGAAGTGAGAGAGAAATAAAAGAGAAAAGATCATCTTAAACACCAAGCAGAGCTTCATATATAAGAAGTTTGTTTAAATCACGATCATGTTCTCTTTTATAATATGCAAGATACACACACACACACACACATATAAATAGTGTAAGCAGATTAGGAAAAGACTAGATTAGTGTTTCCTGTTTAGGACCCCTTTAGTGAAATATATTTGTTAGGAGAGGTGAATCTAGCTAATAACGCCGAAAATATCTAAAAAGAAGATCAATTAAAATGTTTAATTATTAGGGGCGTGCATTTCTTTTTGTTTCTTTCTCTCCTCAAATTTCAAAAAAGAAAAAAAAAAAAAAAAAAAAAAAAAGAAAAAGTGATTTTCACATGTCACCACGTGGTCCATGCTCTTGAATTAAATAAGCAGCCATATACATTGTTCCAACATTTATAATATATGATTATAATATGATATGAAAATGCCATTTCTATTAAAAACAATTCTAGTTATAGTGAACTTTTAAACTATAGAGTAGAACATAGGACAATATATATATGAGATGATAATATGTCGTCACATATATATTAAATCTCAAAATTACCATGTAAACTAAATTTGTTATTTCTTAAAAATGTGTAATAATATAAGCTATATATATATTGAAGCACTACTTTATTGTTAATAATTTGTGGAAAATTGACGAGCAAAGACCCGCCAGTTCTAGCTAGTATCCAATTTTTTAATTAATTACATCGATGTAATGAATTAATGGACAAATGCAACGAACTACGTCAGAAAGGTTGCCTGAGTACAGTCTATACAGCTTTCCACGTTTGCGTCTCCAATCAGAATGAAAAATATATCTATAATCGTGTTAGAATTTTTCCAAAATTTGGACCGATTTCAATCCACACCCTTATTATGGTATCGTAGTTTACACTCCCAAAGACCCCAGTAGTAAAAATTAAAGAAAAAGAAATTAAGTATGCACTTAGTGTATAAGTTGGAGTTGAATTTTTTAGATTTGAGTTGTTTGATTATTTTTTAAAAATTAGTTAAAATTCTTGTTGAATTTTCATTAAAAAAAATAAAGTAATCAAGTTTTTTGGTTTGGAGTTGTTGCTCCAAACATCTGTAAGAGTGCATAAAGATTATCTAATGAAGTTTGACAATAAAAGATTTCATCATATGAAAATAAGTACAAATAAATTCAAAACACCTAGTTTGCATTTGGTTCATCGGTTGGAGACAAAATTTTTAAATTGGAGTTTGTTGACTTTTCAAAAATTAGTTATAATTTTTGTTAACTTTTCAGGAAAAGAAAAAAAATTAAAATAAAAAATACAATTTAGTTGAAGTTAAATTGAAATATCAAATAAACCCTTAATAAAAATAATTATCATGTTAGGGACAACTTTAATTCAAATTTTTAAATACCAACTCATGTGATGATGAGTGATTATCTTTTCATAATTGGTAAATATAATCGATTGATGTGTCAACTTCTTAAAGTATACCTACAAATAAAAGAATGAGAACTAATCATATACTATACATATTGACAGTTCATTAAAAATATTAGAGTTTGTGTCACTAGCAATTTTCACATATACAATAGAAATAATTACACAAAGATCCATTTTTAGAATTATATTTTGAAATATGTCTATTTTTCAATAATATTATATATGCCTGTTTTTTAAAAAATAAATGTCTATAGTACTTATTCTAACCTTTTATTATAATTGACACTATTTTATTTATATATATATATTTTTTATTTTCCTTTTTTTTATTTTAATGATGAGTATTTTTTGTTGATAAATGTAAATTATTTTTAATAAACCAAAATTAGTTATAAACATCATAGTAATTATAATAAATATAAAATATTTACTACAAAGATTGATGATGGTTCATACTAAATAATAAATACAATACAAAATATTAACATAAAGATTGATGAATATTCATACTTTTCATTTTAAAAAACTAATGAATTCTTTATGGAAAAAAAAACCTAATTGTTTATGCAATCCACTATAAATCAAAAGGTTATGATTTATGTCTTAACCAAATAAATTGAAGAATAACACAATAAATGAAATCAATTTCTTTATGAAAACATACTTTTATTTATATAAATTGATAAAAATGAAATCGGACATATCTTTATGATATAGATAGATTCATTATACGAAATATTTTTTTTGAGATTTTTCTGTTTTTTTAGCTTTTTCTCATTAATGTGAAATCTGACTTTGAAAAAATATTTTCTTTTTTAGTTCATTATGAATATTTACACATTCTTCACAATAAATCAAAAAAGATTTCAAATTTTCTTTTCTATTAATTCTTTTTGCAATTTCATTAAATCAATTTTAGCCTTATTTGGTAAACATCTTATATTTCTTTTTTTTTTTCTTTCTTTCTTTTTTTTGTAATTTCTTTATTTGTTAATTCTTCATTCTTTATGAGGAGTAAAATTGTCTTTATAATTATTCTATGAGACATTTATGTAAATAAAAAGAAAAATAGACATATTTCAAATTAATACTTCCAATTTGGACACATATGTAAATAAAGCTATAAAATATTATTTTTTCTCTAAATCCATTATCATTTATTAATTAATCAACAAGATGAGCAAATTACAAAACCGAAAGAAAATCAAAATAACAAAAAAAAAAACTTGCTAGTCTTGCACCAAAAGACCACGCAAAGAATTGAACCACAGCCCGTCAAGCACGGTCAACCCAACACACCGGTGGTCACCAATATTTCATCAATTCTCTGTTCCCCTTCCTCTTACATGTGTGTGTGTGCGTGTGTGTGTGTGTGTGTGTGTGTGTGTGTGTGTGTGTGTGTGTGGTGTGCAACGACACAAACCAACTGTCAATTTAACCAAAAAAAACCAACCGCCAGCTAGTTCCATGCATTCCCCGCCGTAAATCTCCCTACTCTCTCTCCCAAACCCTCATTTCTAAATTTCTATATCTATAATTGTATAAATTCCCTCCTTCTTTCCGTCCACATCCTCATTCTTTATTTCTGTGGTTTTTCTCTTCAATTTTTAATTTTTCTCAAGAGAATTACTGCAATCTTAAAGAATCTAATAACACAAAACACAAAGGAAAAACTTGAATATTATATATATATATATATAATAATGGCACGCCAAGTTGTTGCACTTGCTCTGATTTTCATAGCCATTGCCGGCCTAGTCTCCTCCCAGGAGGCTCCGGCCACCTCTCCCACCTCCTCACCGTCGCCGACGTCATCTCCGACGACATCTTCGTCACCCGCCTCCTCGCCTAAATCCAGCTCGGAGGCTGCTAAGGCTCCGACTTCCTCTTCAAATGCTCCGGCCAAGTCTCCATCGGCCTCTCCTTCCCCTACGTCCTCCGCCACCACCCCTGCCTCGTCCCCCGACACCGACGTCTCGTCTCCACCCGCCCCCGGGAGCGAATACTCCGAGCGTCTGGTCCGGGTCCTGCTTCTTCCGACATCGAGGACACGGTCTCCGATGGACCTGCCGCCTCCCCCGACGCGACGCCAAAAAGTGGTGCCTCTCTCTTGTGGTCTCCACTGCCGCCGCAGCTGGTTTCGCAGCCGTCGCCGGAATCTTTGTCTTCTAAATTAATTAATTAATTAATATAAGATAGTTCTTTTACGTACGTGTCGTGTTTTACGTTGAATGCATGTTGGATTGGTCCGTCTGGTTAATTAACTTTTTTATGAGAGTTTAATTTGCCTAATGGGAAACACACTGTGTATTGGAGGTCTCTTAATAATTAAATTTCCGCCAAATATATGTACAACAGATCATGACAATCCCTTTAAGATCGTATTAAATTTTATTGTTGAGCTGTTTTTGTTGTATGTGTTAAGTCATTAATATTCGTTTGGCTGGTTTTAAATGTTTTAATTAGAATTTAGCGAAGTAAATTAATTTAATAATGAAGTAGTGATCTGCACTTTTGACACCCCCAAATGAAATATTTGCATGCGCTCTTAATCGTATTAATAAATACGCTACGTAATATGTAACTTTCAATGCGGAGAATTAAGACAAGAGTCCAGTTCGGAATTAAGCTTTATTGATTAGTTAGGATATACCAATTCTTTAGCCTGTGTTTGATAAGAAGGAAAGAAAACAAGATGGAAAAGGAAAAATGAAAGTGAAAGAAAATAAGAAGGAAAGAAAATATTTTACTTTTTTTTTTTTTTTTTTTTTGTTGTTATTGGGTACATAGTAGAGAAAAGAAAAACATTATATAATTACAATTTTATCTATCTATACATATTATTTTAGTTTAAAAATAAGGATCAAAAATTAATTTTTAATAATTATAGGATGGATTTTAATTTTCCTCATATTTTTAGAGAGATTAAAACTAGTGAATCCCACTATAACAATTTTCAATTTAATTTTTCTTTAGCTCTTCTCTTCCTTCCTACCAAACATGCTAGCATAGTATTTTCCATTAAAAAATCCCTCCCTCCCGCTTCCTTTCCTCATCTATTCCACCATACCAAACAGAGCATTAAGGAAACTTGGCTTTATTAAAAATAAGGACACTTACTTCAAATTCCAATTTGAAAGCCTAATCAAATCAGGAAACTAAAGAGCAGCGGACGTCTATTTAATAAAAGTAAGCTTTTCTTCAACCTTAGCACGTTTTCTTTTTTTCCTAATTAAAAGAAACTATTTTTATTTTGTGGTGCTTCTCTTCATATTTTTCAAGAGATTACGGCAGTCTTAAGAATATAATAACTAAAATTAAAAGCAAGGATTAATATTATTTTTATTAATGGCTCGCCAAGTTGTCGCCCTTGCTCTTATTTTCATAGCCATTGCACTCCTAGTATCCGCACGTGAGGCACCTCCTACGACTTCTCCCACCTCCTCGCCGTCGGATGACGATTTTATAGCCAGCGGCCGCCCTCCTAACTTCAGCACGGAGGCTGGAAATGCTCCTACTTCATCTCCAAAAACTCCAGCGGCCAAGGCTCCAATACCATCCTCTCCATCCCCGGCCACCACCCCTTTCTCGTACCTTGACCGACCCTAATGGACCTCTCGCCACCCCCAGCGTGGCGCCAAAAAGCGTAGCCTCTGCTGATCTTGTGGTCTCCACTGCCGCCGCAGCAGGTTTCACCGGCGCCTTCGCCGGAATCTTGCCTTCTAATAAGATAGATCTTCACGTGTGTCATTTTACGTTGTATGCATGCATGTTGGGGTTAAATTAACTTTTCATGAGTTTTATAATTTGCCTAATGGGGAAGCCACTGCGTTTTAGAGGTACCTTTAGGATTGTCTTTAATTTTTTTGTTTAGTTGTAGCACTTCTATAGTTCTATGTATTCGTTAATTCGTTTATCTTTTTGTTGCTATAAATATTTTGATCAATATTGTGTGAAGCTAAATAATGTAGTCTGCACTTTCTGAGACCCTCAAAATGAAATATTTGCATGCGCTAAAGCCTACCACGCTAACAAGAAAATATATATATATATATATATGTGTGTGTGGGGGGGGGGGGGGGGGGATTGTTATTTTGTATGTAATTATTTTCATTAGGAGTTTTGATTTTATTTTTATTTTTAATTGAGAATATCTTTTAATTTTAGGAGATTTATTAACTTTAATATGAGCAAACCAGTTTTGTTATTAATTTCTATATATAGTCGCCTCTTCTCGCACATCTCTGCCATTACAAATCTCTTCATCATAATTCTCTTTTTTAAGCTTCCTAAAGAATTCTTTATTATTTTATTTTACACAGTGAAACCCAAATACCACAATGGACATATATAGCGTCATATTGAGCAGATTCAACATTAAATTGTAACATCCATTTCATCAATGGCCTTAAGACAAATCAACTCATGTAGATTATAAAGGGTATGCATTCTCTCATAATTCACTATTTAATTAAATTATGATTTTTTTAATGTTTTTTTTTTGGATGAAATCTAAATTCTTTTTTTTTTTTTTTCTAGTTCAAAAGGAACGTACACCATCAAAAAGGATTACTTAATTAAGCCATGAATATCCCCATAATGATCTAAATAGTCATATACCAAACAAAAGTCTTATTTTATCTAATTTTTTGTTAAAATCTAAAATAAAAAAATGCAATTAAAATTGCACCCGGAGAGCAGTGGCTATCTACCAGAGAACTTGATGACCTTGGCAAATTGGCTCTGTGCAGCCACCGGTCGGATATCCAATTGATCAAAGTAGAAAAATATTGGGGATTCCGGTTTGAAACACCATCATAATAGAAGATGAATCATATCTGTCAATCCTATATTATGGTAGATTTATTAATAGATAAATCCACTCCATATGATTTAATTAGCATGAGTGCATATTAGTGGATAGTCAAAGAAGGGCTAACGGTAAATTATCTGTTCATAACGTTTGACTAGATTAAGAAAACGTACAAAAAAAAAAAAAAAAGTACAATAGTGAGTAGTGTTATAATGTGAATACATGAGTGAATGTTTCTTGACGTGGGAAGTGTTGGTCCAACATGGCTATGGCCCACAACCACACAATTATTACGTGAACCGTAACACAGTATGGTACTTCCCCTTGATTACAAATGAGTAAAAGGCGCCATCTTCTTTGCTTGATTGACGGGGAAAAGAGGCGGACAGCCCTTTAGGCTTTTTTGCTTGTCATTATTTTGAAATATCAAAGTTTTTCTGTTCACATTATTTCACACCGCAACAAAAGATTTAACCTTCCTACCACTAGTGCCGTGTAAATCCTTAGAGTAGAATTGTGTTAGGCTCTTAGTTAGGCTCTTTCTGTTTCATAGACAGGCTTCGAGATTTCTTTTATACACGACGAAGATAGAGAACGAGATGACACCGAAACAAAGAGAGAGGATAAAAGGTTGAAACTATTTAATTGACACAACAACACTTCTGCACTTGCTCTCTGCTCGGCTCATTACAATATTTTGATAAATTTTAAAGCTACAAGCTAGCTAGGCAGTGGTTGCAAGTACAAGTACTGAACATCCGCAAGATACTATAGTTAAGATTTAAAGGAAAAGCTTGTTTAGAATACAAGGCTACAAACTGATCATTTAGATAAAAAAGGATAATATATATATAAAACCGCATGGCAACAAATGTATATAAGGATAAAAGCATTGTAGTATCCTTTTATCCCTTGCCACCAGCAGTTATATATATGTGATTTAAGCAGAAAATAACATAATCTTTTATATATATATATATATATCGCTTGCAAAGCCATATATATAAATATATAGATAAAAGCTCTAGCAGTGTGAACCCTTCCGGCAGTTGAGGGCACCGGAAGTGCCGGTGATTGAGCCGACAAGGGAAGAAGGCCTTGCGCTAAGGCTTGATGCCCTAGCGTAGCTTGACGACGCGCCGGCGCCGGATTGCCTAAAGTAAGCTCCGTTGAGGAAGAGGTCTCCTTCTGACCTCCAGTTCCACCGCCTCCACTCGCTCTCCGGCGCGTCCTCATGCTTTGTCACCTCCTTGTTGGACCGCGCATCAGATGCCAGGAACCGGTTGCCTTGGCTGTTGATCGTCGGCGAGGCGCTCCCGCCGATGGCGTACATTTCCCAGTGGGTGTAGTCGTTGTTCACCACATGGAAATAACCATGTCTACACCTGCAACATATGCATCGGTAGATATTAACTTTATGTTTTAACAATTGGCAAGAAAATAGTAAGGAATTTTTTTATTTAGTTAATTATAAATTAGAGTGATGTTTACTGCCCAACCATGTGGGACTTGCAAGATCACATGCGCCCCAATGGTATAAAATTATAAGGTCCACTTTTTTCTCTTCGTACATATATTCAAATAGTCATATAAAATCAACGCCAATTTTACTATTTATATGTGAATTTAATATACTTGATCAACAGAAGTCAAAAGTTGGGCCATCAATCAATCAAGCCTTGAATTTCTCATCGAATAATTAAAAGAATGTCACAATTTTATTTTTCTAAGCGTGAACAATAGATGTGATGGAAGAGACTTGAATATCAACTCTCATGTTCGAAATTTGAAAGTATATTTTTTTACGTTTTTAACGTGTTATATTGTTTAGCCAAAAAAAAAATTTCATTACTTTTTAAGGTCAAATTTTGAATGTTGTGTTCCGTTCTTCCTTATTTGAGCAATTTAACATGATAAACCAGCATTAAAAATTATAAAATCTCAATTTACAGATAGTACTAATTTAAAATAAAATAAAATAAAAATGTACCTCGGCATTCTTTGGACCAAACCTTCTCCAAAATGATTAAAGGCAATGGTGGCCTGCATGTCCTTGTCCTGAGTGTAGGAATCACTATGGCCCAGCAGCATCACCTTGTCATGGTGTGTGAAGTAGTTGTTGGATATGGTGATGGCCGTCGATCCGTGGATCGCATCGATCAGCCCGTCGCGGCAACTCGACAGCGAGCAGTGATCAACCCAGATGTGTCTGCTCGCGAATATCGACACCCCGTCGCCATCCGACACCAACCAATGCCCCGCATGGCTGGGAGAGTCCCTTATAATTCCACTCGGCCCCGGCTTACAGTCATGGATATGGAGACCATGAATGATAATGTTCGACGCATAGTGTATCGTGATGCACGGGCCGCCGGAGATATGGACGCTGGCGCCGCGGCCGTCGATCGTCTTGAACGAGTTCATCACGAGCTCTTCCTTCAGCGTGATCACCATGTCTCTTTTGAAGATGATCCACAGCGGTTCGTCTTGTATCACAGCGTGTCTCAGTGTCCCGGGCCTAGGGTTTACCGGATCATCATCACCCGCGTCACTCACCACGTAAATTCGCCCGTTTTTCCCTCCAATCGCGTCCTTCCCGAACCCAATAGCGCAGTCGGCTAGCCGCTGGCGGTTCGTCTCCCAGTTGGGGTCGCACCGCCAGCAGTCGTCAATAGGGTTTCCCGTTCCGCATGAGAAATACCCCAAGTTCCTCCTTGTCTTTGAGGCATTGTTGATACTCCTAACCAAAAAAAAAAAAAAAAAAACCGTATATAGTGTAAATTTAATTTGTACACCACAATATTGTCATATAGTCCTCGTAACGTACATATATATATATATAAGAACATATAAGATGTAGGGTTCGAATCTCGAATTTATACCTGTGTACTTCTTCTACAACTCGTTCAGGGTCTTGAACAGAAGCGGAGGAAATGGAACTCGCAGCTAGAAAACATGTTACAAAAAGAAGCAAGATTGAAAGCTTGGCCATTTTTATGTTTTCTCTTTTCTAGCTACTCCTTCTCTCTAACTTTAGATAGAAAAGTGGTAGAGAGAGAGAGAGTTGAGAGACTTTGGTGATAGTAAGAAGAGGAGTGAGGGGTTTTATAGATGGATAAAGCCTTGAGTGATGGCGTGATTAAATTAAGGAGGTGGGGCCAACAGCCAAAGCCTAATCGCAATTTCTGGTTTTAATGCAAAAGGAGAGTGTGTGTATGTGTGTGTGTGTGCGTCATGTGGGTGTGGCGCTCTCCGGCCACTTCTATATCCATAATCTGACTTTGGTAGTTTAAGGCCGTTAATCAAGTTCGGCCGCTCTAAGAAATTAAGACCCTCCTAAGTCAATCCAGTTGACTTTAGTTCCTCTCAACCAGATGTCGAAACCAACTTTTTCCCCTTAATTTAATAAAGGAATTAAAAAATCCCAAATTATCCGGATTCACAAAGTTTTTGGCTGAGAGTTAATGGCATTTTTATATATCTATATATTCACATTCAGATGTGAATAAACTCATGATAAATAAAGGGCTGACCATAATTCACATACTCATTAAGTTCTATTAATTTAATGGGTTTAATTCCTCCCTATCTTTTGCGTTTTTGTTTTCAAAGTAAATAAAGAAGTAATAAAAATCAGTCTTTTGCATGCATAATTGGAGCTTGGAGATGGGAGCTAGAAAATGAAAAGGTGTATCGGATAGTAGTTGGGTTTTATCCTGCAAAAGATTCTCAATGCCGGCTTGTCGATTCCAGCCCACACAAACATAAGGTTAAAAAGAAAGAAAGAAAGAAAAGGAGAAGAAATTTATAAAAAAAAAAAAAACAGAAAAAAGAAAAAAGAAAAAAGAAAAAAAGATGACAATACTTTTTATGCTATATTTTCGAGCATGGGAAATATGATGTAATTTAATTCCAATCGTTGGATGAGCAAAAAAAATAAACAAGTCAATAAAAAATTTTCAAGTTTATGGTGGAGATGGCTTTTTTCTTTCTTTCTTTCTTTCTTTCTTTCTTTCTTTACCTCATCTAGTAGCTTAAACGTAAAATGTTCCAAAAAAAAAAAAAATCACGTATAATTCATGTCATTATTTTTGCCTTTATTAGGTACAACCAGTACGTGACCATCAGACAAGCCAATCTCCTAATTACTTTTGGACTTTAGTAGTTCCCTCTGTTGGAACATATTTTCTTACCTCCTACTCACCAATGATGGCTTCTTTTGACTTTTTTCATGCTGAGAAAAGAAAACTCCATAGGTCTAACCTCACTAGAAAATGAAATAACTAACAAGTCTTTGAATGATCATAAGGTATCATTTTCTTTCCTAAACATTATATATATATATATATATATATATATACACACACTTAGAAGTGGTGCAATCCCCTTTACATGTAATAAAAAATAATCTCGAAAAACGATATCAACTTGAATCCAAAACTTCTTACAAGAAAGACTAATAGATTTATTAGGTCTCGTATAAATTCTAAGATATCATTATTAATATTTCAATATCTCATTATATATTTCAAAGCATGCATAGGGTACATGTTAAATTGGTAAAAGATTTAATAGTCCAAGAGAACATGAATTAGGGAATCTTTTCGTTTTTTCTCCCCCTTAATTTGTTTTTACTACTCAACAACAATTTCTGCGGCCACTATGAGAAAAAGTGCTAGTTTTAACATGAAAATTAAACCTGACCGTAAGGTCGTCAACCTTTACCGAACTACATTATGAAGACATCATATAAAAAAAACTTCCCCACTGACTGCGGAACATACAATTTTTGACTTAAAATTTAACCGTTTTTGGGACCAATGATCTCGCAAGTACTCCTTTTGTTAATTGCCGGGAATTTGGCAGTAATTTTCATTAACAACCACAATAATCTTCTAGTGCACCACTATTTGTAGTCAATCCACTGGCTGCTTTTCCTGAACTTTTGAATACCTGGGTTCATACTTAGCTTCTCCAAAAGAGCTTATTAGTATTTGCTATTTTTGGGTGGAAAAGGAAATTTATCTATTGGGTCATTTTAGTGGTCATATAGAAAAAATCTATATTTAGGGGTACCACCAGATATTATCAGTTAAGCATTATTTGGTTATTTATCACATCTTTTAAAAAACTTGAGAGTGATAGATTCAAACACTAAATCGTGTGATGAAATCATGAGTTAAATTACCGCAATAATCTATCTTTTTCTTTTTACGACTTAGCTTTGAATTCGGCCTAAATATTGGTATCCTCTCTCTCTCTCTCTTTTAATGAGAAAAAAAAAAGGAGAAGAAACTATGTACCCTCCTTTATCATCTATACTTCATTCCCTCTAAAGTTAATACACAAATTAAGGTTGAAGTGAATGCATAAATCCTACTCTGTTTAAGAATTAATATATATGGAGTTATATATAAACTCCCCCGGACTAGAGGTGTACTCTTCTAAATTTCAGTCAAAATCAAAATAATAATAATAATAATAATAATAATAATAATAATAATATCACTCTTGAAGAGGAAATGGTAATTAAGA
Source organism: Ficus hispida (assembly GCA_025413025.1). Taxonomy (NCBI): domain Eukaryota; kingdom Viridiplantae; phylum Streptophyta; class Magnoliopsida; order Rosales; family Moraceae; genus Ficus; species Ficus hispida. The sequence goes on from CM046365.1 coordinate 30,427,291, forward strand.
TGCAATCATGCATGATCAGTGTTTGTTGTCACGCGCTCGCGTTGATAAGCTGTGGTTGCGTATTGAGATTCTTTGATATATAAGTAATGTCACAATAAATTGAGCATATCAATCAATTAGGTCATATGATAATTTTTGCATAGAAGAAAATGAAATCAATGTGTTAGGCTTTATTAGAGCTGACATTGTTCTTAAGAGCATTGTAACACGAGTTCATTTCTACTGTTTTATCTTCCTTTATCATAGATGCAATGATCGTATTAAGGTCCTTCCAAGTTTTAATTTAGACTTGTCCGTTATAAATTACACATAAATATACAATCATCTTTAGTTTATGTTTTCAAGATCGATCCGGGTTGGTTTAATAGATGAGGAAGATGTTTAGAGGCAAATTTTTAGTTCGGAATTTAAGAGGTTTTCTTTTAAATTAGTAAAATGAATGTCCATTAAATCCCAAACTAAAAAATAAAAATAAAAATAAAAAATCATGTTTTCAAAGCTTTTTTCTTGGATGCCTCTAAATATTGCTACTTAATCAGCTTTATGACTGGCAATCACATTTAACCAATCCACCACTTGTTACGGTACGTCCAAGATACATTAATTATTGATTTAGCATGACCATATTTGTTTATTTCGGGTTGGTAATTTGTGATCAAATTCGTCTTCTAACTGGACCCATGGCAGATCTGAACCAGTAATTCAAGATTGACTGGCGGGAACGTCTCTTGCCGCCTTATTTATTTTTAGAAATATGAAATCAATGACGAAAAATAATTCTAATTATAAGACGTCTAATTATATTCCAAAAAACAAGTTAAATCAAATCATAAACCACTAAAAGACAACTAAAAACATAGCTCATCAAGCAGCTTAAAAGCAAGAAAAATAAGATAAATATAATCCATATGAATCATGGAAAAAATATAAAAGCCACCATGATACCTGAAAAATAAAGATTGATTAGTGTAAGTAAATATAAAAGCTAATTGAGGAAAAAAAAAATGCAAAATTTGGGACTTATCATGAAATAAATGCTATTAGATTAACTGTTACAAATGATATTTTACATCTTTCTCCGAAACGAAATTACCGTTTCCTTAAATGTTGGGGACACAAAAAGCAGCCCAGGCCCAACTATTCGACTCTCTTTATTGGATGAACCATTTTAATATGGAATTTGTGAGTTCATTTTGGGTCAGACTCTTATGAACTGCTGAAAAGTTCACTCAGAACCAAAAATAGCCCAAAATCATGTTCACTAAGGGCCCTTTCCCCGAGGTCAACTGGAACTTTTTTCTAGTCAACTCTCTCTTTCTCTTTATTCGATTCAGTGACTCGAATCTTGGACTTACCGGACCTAAAACCGTTAACCATCTTCCCTCACCAACTAAGCTGGCCCCAATGGCCGTCTATCAACAAAATTTAAGTTTGGTTCTTCTATATCGATCCTCAGTACTGCTGGCGGACATGAAGATTGCACAATGAAACACTTTTGTTTAGATCTTTCTTGGCTCAGTAGAGAAGTTTTGCACTTCCACACTTTTTATGAGTAGGATGAGAGGAGGCGAAAAAGCTTTACCAGAATTTTTGCAATTATTCTTTTTAAACTTAAGGTAGAGAATTCGAATTTTTCTATCATATCAATTACCAAATAGCGAGGCTATATAAATATTTCAGCTAAATACAATACAAACAAATAGAGTGTTATATAAGTGGTAGACTTACCGTTAATCATAACAAATATTACATCATAAATTTATAAAGCGTTCCTTAATCCTCTATTCAAAGAACACATATTGTTATCCTTACGAGTACTGGGTAGTAATACAATTTGCAAATTTCAAAACCGAAGGAGACCACAGTTACGCAGGAGCAATTGGTTGCACAAAAGATACAAACTTATCATAGTATGCTTCCATATTTACTCACATTGCTTGAGACCCATGAACTACTAGTGGCCCCACCACTACCACAAAAAGGACAAACCACCGACACCCATCCCCCACCCCCACTCCCACCCCCACCATCAATCGAAACCTCATTAATTCACCCGTCTCATAAATTATCAAGACCCAAAATAATATATATATATATATATATATATGACTTTATATTGACGGGGCATGTTGTTTTTACCGTTGAAAATATGCAGAATCATATAGATGTTTGATGACCGAAGACAGAATCATATTAATAATGTACAAGGCTGGCTTTTCATATTAAAAAACGTACACTATAAAAATATATAATATCATATTATGGAGGTGTTTTTACAGTTGTACCTCTTTATATATATATATATATATATTTTATTTCTATTACAATCATTGAATTAATTTTTTAATGATATGAATTATTAGTTAGTATTTCTAACATTACTCTCTTAATAATTTATAATGCAACATAAAATTACTTCAATGATGAATCAGATCATTGAAAATTAATAAAACTTAGGGTGTTTGGGTGGTGAGTTTAAACTCACCACCATCAACTCAATTTTTGTCTTTTTCCCCAAAAGTTTTTTGTCTTTTCTGAAAAAGTCAATCAAAATCACTATTTAAACTTACAAATTTTAACTCAAACTTAAACACCAAACAATAGATAGTCCAAAGCAATAGATCCTCCTGTCGAAATCCTCATCGGGGAAAGCGTAAGAAAAGGAACTAGTATAAAAAATATATATTCTCTGTTATGACTTTCACTTTTCCACTTGCACCATCCATGACATTTGGTCTAGTGGTATGATTCTCGCTTAGGGTGCGAGCGGTCCCCAGTTCATTTCTCAAAATGCCCCCATTTCAAGTTTCTATAATTAATGTGCATGTTTTGTACGCGTGAATTTAGTTTATTACATATATATATATATAATACTATTTTTTAAGTTTTTTTATTTAAAAAGATTGTAGATATTAATTTTCTAAATAAAATAAGTAAATTAAAAATATTTTTAAAAAGTTAATAGCAAAAGATACAAAAATAAAGAAGGTAAAAAATAAAACTAAGACAAGTAAAAAATTTTCAGTTCAAAAAATAAAGAGTAGCAGTAAAAAATAATTGTATTAAAGAATAAAAATATCAAACCATTTCATCTAAAAAAAATAATAAAAAAAACATAAAAAAATAAAATAGAAAGATCAAAATTTTGATCAGTTTAAAACTTGAGTTTTATATAATAATAATATGGCCAATTCTATGGTGGGCGACTTACTGTTTCCCCCACCAATAAAATATAAATTGTTTACCCTTGGAGTAAGATCGGACGGTAAAGATCAATGAACGTATAGCAAAGTAAAATAAGATCTCCCACATATGATTCAATTTCTAAAAAATCAGAACAAATAAATAAATAAAAACTGGAAGTTAACGCTCGGTCGGGATGTGGGAGGAGCTCCAGCCGCCGGCGAACTTGGATCGAGCGGGTGGTGGTTCGCCGGATTGTAAAAAGCTAGCGAGGCGGCAGACTTGGGCATCCACTCTACGCAACCGTCCTCCGGCATCTCACCCATGTTGGCGACCTCCTCTGCAACCACCGGCGCTCGGAGGGGACCCGAAGACCTCACGGCTCTCCTCGCCGACGGGCTCCTCCTCACGCCAGATCTCGTGCCCCCGCCGTCATTCCGCGTCATCACCTGCGACTGGGGAACCCAGATCTACAGCTCGACCTCGACCTCGCTGCTCTCCTCGCCGACGGGCTCCTCCCACCGCCGGATCTCGTGCCCCGCCACATTCCCCGATAACCGATCTGTCCAACAACTCGGCTCTGGACTATCCCCCATGGGCAACGGCACGAACAATCTCCTCCGTCTAAACACTGGCGACCTTGTCCGTCGGCCGAGTTGCTTCCGAAATCCCACCATTTAGTATGAGGGGACCCCTGTCGGGGACCGTGGATATGCAGCCGTCGGTGAACAACCTCGTCGGGGACCATGGAGGGCACGGGCTCTTGCAGATTCTGGGCATGATTTAGGGTTTTTTTTGTTTTTTTTTGTATTATACTATGTATTCAATCTCAAACCCATTAAATACATCCTTTCAATCTGGACCATCAAAATAGATCTGACAGTCAAGAATTTTTCCTCTATTGACGGGGTAAAAACACTTAAACGATGTTTCACACAATCATTCAAATCATTCAATTCATTTTTTTTTTTCTTAAAAAATTTTTATTTTTATTTAATTTTTTTTTATTTTTTTAAAATATTTTAAAAAATTTATTATTAAAATTTAAAAATCTTAACTCAAATTATTTTATCAAATAAATCATAAATATAGAAGTCGCCTTGCAATATATATATATATATTGACAATTTACCCGAATAAAAAAAAGTACAAAAACAAAATGAAATTGAGTGTGTACCGTGCGCTGCACGCACGCCACGTCAGCAATAAAAGTGAAAAGTCCTAACAAAAGTGTTTCTGCCACTTTGGGGCCCACATATTATGTACTTTTCCCGTGCAAGTCAGTGCCTTTTGTCCTAATCAGCACTGCCCGCCATTCCAACGCTGCCAAATCCCATTCCCTTCTCTCTCCCCATGCACAAAATTATGTCTACATCATGATTTTGACCTCATGCCCATCCTCACGTTCAGCACATACATACATGTCCAAGATATTTATTATTTAGCAAAACTTTTGCTTGGTTTTGTAAATTATTTCGAATCAAAATTTAAATCTCAGTTTTATTTTTAAAATTTTTTTTATTTTTTAAAAAAATTAATAAAAAATTATTATTGAAATTTAAAATTTTCAACTCAAACTTATTTATCAAACGGATTTTTTATAATTTGAACTGCACTTTTATCTGTCCAATATATATAATTATTTTTTATTATTCAATTAATTCTTTAATAATAATAACTTTAAATTAAAATAGTGTTGTGTTATAAATTTTTAAGATGAATAATTATATATAAAACTGTTAAAAAGTTAATTTAATAATTAGAATAATAATATAATTATACAAAAGTTTTGCCCATATATGTTTTAGTATTGGAAAATTCCCATCCATGTAAAAGAAAAAGAAGAAGGCTTTTCGCGCCAAAGTTATTCATTCATCCTATTTATTTTTTCAGAGAGCAGGACTTTGGAGATTTCTCTAATAAGGTACAGAAATATACATCTTCTCAGCCTAGGGAGATATGAAACACATACAATATAAACTTTTTTTTTTTTTATAATAACAAATTTAGTTTAATTTACATGATGTAATGACAACTTAACATCCTAAAGCTATACAAACAGTACGAATAGGATATTTTCTGCATGTATATATATATATTGTTTTAAAATGATTTTAATCAATCCAACAGTTAAAAACAAACAGTACTAATAGGATATTTTCTGCATATATATATATATATTGTTTTAAAATGATTTTAATCAATCTAACAGTAAAAAACAGTGTATTGTTTTAAAATGAGGCCTACGCCTATCATCTAAAAACAAACTACATTCTTTCCCAAAACTGAAAAAACAAGATGGCTTAGCTAACCTGCAATTTGAGTTATTTTTTAACTTTTAAAGTTTTTGCCCAACAACCGGGAACTGTCACAAACAAAAATAAATATAAAAATAATATCGCAATAGTAAAAAAAAACATGTGTAAAGAAACCATAATTTTCACGTGGAAACGTTAAAGCCAAGAGCTTAAAAAAAAAAAAACAAAAAACAAAGGTTCTAGTTGCATAGAATGGCGTATTACTACCACATAGTGCAAGAATTTACAAACCCAATCCAACAATATCCGGATAACAACACAATCCACTGCTCCACCCAATCATCATCCGCCACGTGTCTAAAAGCTGACACGTCACATCATCATCTCTGAGTACGAGGGACTGATGACTAACAACACTTTTTTTTTTCCACAGTGGGCAGTGGGTCAAGTCGCCCTCTCTCTCTCTCTCTCTCTCTCTCTCTCTCCTTTCCCCACAAACACACTTTTTCCGCTTTTTTTTTTTTTCTGACATCTCCTCAAAAGGAATCACAGGAAAAGAGCCTCATAAAATAGAGAGAAGAAGAAACTATTACTACACTAGTAGAACAAAATAAAAAAAAAAAGATAATGTGCAACAAGAACACTCTAAGGAGGAGGCTTCCTGATCATCATCATCATCAAAATCAAGTAAAACGAGCTCGTAAGTCCAGAACCAAAACCAGAAAGCCCAAGTTCTTAAGCCTCTCCAAACAGCTCAAATCCCAAACGACACCAACTCCGACACCTTCCGAAATTACCGAAATGACCCCCCGCCGCCACCACCACCACCACCACCACCACCAGTTAAACCTGTTCCCTCTCCACCCGGAGAACGTGGTCTCCGACGACAGAGCAGACGAGAACGCCGCCTTGCTCTTCAACTCCGAGGCCGGCAGCGGAGGCGCCTCGCTCACCGGCCTCCTCCATTCGACGACGACGGCAATGTCGTCGGAGGAGGACTCGCAGTCGTATGCCTACAGGGAGGAGGAGGCCGGTGATCAGGAGGAGTCGCTGGTGAAGACGGCGATGAGGAACAGGAACAGGGAGAGGGATTTGAGCGAGGAGAAGTGGGTTTGTTACTCGGAGGTCGTGGAGAAGAAGGAGCTCGTCGAGGCCGATCAGGAGGTTACAAGCTCCAGCGAAACGACGACGCCGAGGAAGGGGAATTTGTTGTCGTTGAAGCTCGATTACCAGGGGATTTTGAATGCCTGGTCTGATAAAGGCTCGCTTTACATCCATGGATCTGATCATTCACCGCAGACCGTCCCTGACTTGCATGATCATCATGATCATTTCTTCGCCTCTGATAACTCCGCCAACGTAAGATTATCATTACTCCTTCATGATCTTAATTAACTCTAGAATTATGTGACCGACCGCTAGAATATACAGTATTATATCATGATCGTATGAAATTAAATAAACTATATATAGTAATTTAACAAAAATTTGACTGTGAATCTCTTTAATTATTTTTTTAATCGCTTTTGGTTTGAGGACTAATCATTAGGAGTTGAACAACTTGGATTCTTATCCCCTTTATTATTATTATTTTTGTTATTTCTACAATCAAAGTATTTTCTATTATTGCTCTCTATAATCTGAGTCCGGCTTTATCACTTTTTTTTGCACTTTTGGGTGGTCCCATTGGTGCACCTCATCCAGCTATGGCTGTGGGCCAGCTTTCCCAGCATTGAGTTTCTTGAAAAATTAATATTTTTTTGACTTGAGAGCCGTATATTCTTCTTGCTGATCAACAGGATATTATTCAAAATATCTAGGTATTATCTACCCAAAAAAGAAACAAAAACAATTAAATAATAAAAATTCAGCCTAATTATCAAAATAAACTAATGTTCAACAAACCTCCTAGGATTACATCGAAGAAATATTAATTATAAAGAAATGATCACGCCGCATGAGTCAGGCTTTTCCTTTTCTATGCCTTAATGTCACATTTGTTTGTTTATATTTGTTTGTTTAATGTTTGTGTCCTGTTTTGCTACCAAAATATTGCCGCTCAGTAGAATAATAATATTAGGATAATTCAAATATCAATGACAGAATTGTTATTTCTTGTGTTTGGCAGGTGCTAATGGATGGTTGGGGAAATGCTGGGAATCTCTGGAAGGTTCCGGAAAGGGTAGGCAGTGGTAGTGGCATGAAAATCAAGGAGGAGACGGAAGGCATAGATGGTAATCGGAAGACGGGGCAAAGAGAGGCAAGTGTGTTGAGATACAAGGAGAAAAGGCAAAGCAGGCTCTTCGCCAAGCGGATCCGATACGAAGTTCGGAAGCTCAACGCCGAGAAGCGCCCTCGTATGAAGGTAAATGGCTGATCATGTTTCTAAATTAGATCTTACCTATACCAGTTCCTGTAATTTTCAATAGGGTTGCTTAAAAGTTGAGACTCTCTTCTTATCTTCAAAGTCTGACATAATTAAGATTTCATTTTCATTAGGTGAGGTCATTGATTACGGACTCTTATCTCTTGTTTCATTCTCAAGTCACCACCATATGAAAAGTCATGTTTTTTTTTTTTTTTTTGTTACCAAACAAGATTATATAATCTTCAAATGTCCTGTCTAACAAAGTTTTCCTCTCTTTGAAATTAACTCTTTTTTTTTTTTTTTCTTTTTTTTTTGTTTCCTTCTCAAAATTGCAGGGGAGATTTGTGAAGATCAGTTGAGGAGTGTAGAGAAGTGGACATAAATACTATTTTACTGCAAATAAAGAGTAGATGGCTCTTTAGTGTACAAAAGGTCTTTTCTTTTCCCAGTTCAGTTTACACGAGGACAGGGAAGGGTGGCACCAGTATGATGCTAAGCAATGGATGGCGCCGGATCGGAGAAAGCACAAACCGAGATAGAAGCAAATGATCGGAGAAACAAGGAAACTAGCTCCTGAACTTTTGTCTCCCATCGGAAACCGCATCGCAGTCGTGATTTTGATTTCGGGTTTTGAATTCGAAACTTCATGTTGATGATGTGGAGCATATGCGCAATACGCCGTAGTTTTTGGAGAGATCCAGCCCTGAGAGTTGAGAGGATAGTCACTGAATGCACCATACGCGGTTCCTTCAAAACCATCTCTGCAGCTTTCATTTTCTGGTAGATTAAGACATGGAAATTCACGTTGTAATTTTCGTACAGCTGATGGCATGCATTTGATTGGCTAATAAAAATTGGTGTTATAAAAACTACCGCAGTAAACCTTCTCTTTAAATGTTCCCCGCTTGTTTACTCAATGGGCGAGAGAGGCGGGATTTGGGTAGGAGGTCTCAGTTTCAAAATCTATAAGTGTTTTTATTTTATTATAATAAGTGAAAGTCACAGGTCAAGTAAAAAAAATCTTCAAATTTTGCAAGGAATTGAAAGGGGAAGCATCCCATCTACAATCAAATAATTTTTTTTGGTGGGGGGGGGGGGGGGGATAATGGTGGGATTTAACATGAGGACTAATCACCTATTCTAGTACTATTCTGGCCTAAACACATTTAGCTACGGAGTAATGGGATCCGATATATAAGTCTTGATATCATCAAACCGAAATAAAAAATTTTGGGGTGGCGTGCTTCATGATAGGAAATATGGTATTAAAATAGAGAAATGGTAGGATTCATGAGTTTGGATTTATAAATTCATAGAAAAAATTCCCAAGCGAAAGATGCTTGATTGCATAATATGTGAAACCATGTGCACATTCTTTGAATTTTTCTTCTAATTTCTTGTTTATACTATTATATTGAATACTTCCAAATATTCTTCTTTATGTCATAATTATAGAAAGGAGACGGTAGCGCTTGTCCACGTTATGCATCTGCTGCCTTGTAAACTAAGGTCCTTGTCGGGAATTGAATAATAGAGGAATATTAATCGGTAGCAACTCACTTTCACTTATTTTGGTCCAATCTATAAGATGACACAGCTCTTTCCACACTATTAGACAACGTTTTCTTAGAGTGTAACTAGTAATTATGGAAGAAAAATATTGTTACCTGTATCTTTTTTTCCATTTAGAATCTTAGGATTCATTAAACTAAGAACAAATGGAGTGTTTTGACAGAACATAAGAACAAGATATCAGAATTATGCTTTGGGATCAAAATTTGAGTTTTTTACGGTACTTTTTTTTTTCTCTCTCATAAAAATTTGAATTTTCTATCCAAATTTTTTGTTCAAACCCAAAAAACAAACGCAACCTAGGAATAGGAATTTAGAACATCTTAAGCTTCTTCGCGTTCTTAATGTACTAAAGATTATCCTAGAATGAAGCAAAAAGAATCGCATACATATATATATAATATACATGATTGTACACTAGTTGGTCCTGAAGATTCTCAACGATCGTATGATTATCTCTTTCACGAACTTTCAAATATTATCGAATGAGAAGTTATGAGCTAATACATTAACAAGAGTATCGATCAAGAAAGTTCTCCTAGGCATACAAGTTGTATGACTTTCTGATCAGAAATTTAAAGTACACAAATATATATGCATTTATTTTTCTTCTTCTTCTTCTTCTTCTTCTTCTTCTCCTTCTTCATTTTTTTTCCTCTCTCATGAAACCACAGGTCATTTGATAAGATTGTTCCTTTTTATTTTTGTTGTTGATAATTTCTTGTTTGCAGTCAATCCTACTACAACATACATGATATATGAAATATCCACTATGTGAGAGATTTATATGTACCCGAGAATATACTTTATGTTATCTAGATATATCATCTGCTATTTTTATAATTTAAAAAAAAAAATCACAGATCCTTATTTTGTAAGATTGAAAACAAATTTGCAACTGTGTCGTTTAAAATTCGAATCTTCACCAAGCAGTTATATTCATGAAATCATTTATATGACAGAAAAGAAATTGCAAATAACAAAAGATCACAATAGATGCAATCACAGCCGCTTAGTTTCTGAAATCAAGTCTAGCCAGATTCAACTATAAAATTGTAAATCTCATTAAGTGGTCAATCTCATCTGTGGAGGATTTCATGGTTGACCTTATTATGGAAGGGGCACAGATGCAAAGTGCAGTCTATATATACATAAATACAAATATATATATATATATATATTTATATATATAACAAAGGATGAAGAGTGATATTACCAGGTATAAAGATGCTCATGAACAACGTTTTGGTAATCTTACCTTTTGTCCGAAGAAACAGGAATATAGATCATGACATCAGGATACAAGTATTGGCTTTATAAATAAAGAGTAGTGGGCGGAGAGAAGATTGTGTTGACAGAAGAACAAAGAGCACAAAACTGCTCATACACGAGCAATTCCCTGGGTATATGCTCAGTTGTGCTCTCTATCTTCTGTCAACAAAAAAAACAAACAAACAAACAAACAAGACTTGTTTTCTCTTCAACAAAAACCCAACCTTGTTCTGAAACAAATCCTCATATTCATCTCCTTAATTATCTGCATAAAACAAACACAAAATCTTGTGTCAAAATCCATTTATAAGAGCAAAAGGAACAACAAAATGAAATGAAAAAGAGATTAGCTTTGCCATACCAGAAACATTAGAAGAACAAGCTCAAGAAATTGAGGAGACTTTTGGGGGGTTGTATGTCTAGCTCGGGATAAGAAAGTTGGAAAAAGTCTTTTTTATTTTTCTAATTTCTTTCTTCAACAAGTTGTTTAATTTTGATAGGGATGGGTTCGTAGTATCAACATCCGTTGCATCGCATTGACCGAGTTATTTGGTGTCTTCTTAACCTTTCATTTTCTTACTACAAGAAATTCAGGGTGGTTGTCTGCTAAGTCTTCATGAGTTTCATTTCAATATACATAAATATAGACAAGCAGGGGCTGTTTTCCGATACCCTTCCTATATGACACTTGCAATTTTTTTTTATGATACGTTGTATCAATCCATTGATCTTAATATAATATTTTTCAACTCATATCATGTAACAAGATTTTAAATAAGAAATTACATATAAATCAACTAGTTGTTATAAATTTCTGAATAGAAAATTACAAGTATCGGATCATATCCGGTACTGAATATAAGACTTTTTCTTTATATACGTGTGTGTCTAAAATATAATTTTGAGAAGTAGAGGGCATGCGGAACTATACAGTTCTGTTACTGCCCTTTCAACTAGGACTTGAAATAATTATTGTTCTCACGTTTCTTCTTAGCTTTTCACGTTTTTGTGGGTGAGTTTCTTTTTTCTTTTTTAAGATCACAATGACCAACTAATTATCATGTAGCTTTTTCAATGTAATTAAAATAAATCTTAATTTCTTTTCTTTTCTTTTTCTTTGTTTAAGATCGCATTGACCCTAGGACTGCTCCGAATGCAATGCAAGCCATTATTTTTACTTCAATTTTTAATCGTTTGGGGATTAAAAAAACCACGTTATCTGTGTGATTATTTTCTCCCTGACAAATATTATTTTGCCCCTTTTTGTCCTCTAGTCATCTGTGTGACAGAGCATCTTACTATAATATAATATAATTATTCTATAATTTCTCTTAAAATGGACCTGCTAAATGAGCGGATGGTATTGTTTTACATGAAAACGACTTGATTTTTCAACTTTTCCATGTCGTTTGCTTAAACGACATCTTCGTATAGTTTTGAGTTTATGACTTGACTCGCAGTCATACATGCAGGCGCTCACCTCATGATGACGTGTTCTTTTTCAGCTGCCAGGAAAAACGACATGTCGCTTTTGAATGTATTGTCATTTGTTTTTTCTTTTGGTGAATTGCGGTTTTGTACATGTTTAATGATATAAGTCATAAGAAAGCAACACTAATATAAACGACACATCGTTTGTGTTTTTTACAACAAAAGTCGTGCTGTTTTTTTTTTTTTTATTTTTTTATTTTAAGAGATGGCATATTAGGAACGATTTGTCGTTTTAGCTTTTGGGGACATCAACAAACGACATGTTTCTTTACCTAAAGAAAAGCGACATGTAGAGTAGTCATGTAGTTAAAACAATACGTCGTTTCTTCAAGAATTAAGAATGCTGCTGTTTTTGGTTAATATGCAACTCCGGGAGAAAAAAGACAACAAAAATAAACGATGTTGCGTGCTGCTTTTCTTTTAACAGATAGATAATTTTATTCTAGACGACATGTCGCTTTCTTACTGAGTAGACTGGACATTAACTTTTCGAAATCGACACAATATGCAAACGACATGTTTTGTTTTTAATAAATATAGACGACAGCAAATGATAAACGATCGTATTGCATGTTCTTTTTTTTTTTTTTTTTTTTTGGGTACCGAAAAAGAAACTCAATATAAACGACATGTCGTTTTACCACTGTAGGACAGCCATTTAGAAAAAAGACAACAGCACATTGATGCAGAGGACGTGTTATTCTTCAAATGAAAAGAAAAATCGACATGTCGTTTTCGCTTGGAGGAGATCGTTAGGTGTCGTTTTGTGTGGGCATGCAAGTTATTCAATAATAACCAATCACCGAGGCTTTCTTTGGCAAGGGGAAAGTAAAATAAGAAGGAAAAAAGGTGTATAACTTTGATAGGGAAAATAGAGATCGTAGTGAGATTTTATTTTATTTTTTAATTTTTTGAGTTTGAATTGGATTTCCTTCCCTAATCCTTTTATATTGAGATATGTTAAAATTGAAGCATCTTGAAGGATTTAGAATCCCTCTCATTCAATGTTTTTCCTCTTCTTTCTCTCCTACACAACAATCATAGCCCAAAAATCCTCAAACCGACCCTAAACCCCCTCATCTCTCTCCCTCTTATTTTCCCACCTATCAAACAAGCTACTAAAGTTAATAAAATTTAAGATGACAGTGATAACATTGATAATGATATACATAATTAATTTATTTTGTTATGATTACGGTAATAGAAACAAATGCTAAGTACATTAAAAAAAAAAAAAACTAAAACTAAAACTAAAACTAAAAAGTAAAAAACTATTCTGGTTATTTAATGAAAAAATAAGCGTCCGTCATAAGGGGGAAAAACTAATGATATTAGAAACAAATACTAAAAAATAAAAATAATAAAAAAGACTTGTATTTGAAAACTAATTTCCATTTTAAAAGAATTTGATAAGAGAAAAAAATTTATAAAAATCCTATTAATTAAACTTCAACTAAAAGTTTTAAAGTTCCTCTTTAAAGAACTCTTTTAAAAGGCATATAATTTGTAGCTTTTATTCGAAGCATGGAGAAAACAGAGTGATCAGATGGCCTTCCAAACACTTGTACAAATAATCTTTATAGCTAGAAAACTAGCTACTTCCAAAAAGGCAAAACCAAACAAACTATAAACAAAAGGAAAATTTTATTTTATCAAGTACTTCAAGCCGAAGCACTCCATTGAACCACATAATGAAGCCTTAAAATTGTGATAAAAGTTGTCGGATCAAGTCCTAATCCATTTATCAACATGCATGTCCCAAATAGAAAATTCCCAAGTGTTGTTTTTAATTCTTGAATATCATTGTGCTGGGCTAATTAATTTGTTGGTCTGTTGGCCGCTAATATAACATGCCAGAAGGAAAAAAATTTTTTTTAATTAATTAATTAATAAAAATAAAAATTAAATTAAATTAATTGCTTCCCCACAACCACACTCAAGAAAATAAGAATGCCGTTCTAACAAGAGAATGATCAAATGCGCCTGTCATGGGACCCTTGTAGTTTGAGTGGAGGATTGTTCAACATCCTATGATTTTTCTAGCCAACAAAAAAGAAAAAAAATGTTATTAATTTCATTAAATGATAAAATTGTGGGCATTGGTTGTAGTACTCTCACTTTTGGTTCAAGCAACACCCTTTAAAAAATGTGGAAACCCATAAAAATGAGAGCTTTTTTACCCACTAGAATATTGTTTCAACTTTTAGTATTGGTGTGGCCAGCTTTGCAGTGTGATCTACATAATATTTTTTGGTGTCGGTGTGCACGCGTGCTTTATTTTGAGAACATATATGCACTCACACATATATAGATTTATTTATATACGTTTAGTAAGGTTAGATGGTGAATCTGTCTGCTCAAGTTGGTAAGTTACTGTTGCGATCATATCTATATGTTCATTGAATTCGATCTCTCTCTCTTTGAGTTAATATTTGGGGATAAGTTATGTACAAATTCTGAGTAAGATATTTTAAGTTCGCATTCCTGTAATCGTATTCTTTGTTTAAACTTTGAGATTGATTGATAAATTAACAAATTTGATATCCAACAGTTATAATTATTTTTTTTTAGGCCTATGTAACTTCCAGTTAATTCTCTAATGTATTGTTATGTGTAACTAAACAAACATATAATGTTACTTATCAGGATGTAACATTTTTTTTTAATAAATAGGAAGTACCACACGCTATTGACGCGAGTATATTACATATCCTTAAGTTAATGACTGATGTTGCATATATATGTATATATATATATATATTATATTATATATATAGCGTATTGCACACACCGAGAGAGAGAGAGAGAGAGAGAGAGAGAGTACACAAAAGAACATTTGTTCTTTGGCCAAAGGAAGCATTAAAGATATACATTACATGGAATCAACAACATCTTCATCATAAAACAGATGTAATTAAAAAAAAAAAAAAGAAAGAAAACTGAGGACAGTGACGCGGATACGCATCAGCTTACACTTTTTTTTTTGCCCCCCTTTAATTACCCGGACCGACACAAAATGACACAATAGAATTAACTTCCTAATGTGATCTAGCCAAAGTGACGATCAAGAAGGATCCATGATGATCACCAATATTTAAATATTTAATTTAGTGGTTAGTACTGATCAATTACATTAATATGTTTTTTTTTAATATAAATTATATATTAGCTTAATTAATTATTGATTATACACTAATGGTAGGACAGGTATTGGTAATGGGTTGGCCTCCGGCCAAGCTGAGAAGTTTCATTTCCTTAGTAGCCGGATCTTGTAGCAAAAGCACTTTGTCCTTGTCTCCTACCCCTACCATGTGTAAGTATTCACCATCATCTCTCTCTTTCCCTTTGAACAATAGCCTTTGCTCTTTTGGCTCCAATCCAGTCATCAATGACAATATCATCTTCAATTCCCCTGGAAAAATAAAATTAAATAAAAATTAATTAAGGACTAATATTTATTCAAATCTGTCAAACTCTAACAAATTTGAAATGGGATTTTCTTTTCTTAATAGATGGAGTCCTGAAAATTCATATATTGACTAAAACCCTGTTCTCCCATCTGTTGAACTTGTCCAAACGGAATCAAATTACAATTTACAAATATGTATAAGATAAGTATATCAAATTACAAATTAATATGAATTAAGGGTCAAATTTGAAACGGGGTTTCAATCTTTTTACAGATGGAGTTCTGGAAACTCATATAGGACTAAAATCTTGTTCTTCCAATGTCGAGCTGGTCTGAACGGAATCAAATTACAATGAACAAGTATGTTTGGGAGAAGTACTACTAGTAGAGAGGTCTTACCAAAAGTAGAAGTGGCTTCAATGGAAATGTCATGCCATTGTGAGACAGTTGAGACTCTAATGGTGATCGTCTCTTCACCAACGCTTTGACCAGAATTCTCTCTCCTTTGGACAAGCATGCCACCGGGTCGAAGTTCCCATTTGATTTCAGTAACATTATTATTATTATTATTATTACATGACTCCTTATTCTGGTCACCTCCTTTAAGCTTGTTGCCACCGCCACTGTCGCTTCTGCTCAGCTTCGAGCTGCTCCTGCAGAAGTACTTCTTTGACCTAAACTTGATCATCATCTTCTGATTAAAATTTGACTCTTAATTAATCTCTTAATCTCCTTCTCTCTCTCTCTCTCTCTCTCTCTCTTTGTTTCTCTCTCTTCTTTCACTTCCGAACTCAAAGGGGGAAGAGCAAGTGTTGGAGGTTGGCTAGTTATATAGTAGTAGTTGGACGTGCACTATAATATAGGACAAAACAAAAGGTTGAGGGACTAAAATAGTAGCCGCCTGGAGTGTAGCAAAAAAGTAAGGCTCAATGAGAGTGAAGGGCCAATGAAATAATGACACATGGGTAGCATTTTTTGTAACGCTTATTTTGTGGGGGGCTAGGGCACATGGGGGGGTGGGTGCTATGTGACATGCTTGCTTGATTAGCGGGCCAAACCAAACATCAATTGGTCGGCTGGTCCTTTTCAATATATGGCACTATTTTTAGGGTTTAATATGACTGTCGAGTTTGTCTTCGGTCGTTTCGTAACATGTAACAAATGTAAATGTGGCATGATATGGTATACTTTGAAAAGTGTAATATTAATTTGAAATAAATAAAAGGTATTAATAGTATATGATTCTAGGAATTGCTTGTTGTCCGGCAGTTAAATAGATCTGGTCATTATTACTTTTTATTTAAAAATATTATAACAACTAGTTCATTTACATGTGACTTTATGTATTATTTAAAACTATTAGTATAAAGAACATACATCACTAAAAAAAAAAAAAGGCCATCTTTGAATCAAATGTTTATTACATTAATGTTTTTTTAAAAAAAGATATAAATGCTGCTTTATTAAAGTATCGGATGTGAGTCTATGTATATGATTTTAAATGTTAGATCTAATTAAAATCACACTAGTAAATTTAAAAAATAAAATAAGCAACGTTAATATAATTTAATATAGATCTAATAGTTTAAAATAAAGTCCTAAAAGTAAGATATTTTCATAAAATATTAAATCCTTTTGATGATGAATGAAGATATATAGTACTCTTTCTTTTTCTTTTCTCTCCAAGTCTTAGGACTAGGTTGGAAACAATAACTTTAATCTAATCATTGTCTTCTTTTCCAAGGGCATTTTTCTCTATCTCTCTCTCTTTTTTTTTTAAACTAAGTTTTCAATTGAGTAGTTGATTTTGTTTCCCTCTATAGGACTAACCATCATGTTATGCAAGAAAAGAAAGATTAGGGAAAGTAAATTATAAATATCACAATAATCACTAATAATACACCTCAAGCTTGGTTTGGATACGACGGAAGTAAAAGTACTATTTGGGAGGTTTGTATTAGTTAAGTAGTTTTCTCTACCTAATTTTGATTGCACAATCTGGGGGGTCTAACAGAGAAGAGTGACATAGATCTTAAACGTGGATACTTGGAATATATATTTTACATTAAACAAATTAGTGAAGCTCTTTTGTCCTTACTTGTGGAATTTTGTAATTTTTGACATGGTTTGGTTTTAGTTAGGTGGGGAGGTTAATTAGAAATTAATTTTCCATTTGTGTTTACTTTTGGTTTGTATAGTGTGTGTGTGTGTGTGTGTATTGGCGGTTGGCTGATCTGTAGGGTATCAACCCATGTGGAAGAGTCTAGAAATAATATTATTGTTCTCTCTCTCTCTCTATATATATATATGTGTGTGTGTGTGTGTGTGTGTATGTATTCAAGTGTCAACTTTGTCCATTGGTGCTCCGTCTATATTAATTTATGTTCTTAGCTTATTCAAGTGTCAAATACATTATATTCTTCCGAAATTAAGGGATAATTGTACAGCCCAACTCAGGAATAACATTCATTAAATCCACACGTATCCGAATGTATTGCATATAATCTTCTTCTCCTTTTTTTTCTTCCCTTTCTTAAGCTAGTGTTCGTATCATATTCTTAAGCGTGTATTCAACTGTTACTCGTTAACTTGCTTCCCTTAACTTCCGGGACTGTCGTTACGCGTATATATATACGTGCATGATATGTATATGTATATACACATATATGTGTTGTGTCTTTTTCTTCCTAATTATAAATAATAAAGTAAACCTTCTAGAGGGATTCCAATTATATATGGATTTTTTAAATTAAAACAGCTCTTTAATTATGGTTGAATTTAATTAGCAATAAACGACACCCCACATGTAGAGAGGCGAGAGTTATTCAGTACTCAGGTTTACTTTCTATATATACATATACATATACATATACATACACATGACACACATACAAATACAATAGTTTTTTTTTTTCTTTTGGAAAAAAAAAAATGAGACATACACAAATATAGATTTGGAAACCAACATGGTTGATGTTAAAAGAGTGCAAAGAGATCAAATTCAGACAGTGTAAGATGGGCCAAATGTTGGAACGACAAATATATTGTCATGTTTTGATGACATTTCAAATGCATATACATTCCTAGTATGGGCCTTAACATCTCTGCCTCAGAATTCATCAATAATTCACATAATAAGTCTTTGCGTGTTTTCTAAAAAAATTATTAAAAAAAAAAAAAAAAAAAACCGCTTACTTCCTGTGTTCTAATCCACTAAAATCGCATATATATATATACACATATATATATATAGGTCTCAATGATTTTGGACCAACATGGTATATATATATGTATATTGTATATGCATTTAAGTAATCGTAACAATAATAAGGAAATATATCCTCAATCATGCATGATATGTGATCAAAAGGGTATCATATATATACATTGGACAAAGACAGTCATGCACATGTGTATGTAATATATCCCTATATAGATTTTATCTAATTATTTTAATTAGCTTTATAAATGTTTTGACAGGTATCAAATTTAACACTAGATCAGTTGTAGGGCTACGAGAGATTTTATGTATGTTTGTGTGTGTGTGTGTATATATATGTGTGTGTTTGTTTGATTATGTATATGTTTTGTAATTATATATACACAAGGGTACACGTGAAGACATCCATAGAGGACTAATTATAAGGTAATGGGGTTGATAACAAATATGTACAAAAGAGAAGTAATCATCCAAAAACAATATTGATTCTTGCACACATCCCACAAGATTTGCTTCTTGTTGTTACTTGGTTTTTGCTTAAAGTGGAAGATATAGCCCGAGATTTTATGCGCATCATATATTTATATATATATGTATGTATATACGATCCCATTAATTTCCGTGTCCAAATGAATTATATTCCTAATATATATATATATATATACATATATATATGTGGCCCTCACACTCTCTTATAATTGTTTCAAAAGCATTATTGTGCCTTATTGTTATTCTTTTATTAGCCAAACAAAATACTAGTTATCACATGCATTTTCTATAATGGTATAAAAAAAATTTTGTTAGGTAATGGTATAAGACATAACTGTCATTTTTTTCTCGTATCAGGTGACTTTTTATTATATATATAGTCATATATGTATGTTATATATAATGATATCATTATCAACAAGGTGATAATATAATTGTTGTGCTTCTTTTGAGATTTATATAAGCTAGAATCTCTTACATATAGACAAGCTTTTGTTTGAATGGTCAGACGAATTCTCACTTATTTGTGTACCTGTTTTGTGAAAATCAACGACATTGTCTTTGAATCATACCGGGCACGCGTGCGTTTTGCAACACAAAGCTGCTATGTACATATACATACATACATACATATATATATATATATATACATGTGTGATCAGTATAAAAAGTGATTGATATCTTCAATGAAAAGTAATATTATAGTACGTTTCGAATTGCATGCATGATAATATAAAAAATTCTGACCATATATAAATATCCCATAAGTTGAGACGTGTTAGGCACGCCGTTTGGGAACATCCTTTTATGCTTTTCTGCCTAATATTATTATTAGACTACTATTGGTAGAATGGAAAGAAAATTAGGAAAGAAACAAAGGCATGTAACTTAGTTGACGAAAATAAAGGAGAGAACTTTTTTGTTATTGTATTTTTAAAGTTAAGGTTTTTAAAAGGATTTGAAATCTCTTTCCTAATTAAGTAGTTTATTCATCCATCTTTTTTTTTTTTTTTTCCTTATCAAACAATAATGAGTCCTGTAATTTCATTGATTTTCTCATGTCCTTCCTCTTTTCATTTTTCCCTCCTACCAAACAAGCTCCTAAGTTACTTAAATTTCAACAATAACAGATTAAATATATTATTTTCTAAGTTACTAATTTATTATTTGCATTATATTTACTAAATTTGATTTAAATAAATCATTTTTTAAGGAAAAATAAAGGGAGAAGCACCTGACTAATATAAATTTAAATACAATTACATCAATATAATACGAAAATTTGATAGTAGACCAGTATGACATAAGATAAAACTAAAGTTTATATCATATTATTAAGAATGAATACTATATGTTATATTGGTTAATTGACTGCAAAATGTCGCTATTTGGATAGTTTTCTAAAAAATAAATAAACTATTTCCTTTCTGAAAAAAGTTTTAAAAATGGATTATTTGGTAACCCAAAGCAAAAGCCTTATTAGTCAGAAGAAGGAGTACTACAACTGAGATGAACCCATTGGGTTGATGGGCTAAATTTGAGGCCCATTATAGTTGTGGGCTGGCCTTATAACTCAGAAACATGGGCTTAAACGGCCCATAAGAACCCTGGCGTTAGGCCAAAACTTGGCTCTAGCATTAATTTTCTATTTCCCTTTTTGATTTTTCTTCAATTGAAACTGATTTTGTTCACCGCTCGTTGCAAATTTTCAATTGAGTGGCTGTGAGAAAACCACAGCGTTAACGTCAGAGAAAAACCAAAATACACTCCACTTGAACTTGCTCAATTAGGTATTACAAATCTCTCTCTCTCTCTCTTCAAGTTTTCAAACTCAGGTTGGCAACCTATCACTTCCAAACCAGAGGTAAACCTCTGTACTCGAAATTAAGCTGACAGTTTTTTGTCCTTGTTTCTTTTATTGTTAATTGTAAAGATAGAATTTTTTTGTTGGAAGAACATAATATGAGAAAGAAGTACACCTCATGTCTCATTCACGAGATTTTCAATTCTGGGTTGTTCTCTTTTCTTGTAAATTCGATAGAAAAATGCAAGCTTTCAGCAATTGGCCCTTAAAGGGTGACTTGTGGGTTGTACCACAATTGGGGTCTGAGCAGAAGAGCTCTTCTCTTAAAGCCAACAGTAGAAGGAGAAGAAAAAATGTAGTGGGTATTGGTTTTCCTGTTTGTCAGGGTGAAATTACTGGTTTTGTAGTGTTTGCAAGCAATTCAAGTGGTTTTGGATATGGGGAAAGGCCAAGATTTGATTTGGGATGTGGGTTTTTATCTGGGTTGTCTAAGGTTAAAGTTGCTCGCTTTTATAAGACTAGGAAGAGTTCTTTAGGCGCTTCGGTTGCGTTGGCGGGGGCATTGGAACAACAAGCAATTGGGAGTGATTTTCGTGTAGAGGAATTGAATTCGGAATCAGAAAATTCTGAGAGTGATGGTCATCTTCATTTGGATAGAATAGAGGGTGGTGATGAAAATAATAATGATGGTGAAGAACAAGAAACCAAAGTGACCGAAGATGTTGGAAGTGATGAAAAGAATGGCGAAGAGAAGGGTGGTAAGGTTGATGTTCGCGAACTAGCTTCGAGCTTACGGTTTGCTAAAACGGCATATGATGTAGATGAGGTTCTTAAGGACAAGGGTGCGTTGCCACCTCAAGTGTACTCAACCGTGATTAGTGGTTTAGGCAGAGACAAGCAACTCGAGCCGGCATTTGCTCTTCTTGAGTGGCTTAAGAGAAAGAAGGAAGAAAACACCGATTCGATAAGCCTGAACCTATATGTATACAACAGTCTTCTGGGCGCAGTTAAGCAATCGGAACAATTTGGGGAGATGGAGAAAGTCTTGAATGATATGGCTCGGGAAGGACTGGTTCCGAATATTGTAACTTACAATACTATAATGGCAATTTACTTGGAGAGCGGAGAAGGTACCAAGGCCCTTAATGTTCTCAAGGAGATACAGAAGAAGGGTCTCACGCCATCGCCAATATCCTATTCTACAGCCTTGTTGGCGTACCGAAGGATGGAGGATGGGCATGGAGCTCTTAAGTTCTTTGTTGAGATCAGAGAAAAGTATCAGAAAGGAGAGATAGGGAAAGATGATGACGACGAAGATTGGGAAAATGAGTTTGTTAAGCTTGAGAACTTTACGATACGTGTTTGCTACCAAGTGATGCGGCAATGGCTTGTAAATGAGAACAACTTGAGTACCAATGTGTTAAAACTTCTCACGAAGATGGATATTGCCGGGATTCCACCTGGTCGATCAGAACATGAACGGTTGTTGTGGGCTTGCACCCGTGAAGAACATAATCTTGTGGCAAAAGAATTATATGACAGGATAAGAGAAAGGTTTTCCGATATAAGTTTGTCGGTGTGCAACCACACGATTTGGCTGATGGGAAAAGCTAAGAGGTGGTGGACGGCTTTGGAGATCTACGAGGATTTGTTGGACAAAGGTCCACAGCCAAACAACATGTCATATGAAATAATAGTGTCTCACTTTAACATTCTCCTTACTGCAGCTCGAAAAAGAGGGATTTGGAAATGGGGAGTGAGGTTGCTTAACAAGATGGAAGAGAAAGGCCTAAAACCTGGAAGTAAGGAATGGAATGCGGTTCTTATTGCTTGTTCCAAGGCTTCAGAAACTTCAGCTGCTGTAAAGATCTTCAAGAGAATGATCGAACAAGGTCAAAAACCCACAATCCTTTCCTACGGGGCATTGCTTAGCGCCCTTGAAAAGGGAAAACTTTATGATGAGGCTCGGCGGGTGTGGGAACACATGCTCAAGGTTGGTATCCAACCAAACGTCTATGCCTACACGATCATGGCTTCAGTATTCGCTGGACAAGGGAAGTTTAACATGGTTGATACTGTCATTCATGAAATGGCTTCATCCGGGATCGAGCCAACTATTGTGACATACAACGCAATCATTAGCGGCTGTGTGCGCAATGATATGACCAATGTGGCGTTTGAATGGTTTCACCTCATGAAAGCTCAGAACATTCCTCCGAACAACGTGACTTACGAAATGCTGATTGAGGCTCTAGCAAAGGATGGAAAACCGAGGCTTGCGTATGAGTTGTACTTGAGGGCTCAAAACGAGGGCCTTCGCCTCGCTCCAAAGGCTTATGACATAGTCGTTGAGACATCAGAAATCTATGGAGCAACTATTGACCCAAGACTTTTAGGACCTCGACCGCCTGATAGAAAAGGAAAAGTTGCAGACGAATGAAAAACTAACCCGAATTTGTACTAGTTGGCAGATGTTTGTGTTCAGGTGAACTCCAACGAATGTGATAGCCAGGAAATAACCTCATAGATCGAGAACAGAATCAAGTCATTTTGTGCCGTATGTAAACTTGCATTGATACTCCGAATTTTTTTTTTGTTTTCCTTTCACATTTTTGTACATTTTTCGCGTTGCTTATAATGCATCTTCACCTCCTATTTGAGGGCTTTTCTACATTCAAGATGTATATGACCGGGGAGAGGAGTGAGGGCATCGTATGAACTTTTTTTTTTTTTTTCCAATTATATATATATATATATATTTTTTTTTTCATTTTATTTATTTTGCGCACACTAAAAGTTAGATTATCCCTGTATAAATTTCTATAAAAACTTTATCTTTAAATATATGTCTCCACTAAAATAGTAGATAGATAGATTCTGCAGCTACTACTACTTAATATGCTGATTAAGAAGCATTTAGACAACTATTGCTTGTAGATAAGCATATGATGCTTTGATTCTTTCTCCTTATATGCTAAAAGCATTAGACAACTATTGCTTGTAGATAAGCATATGGTGCTTTGATTCTTTCTCCCTTGTACCAGCCCCAAGGAAAAAAACAAAACTAAAAACTAAAAAATCCAAAGTCCAAAAGATTTTTTTTGATAAATCCATTGCCAAAAGTAGTTGCTTGTGAAATTCAAATTATCTTCAATTACTTTCAAGTTTGAAAAACGCTTGTGTGTTTTTTTTAATGAAGAAAAATATAAACAAGTACCACCTATTTTTAGCCCCCAAAAAAAAAAGTACCATCTTTTGTTTTCGGTTTTTTTTTTTTTTTCTTGGTGAATAAAGATAAGCATTGTCCATTGAGTAAAGGAGTGATTCGGGTGGTTGGTGGCTCCCTCGAGAGTTGTGGGTCCTTGCCGCTGCATGAGTGGTAGCTCACTCTCAAAACTCCTCCACATGAGTCCTAATCATTGCGTTATGGTTAAAAATGATTTGGAATAGATCCTGTTACTTTTAGGTTTTTAATCTTACAAGTAGAATCTCTTTTTCTATATATGATAAGAAATATGTTTTTTTTACTAGTTTCTCTCAGTCGATCATCCGAAATCTGTCATGTCATCACCAAACCATACTACAACAGCCGAAACTGGAGCGAAGCCTAAGGGAAGGAGGTAAATGGAATCAAACTAGAGTGAACGAAGGGGAGAAGCCAACAAAGCACATATTGTTGTCAATCCATCCACCTTATAAGTGTAACAAAGTACATCTATTTACCCCATGAGTTGTGATGATTAGGGAATCAAAATTTACAACCAAAAATAATAAAATAAATAAAAGTAGATAATCTTATATATATTAGAATATGGAGTGCATTATTATTTCAACAAAGCTAAAAGATAACATGTAGTGGATTCTTGTTCGTCCAAATTCTTGTATTTTGTCTGCTGTCTCAGCCAACCGGTGGAGCATGAAGGTACTCTTCGCATTTGATAATGGTAGTTTTCTTTACTTTTCCCAACTTCTTATGTTGTGCAGCAAGACACTGTGAAATGGATATACGCTTGATATTCTATTACGAGTGTATGTTTTTAATTGTTAGATTTTATCGAAATATATCAAAATAAATAATAAACTATCACTTTGATATTTTTTGTGGTTTATGTTTTTTCAATTTCATACCTTCATGTTCGGAAAATCTTGTTGAAGTACCTTAATATTTGAGAATATAACACCATGGTGTTTGAGACTTTTCCTTTTAGTTTAAACACTTCATTTAATTTAAAAAAACAAGTAATCACCCAAGTAATTCTAAAAAAACCGAAAAAAAAACCCCCTAAAATCCAAGTCAAAATCAAAACAAATTCATTAAGATTTAACTCATTTCAATCACAAACCCAAAAAAAAAAAAAAAAAAATCAGAGTAAACGAAATAAAAACTTATCTTCACTTGTTCTGCATTTTGGAATTAGGGACATTATCTTTGCTACTTCAGAAAGTGATTTAGAAACTAAATTGGGTAAGCCTGGCATTTCGTACATTATATGTATATTTAATGTTGTTTGCATGTCAGCTTCAAAACAACCTTCCCACTTCATGTTCATGACTTCTGATTCAGTGTGATGTCACTTTTCTTCTTCTTCTTCTTCTTCTTTTTTTTGGGACATTTTTTTTGGAGATCATTTAAAAAAAAAAAAAAACATAGCAACTAAAAGTCTTAATTTTGAACAATTTCTTCGTTTTGGGTGGTCCACTTTGGCCGACTTGAAGATCATGAGAGAATATATAACCAGCTAATCTCTCTCTCTCTCTTCCCTTTTGTGTGTGTTATTATTATTTTTGTTTGGCCAAAAGCCTCTGTATAATACTTCAAAGAAAATGATAGTTCGCGCTGTTAGGTTCTTATTTTATTTATTTGTTTTTTTAAATCAGAATTATTATATTGTTCTTACATTTTTTTTTTGGGGAAAATTAAGGTTTATAATCTGGTCCTTTAAAAACCCATTTCATGATTTCATAGTTTACCAGTGAACAGTACATATGATTCCCATTAAATAGGTGTGGATAATCATTAATTTCTCGCACTGGTTAGGAAGAGAAAGTCTGCAAAGTAACAATACATATGATTCCCATTAAAGATTCTTTTTTTTTTTTCAAACAAAAAAAAAAGTTAAACCCTTGTTTTTTATACTAAAGAAGTACTTTTTTTTTTAAAATCCGAAATGTGAAATACTTTTATTTGACTCGGAGCATAACGAATATAGAATATATCTTTTTTTTTTTTTTGAAACTTAATATCTCTATTTAATTTAAGGGGATTCATTCGAGTCACTCACAAAATAAATAATCCTAACTTTTTTTTTTAATATAAATTCTCAATAAAAAAAATTCGGTGAAATTCCATGGGATTTGACTCCGACACACCTAAACTGAAGTTTACGTTGCTTGTTTAACTGAAATTACTGATTTGCCTTTTACCGTGGACTCTTGACTACGTGGCTTCTGCTGATTGGTTCAAATAAGTGGCTAGCTTTTCTTTTTTCTTTTCTTTTTTTTTTTTTTGGCTAATTCCACGCTCGTTTTTGGTTAACGTTTTCAATCACGTCGTTTCTAACTTTCTAGTTTGCGTGGAAGCAGCCAAGAATCAATGTAAAGTGATATTGACACTCCACCTCGTGACGAACTTCGTTATCTGTGGCATCATTTTTTAAATTAAAAAAAAATATTTCATTTTCTGGCTACCTTACAAAGTACAAACTTATAACAGAACCCAAGTTGCAATGGCCTTTTTTTTTTTTTTTTTGGTGCTTGCTAGGTTGCTTTGCTTTTAATTTAAGCACCAAGAGTAAAAATTCTAGATAAGGGAAAAAAAAAATAGATCAAAAAAAAGAAAAAAAGAAATATCAAGGAACTTGGCTGTTGATTCTTTTGTCAATAAGTGGTCATATAATATCAAAGAATTTCCAACGTTAAAAAACAATAACTTGACAAAGGATATTGGGTAGGAACTTCAAGATTTGAGGTCTTTCGTGTCAAAGCAAGAGAAAATTTCGGATTTTGAGTAAGTTTCTCATATGGGTCTGTAAAAATTTCAGTTCTTTTCATTTTCTTTCTTTCTTTTTTTTTTTTCCCCCCTCTTAACGGATTTGTTTTTTATTGTTTTTGGTTGGTGAGGGATTGGAGTTTGAGGAACATAAGATTGGTGTGAAGTAATGTTGGGAAAATCTGGGTGAATAGGAGAGAAATGGAACCTCCAAAGGGAATTTGGGCTTCTCTCTGGAGCTTTATTTGCTTTTTACCTTACTTCATTGGTCTTTTGTTTCTAGGCAACATTAAAGGTTAGTGTTTGTTTAATAATTTCTCTTTTCTCTGTTCTGGGATTTTTCCCCTTCTTTCTTTTTCTCCTTTAATATTCTTTCTTTACTCAAAGTGCTGCCTTTTGTGGTTGCTTGGTTAATGTTTTGAGTTTTGTTCTGGAAAAAAGAATTTCACAGCATTTTGATGTTGGAATGAACTCTGCAGCATTTTTTTTTTCCAAATATTTTTTAATTATACATCTTAGTTAAAATCTAATCATATATTTGATCTTTTGGAGTTAGTACGTAGTGTTATGAACAAAGTTAATGCACAAGAATTGAAGGTTTAGGTTTAGTACTGTCTTAATATGACAAAACCTTAGAATTAAACCCTTCTCTGGTTTCAGGCATCATATTATGTCCATTGATATGTCTCATCATGTCAGCCGGAAACACGGCGATCATACTGGTTCTGTGGTTGCCACACTGTGTGTGGGCTTATTACAGCATTTTGTGGTACTCTCTCTTCGCCATTTTCATGTTCTTCATCTTACTTGTTTGTTATTTTTCGTTGTTGAATAATTCCTCTTTTCTTTACTTGGTAGGGCTAAAAAATTGGGGCCGGTTCTAAAGCTTGTCCTGTGCATATCTGTGCTACCTGTGGTTTTGATATCGTGGCCTGTGGTTGGTATTCTTGGAAGCATCGTGGGCGGAGCAGCTTATGGCTTTCTTTCACCAGTAATGGCTACTTTTAAAGCTGTTGAAGAAGAAGAAGGGAGGACAAACAAATTATATCGGTGCTTTTATGTATGTGTTTGATATTTTGTGATGTTTGTTTTATATGTTACTTCGTGTTGCGAACCAGTTTTCTTTTGTTGCATTCCGTGAAACGAAGATTCATGATGTGTGGCAGGATGGAACCGTGAGCACTGTTAAAGGGTGCTTCACTGTTGTCAGGGATTTCAAGGATGTTTGTTATCATTCTTACTTCGCAATTATGAATGATTTGCGGGAACAAGGGCCTCCAAATGGAAAATCTTATGAGATCAGGTTCGCGGAAATCTATCAACTCGAATCTGGTTCTTGTCAAACAAAACCATTCCGTGAAGTAGAGGCTAAATTTTTTAGCGATGAATCCTTAGCAATGACTAGCAGGCATTACAAAATGTCATTCTCTTAGCTACTTGTATGAAAAAAAACATTGAGCATAAAATCACATCTTTATGTTATGATTGCAGTGATATCGAGATATTATAGTGGAGATAAAGACCATAAGTCTTAAGATTTTGCTTGTGCAATTTGTTTTTTATGGTCTTGCAATTACAGAATCTTTGCTTTGCTTCTTCTTCTTCTCTTCTTCTTCTTTTTTTTTTAATTATTATTATTATTATTTTTTTTTTTTTTTGCAGAATACTTTATCTTCCTGGCGCTGTTATAGCAGGCGTACTAGGTTTCTTGGTTGATATGCCGGTGATCTCAGTTATTGCCCTATTCAAAAGTCTGTTTATGCTCTTTAAGGGATGGCATCGCTTGTTTCAGGACCTTATAGGACGAGAAGGCCCTTTCTTGGAAACGATATGTGTGCCATTTGCAGGTCTTGCTATCCTACTTTGGCCATTGGCCGTCGCTGGGGCAGTACTCGCCTCCATCGTGGCCAGCATATTTCTTGGTGCTTTCGCCGGGGTGGTTGCGTATCAGGTTATTCTCTTGTTTTTCGTCTGTTTTATTTAGCCTCAGTGCATCTACAGCTAGAGCTCACCTCATTTACTAAAATTCTGTTTAGCTGTCAGGTTTGAACCTAAAGTTTTCATCTCAGTTTTTGCCTTTTCTGAAAAATCAGCAAAATTATACCAAGTTTTTGAAAAGTCAACCAACTTCAACCTAAAAATTCTATTCCAAACCCATACACCAAACGCAAGCTAAGATTTATGTCGATGTTTTCGTTACCTAGACCTTGAACAAGACCCTAATAGATTCTATGGGATTTGGATTACAGGAGTCCTCTTTCTGCTTTGGGCTCCGCTATATCGTTGCCTCCCTGGCCATATATGACGAATACACCAATGATATTCTTGATATGCCTGAAGGATCTTGTTTTCCGAGGTGCTAATTTCGCACGCATATTTTTAACGTTTCTTATATGCACTTGACTCACTCTGACTATAATCTAACAAGTTCTTTTGATGTGGGTAGACCTATCTACCGAAAGGATAAGTTATCTAGGACCACCTCTCGTGCATCTTCCTTCTCAAGGCCCGGCTCTTTCAAAAATCCCCTCTCCCGGACAGCTTCACTCTCTAGTCATTTGATTGATTTGAAGCCACTTGAGGTATCCTGCATAAATATTCTTTAATCTTTGTGTAAATTGCATCAACACAACACGCATAAGATGGTCGGAAAAAATGTGAAATATGGATTTCTGAAATCATCCTTTGTTTAGCTTGTGATTTAGGCACTGAAATGGAATTCCTTTCCATGACTCGTGCAGCTTCTTGATAGCTTATTTAAGGAGTGCCAACATCAGGGAGAACTCTTGGTTTCTGAAGGACTAATAAGCCTTAAAGACATTGAAGATGCCAAGTCAGGTAAAGGAAGCAGAGTTATTGGCATCGGCTTACCAGCGTATTGCCTTCTTCAGGCGCTCTTGCGCTCGGCAAAGGCCAATTCTATAGGCATATTGTTAGGTAAGCCAAACTCTTTTCTTCATGATATACTTGACTAGATCTTGTTGTTTTAGAGTAGCTTACTTTTGTTTTTGTATTTTTCTGTTTATGTAGCTGACAATACTGAGTTAAATAGCACGAACAGACCAAAAGATGTCGTCTTTGATTGGTTTCTCAACCCCTTGTTGATCATCAAGGACCAGATTAAAGCAGAAAACCTCTCTGAGGTAGAAGAGAGCTACTTTTGCAAATTGGTTCTGTTGAGTGGTGACCCTTCAAGGCTGAAAGATGCAGAGATTGGCCCACCACCTGAACCGGAGCGTAAACGAGCTGAACTTGACGCTTTAGCTCGGAGGTGATGCTGCAAAAACTTTTTCTAAAAGCTTAACTACTCCTTTCCTTTATTTGATAAACGACTCTTTATCGTTTCATCTCTTCACGACAGGCTCCAAGGCATCACCAAATCTATCTCGAGGTATCCAACTTTTCGGCGTCGCTTTGAGCAACTAGTTAGATCCATATCAGATGAACTTGACAGTAAGAATGGAAAGCGTATAACAATTCAAAGATCGGTGAGCGCATTTGCACTGATGTTTAGTCAAAAGTCCTTCAAGAGCAAAACAAGCAAACATGGTTCGGATCAAGAGTCACGAGTAGTTGCAAGAGACGGAGAAATTGCTTGACGATGAGAAAAGTAAAATTTCTTCATTCCAATTTTTGCTCTTAGATGCTTAGTTGAATGCTTTTGTTTTTTTCTGTCTTTTTTTTTCCCCTCCACTGTACCGATAACTTCTTGCTCTATATACCGAGGCCGAGAATAACGCATTTTACTAATCTTGTAAAATATATATATATATATATATAAAATTTGTAATCACAACCATCAAGAAGAGTTTCTTCAATTCCCTTTTAGAAAAGATCCAAATGGATTCTGTAAAGTTATGTCTTTCCTTTTCTTACATTCAACCATTGGTTCTAGTGATATATTGAAAAGTGGAGACGTGTAAAAACGACAACGAAGCATAAAACGAGGAAAAAGGGAAAAACGAAAGTGACTTTGAAACGACATCAAAGAGAAAACGACATTAAAATAATGAACACTGGCAATTGGAAAGGTGACATCAGAATGATTAGATTTGAAACAAAGGGGATATTGAAAAACGACGAAAAATAAGGAACCAGAAAGGTAGAATACATCAGGCAACGACATTAATTAAGATACGACATTTAGTGAAACGATGATGATTGGTATACGGTAATATGATAAACCAGGACACTACGACAAGAAACAATTGATTACTAGAACGACAAACGACAGAGCATGAAATGTTAAAAACGGCAACAAACATTGAAAAAGACATAAATTTTTTAAACGACAAATAACTTCTGAAACGACAACAATTTGAACTTTTTTTTAACTTTAAAAACGGCAACTATTAGAAAACAGAACTTAATAAAAACGAAAAACTATATAAATAACGATAGAAACAGGGGAAGTACACCAACTCAAAAACCAAGGAAAGCTCAAAACGGACATCAAACTAAAAACGACAGTAATGTCATAAACGACATATATATATTTTTAAGATGAAAAGGCGGACTAAGATACTAAAACTCAAAAACGACCATAATGAGGATGAAAGTAGAAAAAACACATCAAACTATTCACATCTGACAAAGTTGACACACACACACGCACACACACACATATATATAGGACGATATTGGCATATTGCAATGTCTTTGTGGAGTTTGAAAGCTAAACCACCCTACTTTATAGGAGCCACTATTCTTTTCTTTTCTTTCTTTTTTTAATCATTTTTAATCCAAAATCTTTGTACGTGAGCGGTTGTACTATAAGGAGTGTTCAACTGATGGATTTTACGTCCTCGACACCAAAACGTGCGCCAAAACCCACATGTTCTTGAGAGTGGGTTTGTTGTGCAAAGATCACGTATGAGATTGAGTCGTGACCCATGATCTCTGATCATGAGCCTTATTAACCAACGTGCCAATATTATATATATATATATATGCGCAGAACATATATATGCGTTAAAAAATGCAGAACGTGCCAATTTGTCCCATAATTACCAAATTGCCATCTGACCAACTAAACCAAATCGAAAGAGTCACTCACAGTCACATTAACCTACCACTACCTCCACAACTCTCCAAAACGAGTATAACTAACTCTCCCCCACAACTTTCACCATCCTATATATATATATATATATACGTATATTTAATGTCCAAGAACTGTTCCTCAAAACTACATCACTCAAAAATTTGATAGTCAATATACTTTGTAGTTTGTGTGGTATCGTTTTCAGACTTCCCCAAATGGCTTTCATCAACTCAGTCAGAGCAGTTTTGCTCTTCTGTGTTGTCTTCTTTTGTCTCCAGAGCCTCCCTGTCCTTTGCTTTGAGTACCCAGTTGGCGGTCCCAGAGGCTGGGTCGTCCCACCATCAAACGACAGCAAAATCTACAACGACTGGGCCTCTCAAAACCGGTTCCAACTCGGCGACACCATTCGTAAGTCCTCACATTACTATTTCAATATAAAACAAAGCTAATGTGCACCGTGTTGTTGAGCTCCACTCACTAATAAAAGATGGGTTCCGCGACATGAGGCTGATGCCCCGAGTATTTTTCCTTATAGTATATTTTTGTAAAGCTTCATTTTTTTATTTTTTTTGGTTGAAGGTTTTAAGTATAGTAAAGACTCGGTGATGGAGGTGACAGAGGAAGATTACAAGAAGTGCAATTCAAGTCGTCCAAACTTCTTCTCCAACACGGGAAACACAGTTTTCAAGCTCGATCACTACCGTCCGTTCTACTTCATCAGTGGAGTTTCTGGTCACTGCGAGAGGGGCCAACACCTGATCATCAAGGTCAAGACTCCTGCGGATCATTCTCCATCACACGGTGCCAAATCCTCTGCTTCCCCTCTTGTCGTTTCGTCGTTTGGAGCCTCGAAGCTCGTAGTCGTTTCGCTCCTTGTTTTCTCGTTTGTTGCTTCTGTTGTCGTCTAGGCTTAGCTTAATCAATTAGTTCGTAAACTAGCTTGATTAATGTTGTTAGGACGTTGTTTTTCCTCATGTTTCTAATGTCTTATTTGCATGTTTTTAGCTATAGGGTACTATTATTTGCGACTTTGTGATCTAATTTAGACATTTATATATGTTGAAAAATGTAATGAAATTTTCATGTTCTATGCTTATTGCAATTAGAGAATAATAGGTTCCAATGTACTTTCATGTGTTTGTCAATCTTTCTTCCTAAATTACTAAAACAAACTTACAAATAAGACAAAAAAACCCAAAAAAAAAAAAAAAAAAGAGCTTAGGAACATGATAAGGACTTGAAAATTACATATATCTAAAAAGTAACCGCCATAAATTCCATTCTTTCAATGGATTTTCTTACTTCTGGCTTCAGAAACAGCAAAACCATTTTTTCTGCATTCCAAAGCAAAAGAGTAACAAAGTAACTTTTCAATAATAAAACTGCAGAAAACAAAATTAAAAAAGGAAAAAAGGAAGGAAAAAAAAAAAAAACGAAGAAGTTAAATTGTTACCATTGGAGGATAATCATAATTCTCTGCTGGTTTAGATGAAATATTGTCATTCTTTTGAGTCGTAGGCATTCCATTAGCAGAAATCCCACCATTGGATTTCTTCTCATCTCTAGCTTTGCTAAATATGACTGTGAATCCTTCTGCTGTGGCAGGATTGTTCACATCCCAATCTCCGAATTTCGGCAACGGTCGACCTTTCTCCTGCTGAGCACGCACACAGATTCTTAAAAATAAAATAAATAAATGACAATAAAATCTACAGCATAATCTTGTTTACAAGCCCCCAAAGAATCTTATAAATCATCCATTTAGTCTAATATATATAAAACTGTTGGAGAAAAGTTACTTATACACACAAAAACTTACACAAGTAATTGCTTTTCTGAACTAAAACGAAGAAATGATGATTTTGTAGCAATCCCACTTTTTTTTTTTTTTAAAAAAACGTATTAAACTGTCAAGGAGGATTCATTGAGGAGCATATATACAAGATTCAAAAAGCAAACGAAAGGAAACTATATATGTATACATAAAATATATATATATATATATATTTATATGTTCAATAAAAATTGTACATAGATTGAATCAAAGAGAAAATTGATAAACTTGTAATATCCCGGTAACATATAATCTTACCGATGCCATTAGAGAACGTCGCAGGGGATTCCTAGTAGAAAAAATGGCAGATTCAGAGAAACAAAAAACTGAGGAGAGAGAGAGAGAGAGAGAGAGAAGAAAATTGAGCCGAGTATTAAGGAAGGTCCATGGACGCTGGTGGTGGGAATAAACAATTGGGCGACTATGGTTAATTAGGTAGTGTGTATCCTATATCTAGCTTTTTATTAGGTGGCTCTTATTCGTTTTCTTTCTATTTATTACTTCACATTCACCAATTCACATTAAAATCCTACATTATGATGTTCTTGAAGTTTGTTGCAAACATTTAATGATAATTTTATATTTCATTTTATTATTATAAGACATAAAGTGTAAAGTTTAAATTTCATGTCCAAATTCCAAATATATATATATATATATATATATTTTGAGGGATTAATGATTTGCTTTTTATAGAGCAATAAATGATAATTGATAAGTTATGTTTAAGTTTTTAATACAACCATTTATTTTCGGCGATCAATTGGCTTTCGTAATTAGCAATTCTTCCACCGACTAATGAAACCAACCATTGATTTTTTTTCTAATCAAACGATCCAAATTAATCCACATTCCAATATTCTCCTCCAAAACGTTACAACATTTTTGAGTTCCTTCGTCCTCAACAAAACTTGTTTCCTATTGGTAGGTCTCACACGCACTCTCCTATTCCTTTAAAGTAGAATACAGACGTGAAGCCAAGTAAGTCATCTCTCTCTCTCTCTATTTCAACGGCTTGATTTTCTTGCTTAAGAGCAAACAAAAAAAATAAAAATCGTTATTGTTAATTTATTAGGATAAATTGCTCATTTAGTCATTAAACTTTTAATCTTATAAAACTTTAGTCTCTGAACTTTTTTTTGTATCGAAAAACCCATGAACTTTTAAAATGTTACTGCAATAGTCTTTTTCGTTAATTTTTAGATGGAATTTTGTAGTAATTTGGTCAAAATTTGTGTTAGCTACGGATTATGTGCAAAAATTAATAGAAAATATTATTATAGCAATATTTTTAATGGTTTATGGTCATTCCAGTTATAAAAAAAAAAACATAAAATGTCCCTAAACTATTAAAATATTACTATAATAGTTATTTTTACTAATTTTTAAACGAATTCCATAAGTAATTTAATCAAAATAATAATGTTAACTAATAGATACTTTGTAGAAATTAACGCAAATGATTATTGCAGGAACATTTAAATAGTTTAAGGGTATTTTAGTTACGAAAAAAAGTTCAGAACCAAAGTTATACAAAATTAAAAGTTTAGAGACCAACCTAGTAATTTACCCCATTTATTATAACACACTCCAACAACTAAATAAGAGAAACAACAACATTTTAAAAAGACAAGTCATGAATACGACAACATAACTAAAACAACAAAGATTAGCGAAATAACGGCAGACTTAGAAGTGATGAAGTGTTACAAACAACAAGACGACACAAAATAAACAATGAAGATATATGGTAGAAAAAAGGAAGTGAACTTGTAAAAACGGCAGGAAAAAAAAAAAGGATTACAATAGCTACATATAAAAACGCGCAAGAAAAGAAACATAAATGACAACTGAATAACTACAAATACTTTAGCAAACAACACATACAAAACGACATCAAATAAGGACGTAAAAAATCTCAAAACGATGAAAAATAATTAGTTAAGAAATCGACATTTCTTTTAAACTCCACATGAAATTTCGGCTTCACGGAAGAGGCAGAAACTTTGAGCAAAGGCAACACCGCTTAAAAATGATTAAAACTAGTAAAAAGGAAAAGCCTTGAAAAAATGATAGCGTACTATAGAAACTTAACAAAACGACAAGAACAAGTAAAATGACGGAAATTATATAAACGACAATTTTATTATAAAACGACATAAAACATAATACGGGGGGAATACATTATGGGACTAAACAGCATATAACTAAAAACGACATTTATATTTGTTGAACTACAGCACCACCAGAAGCCGTAAAACGACAATGATTCACAAAACGATATAGAGTAATAAAAGACGACATGATAGTGAAACGACATACTGATAATACATATTATGGTCCTTATGGAAGAACACGCCCATATGTGGCCCCACCATCTTCTACGGAAAATTTAACATAATTACAAAAGAGAATTACTAGCGGTAATAAATGTTTAAGGTATTAATTAATATAACACGTAGGTTGATAATTAAAAATTTGATATTAGAGTTGAATTATTACTATTTAGTCCGAGTAGGTACCACCTACTTATTACTCATCAACTTATAATTTTTAAGTAAATATAGACCCTAACTTATTTAAGAGCTTATTTACATAAAATTACGAGACATATAACTAATAATAAAAATTTCTATTAGAATTAATATCTCTAATATCACTTATTATGAAAATTTAAAATAATGTATAAATATAATTATATAAATAATTTAATAATACTTTCACCATTAATACGATTTAGAGTTCGAATTCTCTAGTTTTTTTAGAATATAAAGAGAGAGAAAAACACGACCAACTAATATTCTCTCTTCTTTTGCTAAATCACGACCAAACAATCTTAGGATCAAATGACTGATCTACAAGCAAACAGCGTATCATCCTAAAAGACAACGGCTTTAAATCCACCACGTCAGCACAAAACCCCACGGAGTTCAACTAATCCACGGCACTGGACAATGGACATTCCAAAATATAGTGCAATATTACCAAATTACCCTTCAACGTCACCTCAAAACAGCTATATATATAATCCATTTTCGTCATTTTAGTCCAAAGCGCACTTTGGTCCAACTTCTCCCCGTCTCTCTCTCACACTCTCTCTCTCTCTCTCTCTCTATATCACTTTCTATCGTCTCACTCTGAAGGAACTTTTCGGCGATGGCGACCGGTGTTCTGAGAAGAGCCATTTCTAGGGTTCCGGCGACGCAGGCTTCGAAGTTCGTGCCTTTGCGATTCTTAGCTTCGGAAGCGGAGGCTCGGCAAGTGGAGCCCAAGGGCCAGGGTAGCACGAACGTGAAGACATTCTCAATCTACCGATGGAACCCCGACAAATCGGGGAAGCCGGAGCTGCAGGACTACCAGATCGACCTCAAGGAGTGTGGGCCCATGGTCCTTGACGCTCTGATCAAGATCAAGAACGAGATCGATCCGACGCTCACGTTTCGGCGGTCTTGCCGGGAGGGGATCTGTGGGTCCTGCGCGATGAACATCGACGGCTGTAACGGCCTCGCGTGCCTGACGAAGATCCCGTCGGGAGCGTCGACGATGATAACGCCGTTGCCGCACATGTACGTGATCAAGGATTTGGTGGTGGACATGACCAATTTCTACAACCAGTACAAGAGCATAGAGCCGTGGCTGAAGAGGAAGAACCCGCCTTCGGTGCCGGGGAAGGAGGTTCTGCAGAGCAAGAAGGATAGGGCCAAGCTTGACGGGATGTACGAGTGCATCCTCTGCGCCTGCTGCAGCACATCCTGCCCCAGCTACTGGTGGAACCCTGAGTCCTATTTGGGACCCGCCGCTTTACTCCACGCCAATCGGTAATTCCCTTTTCTTATCTATTTGATGCTCTTAAAAATGTGATCTTGAATGTTTCGCTTTTACTTTCATATCCAAATTTTAACATTGAAGAGATGGAAATGGAAGATTTATGCTGAAAATTGGTTTATAGTGATGGGTTAGTTTCCCTTAATCTACCGAATGTAATAGATAACCTGTAGACTTTCTTTGCTTTTAGTTTTCTGGGTTACTTTGATCCGTTCTGGTTAATTTTGGTGATATGTGACTTGGTTCTGTTATTGTCTCGTACCTTATATTTGAAGTTATTTCCTCTCCATTGATGGAATACACATAAAGTTGTTACAACATTGGTTCTGTGACTTCTGTTTATATCTTATATCTTTGTGTTTAGATCATTCAACAATTTCTTCGTAGAACCCAGAATTGACAGAAAGTTAATTGATTGTTCAATTTTCAACTTACATTAGTCTGTGGTCTATTCCTCTTTTCGAGAATGCATTATTTCATATTGGTGGCAGGACAGGACTCTAGTTTTATGTAATTCTTGAGAAAATTTCAAGCAATAGTGTTAATGGCTGCTTGTTATGTTGCTCTTGTTAGTCTCGTTTGCCGGTTTGATAACTGTCAAGCTGTACCCAAGTGTGTGCCTAACAAATGTTTGTGCTAAAAAGATAAAGCGAAAATTGTGAAATTTCTATGTATTATTTTTTTGTCAACATTCTTGGAAATGACTTGGACGATCAGTCGTCTGTGCGATTACTATTTTATCCACGCTGATCCACACAGTTGGGTCTTGATGGATTTGGTAAAGTAAAACAATTAAGGTTTGAGGTTCAAAAAATTGGTAGTGTGTAGATCCCAGCGAATTTCTTAATGCTGTTGCATTAGCTGCAAACTTCCAAATCATCTTTGTTCTACCCTAATTAGCAAAAGGAATTTATTTTATTTTATTTATTTTACTTTTTACAAAATCCTTGCAAAATATGGATACAACTGAATTGGAATCTCTTCTGTGGTTGTGAATGCAGATGGATCATGGACAGCCGTGATGAATATACAGAGGAGCGATTGGAATCAATCAATGATGAGTTCAAGCTCTACCGCTGCCATACCATATTGAACTGTGCAAGTGCCTGCCCCAAGGGTTTGAACCCCGGAAGGCAGATTCAGAACATTAAAAAGCTTCAGCCATCTAAACCTCACTAAGTCGGGTACTTGTGAAGTGTGATAATTGCTCATTTATCGGTTTGGCCGGGATATTTTTCTGGGAACTTGTCGAGAGTGTCGACAGTGTTTGAGCTAATAATACAAGTAGCGATTGTACTTTCCATCCGTTTGTGAAACTGTAATGAAGCATGCTTTCTTTGTTTCTAATAAGTGCTTGTAGATTTGAGGTCTCAGATATATTTTTTTTGGGGGCTGTGATCAGCCTGTGTTTGTTCTCTATATGGTTTTTGCTTCGCCAAAAATTTTGAAATATTCATGTTGAACTTGGAAGAACCATGAGATGTGTAGCACATAAATGGTTACTTGTACCATTTTGGAGGTACCAAAAAAATTATAAATTATAAATTATAATTTCTCAAAGCTATCTACTCGCCAATTTATAAACCATCATCAATTCCAGATGATTGTTTCATTTATTTTCTTGTATCACATGGTTTATAAACCATCATCGATTCCAGATGATTGTTTCATATATTTTCTTGTATTCACATAGTTTAAACTGATGCATACAAAAATCCATTATTTGTGTTATAAATACCAAAAAAGGTTAGGTTCTTTGATCTCCTAAGCTTCAACTACTACAGAGGCTACAAATATAAAACAGTTGCTATTGAGAAAATCTCACCGTTCAAAAGCAAAGCTAAAACCTTGCGGCGAGATGAAGTTGTTAGCATCAGCTGGTTTTCTGGTTTTCATCATCATTGTTGGTCGGACCAATGTCGTTCAAGCAAGCAGTCGCATTTCCTTTATCCCTCGAGACCTCGAACCATCTGCTTATGTTACCATAACAGGTCGATAAATTAAATTCTCTCAAAATGACACAATGACATTCACATTATTAGGTTAAAGTTCTGAATTTGATAATGCTGAGCCATCTTCTGTAGGGTGCAACAATGACTGCGACACGGCTTGTTGCAGTTGCGACATTAAGAAAGAGCCACCACTTTGTGTGGAATGCTGTCTAGACGAGCCTTGACTTGAAGGTATGGCCTTCTAATAAAATGCAACTAAAAACAATACCTTCCCTCTTACGCGTCAAGAAAATGCACTTCTCTGGATTTCCAGACATGTTCAGCAAAACTTATCTCACGATGCATTCAATCTTTTCTTCTTGTAGGTAAAAGACCAATGTTTTACAAGAAACAAAAGCGACTAGCGCTTCTGTTCCAGAAGAAGTTACCGATTTATGTGTTCAACTCTTGTATTTGTGCGTATCGCGTCCTAACATAATTCAGCTTCCTTGTCCAATTTACAACGCATTTTTTCAGTTGTTTGAGCAAAGAAAAGCCATGATAAATCATGAAATCCAC
The DNA here is from genome assembly GCA_025413025.1 of Ficus hispida. NCBI lineage: Eukaryota > Viridiplantae > Streptophyta > Magnoliopsida > Rosales > Moraceae > Ficus > Ficus hispida. The sequence goes on from CM046365.1 coordinate 30,467,559, forward strand.
ATAAAAGCATGCGGTTCAATTGAAAAATCATAGGATGAAAAAGAAAAACAAGCATAAAAAGGCAGCTGAAATAGCTTATATGGAACCGCAAATATAAATGTTGAATACTTGCTCAAGGACCCCCTCTTGATCATCACAACAAAATGATAGATCTCAGTTCTCTCATCCGAAGATTGATTATTCCCACAAAATTTTGCACAGCGCGGCTAATACCATAGTTTTACAAACATACAAGCATAAATTTAGAAATTTTGTCAAAGCTAGCTCTTAGGACGAGGAATTAAAGATGGTATAAAGTGAACTGAAGGAAAAAACTCAAATATACAGATATCATATCCATCTTGAAAGACCAAGGAAGACAGCAGCTGATGATATCTGTACCCTAAGATCAGCAATATCCACATCATGACCACCTTCAACAAGACCCCATTTATCCACCTGAAAAAAGGTAAACAAATAAATAAGACCCGGTTCATTAATATCGCTATTGTCCATTGTTGATCCCACTGTATGGGATTTTCCCAAGATTTTGGAGTCAAAAGTGAGTAGTTGAATATGCAAGTACGAGCATATAATAAAGGAAAATCTAGAAATACAAGTGACCGAACCTGTAAATCTTCTTCAAGTCTAATCAATTCAATTGCTTCCTCAATCTGCAATTTCCCACGAAACATTCCTACAGCAATTACTAGAGAGTGAGCTGCTGCAGCAATAGCATCAATTGCTGCCAATTCACAGTCATCTGTTTTCTTTAGCAGATCTTCCATGGCCTTCACGAGACCATCCTCCTGCTTTCCACTGAAAAAACTCGAGTACACAACCGGCTTAAAGCCAAATTCTGACTCCAACCAATCAAGTACAGGATCAATTTTCTCTACTTGCTTCGCTGCAAAAGTTTTTAAGGGCAGCGAGAGTTAACAATGGTAAAATGCTTTCGTGGAAGTTCAAAACCAAAACAAAAATCCATCATAAGAATAAATTTCTAGGAGATATCCACATCCACCCTTGCGATTACAACATTTACCGAGAGTAAATACTTGCTATCCAATACGTTGCAAAACATATCTAACGTTTCACAAACAAAATTGCTAACTTCTAAACCTACCGAAATGATTGTTAGATTCACCCAAAATGAGTATTCGAATACAATTCAACCACTTTCTAAAAATTCCAAGCTGAAAAAATGCACTTACGCAACAAAGGGGGACGGACACATTCAACTTTCAAACAACATACCATGTACGTCACTTGTCAGAACATTGTCCTCCGGCGCACGACAGAATACTAAATCTTGGTTAAATTTCCTCATCAAATTCTCTATGATCTTTGGCCTCGTGAGAGGAACTCTTTCAAGTGCAGTGCATGCAAGCCTCATCAGAGGCATCGTAAAAGGTCTGATCCCATCTGTTTGCTAAAACATTCCAAATTTCGTTAAACCATCTCCAAGCAGACGAATTTCACAGAAGACGTTTCACAAACACAAATCCATATCAATATATATATATTAATATATATATATATGGGCTATCTTTGAGATGAGAAAAGAAAAATCACCTATATAAATAATAATAATAATATAATGATAATGATAATAAGACAAACGTTAAGCCAATGAAAACTATCCAATTTGGATCAAATCATACACCCAAGTTAGTATTAGCTTTAATCCTGAAACATACTTAATTAACTCAGAAAGCACTAAACTATAGCGAAATGAACGGAAAAATCAATACATAGAAATGGGGAAAAAAAATAGTAGTAATAATTTGGAAGGAAGGCGCAATTAAATTTTGAAGCGAAATGAACAGAGAAACCAGAATTTTGATCTGGAAGGAGACAAATTGAAGCTAAATTTCTAGAAGTTCGAAAGACCATAAGAATTAAAAATAAAGCTTACCTGATATTCCCATTCAGCAGCAATGGCCTTAGCTAGGGCCAAAGACCGAACTTTGAGCGGCCTCTTGGACGGTGTTTTCAACGTCCGATAGTCAAGCATCACAGTCCATCCATTTCCGTCGTCGGCCTCCCTCGTCGTCACCTTCTGGTAAAACCGCCTTCCGACGATCGAGCCCGTCATGAACGACGTCGGCATCGTCACTGATTTCTCTTCGCTCCTCGGATTCGGTTTCGGAGCTTTAATGTATATGCTCCCGTCTCTATTTCCATGGTCGGTTTTTCGATCCGCTCCGTCGGACGAGAAGGTGAACGACGACGACGAGGGGCCGTCGGATTGCGGTTGCTCAGCGGCGGCGGGAACGGAATTGAATCGCCGAGACCATGAGGAGAGGGATTTGAGGAGGTTAGGGTTTCTGAAAGATGTTAGGGTTCTGTTTGTGAGAGAATTCGCCATTGATCGGAGTGGAGTGGTCGGATTTCTCCGGTTTCCTGGTTTCCTCTGGAGTTTCCTCTGTTAAGGTTTTGATTGGGCCTTTGGGTGACGGAACGCCTAAGAGGACTCTACAACTTTTTGATTGTGAATCGTTTGGGCTGGCCTGTTTCAGCGGTCTCCATTTTTCATTCGAGGACCACCCAAAAAAAATAAAAAAGTGTTATGAAAATATTTTTAAGAGAAAATCACCAAAATAATTACTTTTTTTTTTTTTTTATTTACGATCAACATGACATTCATTTCTATTCTTGATTAATATAATACAAATTTTAGGACCCATTTAATGTTACGTTTGGAGATGGTATTTTGGAGTTTGGAGATAGTTTGAGTTTTGAAAATGTACATTTAGTGAAAATAAACTGTTTAGAATGAAAAAATATAAAAACTTAAAAAATGTTAAAAAAATAATAATATGAATTTTATTTCGTTCTTCTTGAAATTTTATATAATTTGAAAAAAAAAATCATCTCATTTCTACTCAAAATGATAAAGTTATGGACTTATAAAATTTGAATTTTTTGAAAATATTTGAAAGAGTGAATGATTAGTGGAAAAGAACAAAAAAAAAAAATGTTTAGAGAACAATTTTCCAAACCCCCACCCCAAATGGGGCCTTAGTTTAACTTTAGTTTAATTAAAAAGAGAAAGAAGTAAATTACAATTTTCAAAAATAGTTGAAGTAAATTTACTCAAAAAATTGAAGTAAATAATAAAATATTTGGAGTATATAACAGATTTATCATGTAAATGATCTATTTACATTATATTTACTAGATAAAATAATTTATTTACATCTTGAAAATGTGTCATTTATTTAGTAAATTTTTCATTTATCTTGTAAATCTGCTATTTACTATAAATATTATTGATATCTACTATTTAGGGCTTGTTTGGACCAATAATCCAAACCATACAATTGTAATTCATTTTTTATTTTTTTCCCTCAGTTTCACTATTCATATATTTTTGTAACTCAAACTTTAAAAGTCTAGAATTTTGTATAGACAAGTCTAAATAAGATTTTTTTTTTTTACTGTAAATATTATTGATATATACTATTTAGGGCTTGTTTGGACTAATAATCCAAACCATACAATTATAATCTAATTTTTTTTTTTCCCTCAGCTTCACTATTCATAATTGCATAGAATTTCGAGACGAACGAAACAAACTATATATTAATTTTTTTTTAAATACATTTCAATTTTTTATACTTTTTAACTCAAACAATTCAAACATCTCGATAAACACGCAATCAATTCAAACATTAATATTAAACGCATGTTTACTTTAATTATTTTCATAAAATTGCTATTTACTATAATTTTTCGATAATAAATAGCCTAATTAGTTTTCTGTTATCCTAGGTTTCATGTGTGAATTGATGATTTATTGCCTTTCACATTAGAAACGTAATTCTTATTTTCAAATATATATATATATATATATGTGTGATAAAATTACCTTATAAATATTCTTGTAAATATGCTATTTACCTAAAGTATTTTAAAATATGTAAGTTATTTTAATTTTTTAAATGATCAATTGGGTGTAATTTATGTTTCTCCCATGATCACTTAAGTAGCAGAAACGGTTTGAACATAAAATTTTGATTCAAATTCAATTTCTTATATAAAAAAACACTTTATAAAAAAGTTTGGATTATAACTCAAACCCACAAACTATACAACACCAAAGTTTTTCAATTCAAATTAAAAAAAAAATTCAATTCAAATGTTGCCGTCCATTATGCTTATTTTTCCGTCCACTTTACTTCATATGGGGTCTCTAAAATAGTAAAAACAATGTATAGAAGAGTTTTCTTTTTTTAATAAAGATAAGTCATTCATTGAAAATTAATTGTAAATTTTATGTCTACCTAATAAATTTAGCTTGCATAATAAATTAATAAAATTACTGTTTATTTTAAATATCTTAAAATTTTATTTTTTTTTACATTTAAAATTTTATTATTTATCTTAATTATTTTGTTAGAAATGTTATTTGTAACAATTTTTCTAAAATTAATAGTACGGTAAATAACATCGAATTTTATTTATGGATATGGACAACGGACCTTTTTTTTTTTTTTTTTTTTTAAATGATAGACAAAAGGACCTTCATGCAAATATTTTCATGACTTGGACAAGGCAAGATTATAAATGCTTCGTGAGTGCAGTAACCAAATGAATGGGGCCCGTATAACCGGCTTTATTCATTTAGAAAATTCTTATTGAAATTCGGAACATTCTGATAAGGATCGTAACCCCTGTTACATAATAGGGAAAGGTTACGGTAGAGAGGGTCTCTACCGGTAAATACCTTTTTTGGACCGTTAAGATTTAATCGAACGATTTAAATGTTGATTGTGTACGATATTTATCATGCACCTAACCTCACACAATCATTCCCACCTAAACTCTTTTCCGTCGCCGGCGATCTTTCTGCCGCCGGCGACGGACGCCGGCGACTCATCCCCGACGCCGGCGACCCAACTCCGACCACTCCGCCAGCCCACCTCCGGCCCAGCCCCGGCCACCGGCCGTCGCCGCCGGCGACCCTATTTTCTCTCTCTTCCCCTTTCTCCTCTTCTCTCTCTCTCTTCCCCTCCTCTCTCCTCCCCCCCCTCCCGCTGGCCCCCACCCCGGCCCCCCCACCCCCGGCCTCCCCCCCCCGGCCGCCCCCTCCCCCGGCACCCCCCCGACGATCCCCCCTCTCTCTTTCCCTTTCTCTCTCTTCTCTTCTCTCTCTCTCTTCCCCTCCCTCCCGCCGGCCCCCACCCCCGGCCCCCCAGCCAGCCCCCCGGCCACGCCCTCCTCCCCACCCCCGACGACCCCTCCCCCCGGCCGCCACCCTCCCCGGCCCCCCCCTCGCGCTATTTCGCAAAATCGCGATTTCGCGATTTGCGATTTGGAAATCGCGACAGGGGGGGGGCCGGGGAGGGTGGCGGCCGGGGGGAGGGGGGTCGTCGGGGGTGGGGGGAGGCCGGGGGAGGGGGGTGGCCGGGGGGCTGGCTGGGGGCCGGGGGTGGGGGCCGGCGGGAGGGAGGGGAAGAGAGAGAGAGAAGAGAGAGAAAGGGGAAGAGAGAGGGGGGTCGTCGGGGGGGTGCCGGGGGAGGGTGGCGGCCTGGGGAGGGAGGCGGCCGGGGGTGGGGGGAGGCCGGGGGTGGGGGCCGGTCGGGGTGGGGGCCGGCGGGAGGGAGGGGAAGAGAGAGAGGGGAAGAGAGAGAGAGAAGAGGAGAAAGGGGAAGAGAGAGAAAATAGAGTCGCCGGCGGCGACGGCCGGTGGCCGGGGCTGGGGCCGGAGGTGGCCGGAGTTGGGTCGCCGGCGTCGGGGATGAGTCGCCGGCGGCAGAAAGATCGCCGGCGACGGAAAAGAGTTTAGGTGGGAATGATTGTGTGAGGTTAGGTGCATGATAAATATCGTACACAATCAACATTTGAACCGTTCGATTAAATCTTAACGGTCCAAAAAAGTATTTACCGGTAGAGACTCTCAGAGGGTCTCTACCGTAACCTTTCCCTTAAAAAAATAAGGAAGGAAAATAAAAATGGTCATGCAACGTGGCGGACGCCAAAACGTAACTACTGGGGCCAACCAGAAACGTACGGTACAGATGTACCTAGAATCTTACATCGGACGATGAAAAATTTCCTTTCCTTTCGTTGTGGCTTTATGTATATGGATTATGACTTCAATAATTTGTTCAGGTTATGTTTCAAAATATACAAATTGAACAGATCACAGACAAAGCTAAAAAAAAGATATTTTTTTGGTTGGTTTTGGGTCTCCATTCCAACCGAGTGGGAAGAGAGGAAATTATGGCATCGTGGAATTCGATTCCGTTGGAGATAACGTACGAAATTCTGGGTTGGATTGCTTTCATTTCTTGGTCTATCAGTTTCTACCCACAAGTCATCTTGAATTTCCGTAGAAAAAGGTTTTTGCCCCCATCTCTCTGGTTTTTTTTTTTTTAAATCGATTTAACCCCTGAATTTAGTTTCTGGGTTTTGTTTGTTTTTCCTTTCCTTTCCTGTCCTTGATGTCTAATGTTGTTGCCAAAAGACAAAAAAAAAAAAAAAAAAAGTGATTTTGTTTGTGGGGTTTTTGTGTGTAAAGCGTTGTGGGGTTGAACTTTGATTTCGTGGTGCTGAACTTGACGAAGCACTCGTCGTATTTGATTTACAACGCCACTCTCTACTTCAGCTCCTATGTCCAGAAACAATATCGCGAGAAGTACGGCTCCGACGAGGTTTGTTATACGGCTTTCGATTTGTGGTCGTTATTCACCTTTTTGTTTTTTTGTTTTTTTAATGCTTTTAGGACTGTTATATATGTATATAAATGTCTATATATATATATATATATAATGTGCAATGATTGTTGCAGATGATACCCGTAGCAGCAAATGATGTTGCTTTCTCAATTCATGCTGTGCTCTTAACAGCAATCACCTTGTTTCAAATTGTAATCTATGAAGTAAGATTTATTCTGTCTTGTAGCTTTTGTTAACCTGATATTGGTGACTTTATGTATGTATTCAAATCGTCTTCAATGCATATGTCAATGCCTAATTGCTATATTTAGTGTTAGTGCATAATGCTATAATCCATACAACTCATAAAGTCTGGTGCTTTAAAATTAAAAAAAAAAAAAAAATAGAAGTGTTGTAACTATGAAATGAAAAAATTGATTCATCAATCAACGAGCATTTAAATGCCAAATTTTGATGTCGAATTTCACATCGAAAATTGCATCAAAATTTTAGTATTGCGTTGGAGATTGCCTTACTAAGTCTGAATGATGTCATTTTGCAGCGTGGAAGTCAGACAGTCTCCAAGATTAGTCTTGCAATTGTCTCTGTTGTGTGGTTAATTGCTGGAGTTTGTTTTTTCATTGCTTTGCCAGCCCATTCTTGGCTTTGGTTGATCTCAATATTCAAGTAAGATGCTTGGTTTAGTTATCTATCGTTTTCTTCTGTTGGGAATTTTTTTGTTTCTGATTTGGCCATCATCTGAAAGTAGTTCAAGTTGGTTCAAGAAAGATCGAATGACATACTGTTCTTTTGCTTGATATGTGAACTTGCGCCCATTAGTTTTCTGTCTGACATCGTACAATTCATTGTGTTGCAGCTCAATCCAAGTATTTATGACAGTCATCAAATATATTCCTCAGGTCAGAGATGACCTCGTATTTGAGTTTTTCTTTGTTGTATGAGATGTAATTTTATGAAATGACAAGAGAGAGATATCAATCTAGGATTAGTCCTGTAAAAGGTAGGAAATTGCTTACCACTTAAGCCTTAGCTATAAAAATTAGCGTGAAATGTGTTCTTTTAGAATCCACACTTGTTAGAAAAGAGGAATGCAATGAACGGTTATTGCTTCTAGTACCATCATGTTTCATCGATCACTTTGATTGTACTAAAATTGCTTGCTTTGTACTGCCTTTTGATAATTTTTCATCATCTTTTCGAACTATAGGCTTTCATGAACTTCAGGCGGAAGAGTACTGATGGCTTCAGCATCGGCAATATTTTACTTGACTTCACGGGAGGAGTTGCAAACTACGCGCAGATGGCTGTACAGTCTATAGATCAAAGTATGTCATCTCTCCTCAGCCAAATAGTACTTGCCACCTGGCTCCTAAGACGTATTACTTCTGTGCTAATATAAATTTTTTGGCTTTTTACAGATTCTTGGGTGAACTTCTACGGAAACATAGGGAAGACTCTGCTATCTTTGGTATGGAATGTTATCAAATTCTTACTCTCATATCACATTTTCTTACACGGCTACGTTATGTGTTATATGGATCTCTTATCCCAGCTTTTACTTTATTTAGCTAAAGAACATCGTCTCTTGCATTAAATTTTCGGTACATTACTCTTGTTACAGATTGAAGAGAAATCCTTGCAAAAGGATCATTAAGTAGAAGCTACCTTGCCCAGATAGTTTGTTTGTTGTCCAATATTGCCCACTTTATCGATGATTATTCTATTCTTATCCACCATAGCATTTTGTCAATCATTTTATGTCTGTGAAACTATGAGCTTTGAGCTTCTGTCTGATACAAAATTTTCTTTAACGAAATACGCACTTTTGCAGATATCTATATTCTTTGACCTCCTCTTCATTTGTCAACATTTCCTGCTATATCCTGTCCGGGGACAACTGATAACTTCCAAAACCAGCAAGGAAAAAGAGCCACTTATTAAGCCCTCGGAACCGGAACGGGAACACACGGAATCAGAAAATGTGTGAAGCCTGACTTGTGTCACAGCACATGATACCCAGCTGCATATTTTTTTTATGTGTAAAACTAGTTCAACTCCATAGGATATGTTCTCTCCTTTTACTTTCTATACAGGAATTTCTTTTAGAGCACTTGAGTTGTATAAGGTCTCAACAGTGGACATTGGTTTACTTTTTTAGTAACCATTATAACTTTTATAGCGATTCAAAGTAATTGTCAACTTCTTTAGTGTGGTTATCTAAAGCCAGTAAACAAATTGTTGTCAATGATTTTGCTTATATACCGTGACGGAGTCCGGATTTATTGGTAAGGGGTCAAAATTTTATTTAGTCAAGATTATACTAACATATATATCTATATATGTAACAGTTTTTATTTATTAAATTCATGATATATTGACATATTAAAATATCAGTATTATATCTAAATAATACAATATGTCATTGTTAATTATACGCAATTAAAAATAAAAACAATGTGAGAAAGAACATGAAATTGAAGTGTTGATCTTAATATTTTTATAATACTATAGTCATTCAAATTTCACATCTTGAAGCGTCAAGTCTAATATATCACTTGTAAAAATGAAAAAAAAAAATTTATATACTTGTAAATAACATTATTCGCTCAATAAAAGAGTAGACATGTTAAATTCATAAACCTCCAAATATCATTTTCTTTTCTTAAATAAATGTTGTGTTCGGTGAACTTTCATATAGACAAACTCATCTATAATTGATTCACTACTAAATTTTGTAGTAATTTCTTTCTCAATGTAGACAATCAAGTAGTCATTCAAAAAATTATCTTCCATATACGGCACCAACATCATTACAGCCCATGAGCCCATAATTCTTCACAAAAAAAAAAAAAAAAAGACATGTCTAAGTTTATCACAAACAAAATTGAAAAATAAAAATAAAAATTATATTTAAATTCAAAATATTAAACATTGTTATTTCTAATTTTCTTTGCTAAAATCTACAATAAAAACTAAAAATCACTAATTTCTAGTGAGATATTTATAATTTTCTAATCGGAATTAGCATATTATCACCAATGCATAAGAACAAACAAAAAAAATTAAGAAAAAACAGTAGTATCATGCCCGCCAATTCCACATTAAGACAAATAGAAAAATCATAATCAAATAATAATAACATAAAAAAAAAAAAGGATTAGAACAAGAAGTGAGAAAAAAAAAATAAAAACCTAAAGCGGAAACAAGAAGTTGAAGAAGAATCAATTGACATACAAAGACAAAGTTATCTCAAGTTGAGAAGAAATCCAATACAGTAAATAAATAAAAATAAATAAAAATCACACATTGAACAACAGAGCAAATTTCCAAATTTGTTTAGGAATGATGGAATGTGAAGTGAAGAGTTGGCTTCCTTTAGAAGCTTTTAGTTTATGTGTAAACAAAATATTACTTAGTATAATGGGTCGGTCTTTTAAAATACTGAACTATTAAAATTATAGTTCAGATTTATATTTAAGTTAAGCCACTGAGCCCACTAATGTTTATGGATTTAATAAATAATTACACAAAAAATCTACTTTTAGCATCTCATTTTAAAATATGTATATTTTTTTGATATTATTACATAAATGTCCACTTTTATACGAACAACTATTCATAGTACTTATTTTGCCCTTTTATTATATTTAACATCATTTTCTCCCATCATGATTTTTTTTTTCTTACTCGTTCATCATTATTGTATCTTTATGTTAAGGACTAGTTCTTTATTACAATGATTGTCTATTAGTAAGATTTAGATTTTTTATAAACCTATATTTTCTTAAGTATGATTTAGGTTTTTTATGATAATTGTAACGTTATTATGATAATTTATTTTATTTACTATTATTAGAATTGTTTAAGTAATTAGTTTCTAAAGTTTAAATATTATATGCAATTGTCTATTTCTTTATGATAATTACCATATCATTATGATATGTTTTAAATGTGGTTTTTTTTCCCTCTTAAGATTACCATATCAATGTGATATTTTTTTCCTTTATGATAATTACTATATCATTATAATGTCTTTTTTAGATTTTAAAGAGTGTAATATTTTTGTACAACATCTATTTAATTTTCTTTATATGTTCATTGTAAATTTTGTCTTACTCAATTATTTATTATAATGATTATTTTTCATTTACAATATAACTAATATCTGTTATGGTCCTTTTTTTCTTTATAATAAATCAAGAAAAATTGTTTTTTTTTTTACTTTTACTTTTATAAAAGATTAGCTTAGTTTGAATTTTTTAGAGACTTTTTCTTTTCTCTTTTTATAATTCTTTATTTGTTTGTATTCCATTCTTAATGAAAAGGGTAATGTAGTCTTTATAACTATCAAATTAGATATTCTTGTAAATAAAAGAAAAAATTGATATATTTTAAATCATAGTCTTCAATTTAGACATTCATATAAATAACACTTTAATAAAACTGTTTTATTTTTTAAAATCCAAATTGTTGCCCAATAAAATATAGATAATTCTTAATTTATGAGAGTCAAGATTAATTTACGCATATACTAATTTTTTAAAATTAAAAAAAAAAACCCCCGCTACATTAAAATTTCACAAAAAGTTAGGGGGGCCATGACTGCCCCCCACCCAGCCCCCTCCCTCTGCCATTTGCTTATATAGTTGTTACTATGGTTACTTGGAAAAATTTTGTGATACAATACAAAAAAAAAAAAAAAAAAAAAAAAAAAAAAAAAAGCCTATAGTAGTTTGTAGTTTTGAATTATCAGATCATATAAAAATCATATCAAATTATGAAAATTATGACTAGTTGAAAATAAAAATTATCTTCACAGGGAGTTACACTGGATAATTTAGAGAGAAACGGGTTGAATGTTTAGTTGTCTCCTCGTCAGAGTCAAAAATCAAAGAAATTATAGGTCTATAGAATAGAAACACACAATTTCAAATTAAAATAAAATATTTAAAAGTACTCGGCAAACATTTAATAGTATATTTACAAGGTCATAAGCTGTAGGTCCCATTGGGCGCTCAATCAACTAGAAGAATTATATCTCTAAAGTACCCTTTTTAGTGGGAAAAATAGTATATATATATATATATATAGTTTTTTGATGAGTATATTTTTATTTATATAGTTGACCGGTCAATGTATATTGGCTTGGTCCACACGTAAATAACTATTCAAATACCTTGCTTCCCAAGCCTACCCCCTTTATAAACACAAGCACAACTCACATCCTCCTCAAAACCACTCTCCCAATTATTTCCTTTTAGCTCACAATTGAGTTTGGCCAACATGAAGAGGGAGGGTCGCCAACATGGGATGGTCCGAACCTACCGGATCCTACCAATCTGTTGAACCCGAGACCCGATACCAAATTGGTAAATCGGTTTGATTCACCCGCTACGGCCGGGTTGTTCACCCGGGTCTCATCCAAGCCCACCAACCACTCCAAATTCACGGGCAAGTGTGGCCAGCCCCGGTGCAACGGATGTCACATGCACCCAACAAGCAAGGCCAAGGACAAGACCAAGGGAAACCAGAAGCTGAGATCAAACGACGTCGTTTCCAACCACAAGTTGCTCGCTTTCCGGGTCGTGGATATCCGACCAGGGATGAAATTCTCTGGTGTTTCTGCCACAAGGATTGTGGATCAACTGTCTAATTATCATCTCAATGATTATTATGATGAAGTTAGTGATTGTGATGGTGATGATGATCATGTCTATGATCATGATGATCCATATGGTGCTAGTGATGACAATCTTGTTGTGGATTCTCAGTCTGTCCAAACAACCGTTGAGATCAATAACAATGGTGATGATCAAAATCAAAATGGTGATGAGGAATCAGAAAAGATGAGTTTTTGTGACGTGGGTTCTGTGGTGGACCAAGTGGAAGGAGATGATGATTGGTGCTTAGTGGGAGAAATGTGATTTTTATTTATCTCTATTTGTAATATTCTGTGTCAAGTAATCAACTCCTTTTTTGAATTAATTGTAATAATTTAATTTCAGTGTACGTGATTAATTTGTTTTTAAGTCTGTGGTCGTAATAAATGTCCACGTTTTTCGATTAGAGCAAAGTATATGGTTTGGTCGTATTTGATTAGTATTGCATTTTGACAATGTTAAAACGTTTTCCTAGTCATTTAGCCAATCAATTATATTTAAAAAAAAAAGTTATTGGAGCTAATTATTTCAGCAGATTTTATGATTCCACTTTAATCATGCCAAAACTTTTAGTCTCCATTTGTTCTTTAAATTTAACTTCAACTAAAATACACTTTTTCATATCAATTTTTATCCTTTTTTTTTAAGTTAACAAAATTTATAACTAATTTTTAAAAAATCAACCAACTTCAACTTAAAAAATTCACCTCCAATTAATTTACCAAACCAAGGCTTAGTTTTCTTTTACTAAAGCATCACAGTATAGTTAGAAAAATAAAATATGCCAAGTAAAAACCTCCCAAAGAACATTGTTCGATTTTTTTGAGAAACATAAATAAAATGACATACCAAATATCTATTGATATTCAAAAATTAGAATTAAAGATAGAATTAGAGTTGGTGTCTATAATATTACTTGAAATAAAAATAGTTAACATGGACAAATGTCAAAAATGGTTATTGTTTAGTGAGTCGATTTGTGGGCTAAGCCAACCAAAGAGTGTACGGCAGGGATGCAACTTGGATTCCTCCGATCAACGAACGAACCAGCTTATAATTTTCAAATTTCACTTTAGAAAATAACGAGTTTAATGTCCGTGCAGTGCACAAGAAAAAAAGAAAAAAATAAATGAAAAAAATTCAATATTATTTAATAAAAGTAATTGATAAGGATAAATAATATAATTATAATGAGTATATTTTTTTACTATTTACTCTTTTAATAATATTATAGTATATACATTCTAAATATTGCATTTGATAAGACAAATTTCTCTTAAAATTTTTATAGAGTGAGAATCTCTTCTAACAACAACGAAGGAACAAAAAATAATGTTAACCAAATAGAAAAGGACTTGAAAAAGAAGAGGAATATGTAATTAGCAATAAAAGCTTGAAAAAAAAAAAGAAAAAGAAAAAGAGGAAAGATGTATTGTGATGCAAAAGTCGGTTAAATACGTCCACAAACGTTTGCTGGTGGGCTAATTTTACATAATTGCAAACCAACCATTTTTCTATTTTCAGACACGTAAATATTTTACATTTCTAAATTCTCTCCTCCTAGAGAGAGAGAGAGAGAGAGCGATATGGAGTAAGGAGAGAGAGAGAGTGGAGTATTTCAGAAGCTCACTGCCTCGCTGATTTTGAGGCATGAAATAGAGAGAGAAAGAGAGGGCGGAGAGAGAGAGAGAGAGAGAGATAGGAGTGCTGCCCAAGTTTCACACACTCTCTAATACTCTCCTTTGGCAAGAAAAAACTCCATTTGTATTATTTTTATGTTTACTTGATTTGGCTGTTTTCTTTCTCAAACTTTCATTCTCTGAAGTTTCCACAGGAGAGAAACCAAGAATAACCCGGGTGGGTTTTCATAATCTTTCTTCTGTCATTGTTATCTCACTTCTTTTTTTAATCTTTTTTTTTTTTTGGTATCCAAAGTTTCGTTCTTTGTAGCTTTTTTCCTCATTTTTTTCGATTCTTCTTTCTGGATTTTGTTGGGTGTGAAGCTAAAACTAAAAATTATTCAAGTTCATGCTTTTATTTTTCTGGGTTTTGGGTATTGATCATCTTCTGACAAAACAAATCCACTGGGGGTAAAATAAAAGGGGGAGAGGATCGGTGAACACAACCACAAAAACTAAGAGTTAGGGTCTGAAAATCCAAAATACATTTAAAAAAAAACCCTAAATTAAAACGCTAAAAATCTAAGAAAACAAACCCACCGGGGAAAAAATAAATGGAAAAAAAAAGAGAGAGAATCGATAATCACATCAACAAAAACCGAAACTTAGGATTTGAAAACCCAAAATACATACAATCTAAAGAGAAAGAGAGAGCAGTCGATAGAAGAAAAATCAAAGAGAGATGAGCATTGAGAAGACAAACACAAAATGAAGAGAGGGGTGATAGCAAGAGAAAGAGGAAGACAAACATAGGGTTTGGGGAGCTAAAAAAATGTAAAGAGACAGAGAGAGAGGAGCGGAGAGGTAAAAAAGGAAAGCAATAAAACATTGAAAAGGCAAAGAGCAAATGAGGAGAGGGGTAACGGCGAGAGGAAGAGAAACCCACAAATAGGATTTCAAGGGTAAAAGGGGAAAATTACTGTACATTACATAATCGGTACACCCCAAAAAAAGGGGTAAAAAAAGTCTGGATAATGTCAAAAGGATAAAATCGATAAATCACTATGCTATCCAGGAAAAGGTAAAGAATTTGAAGAATAAAAATGTCATTTTACTATATAATTTACTGTTTACTAAATATCCTTTTAATATATTAAATAATTTCTCATAAAAAAGAAAGTCTGACAATATGATTGAAAACAACAATTTGCTAACGAAATCCTTTTTTTTTTTTTTTGTTTCATTGCGTTTCCCTCTCCTGAGGAGAAGGAATGGCATCATGGAATTCGATTCCGCTCGAAATCGCATACGAAGTTCTGGGTTGGACTGCTTTCATTTGTTGGATTATTGGTATCTACCCGCAAGTCATCTTGAATTTCCGCAGAAAAAGGTAACACAACACAAAATTCATTTCCCAATGATTTGTTGTTCATCTCTGTTTTTTCAGTTATGTTTATGGTTTTTTTTTTTCCCCGTCTTGTTAGTGTTGTTGGGTTGAACTTTGATTTCGTGGTGCTGAACTTGACAAAGCACACCTCGTACCTCATTTACAATGCCACGCTCTACTTCAGCTCCGAGGTCCAACAACAGTACTTTGACAAGTATGGCTTCAAAGAGGTTTCTACCTTTCTCCACTTCTTAACTTGGTTTTTAGCGCAATTTTAGGTTTGTGTTCGATTCGAATTTCAGTTGCTGTATGTACTGCTATTTGTTGCAGATGATACCCGTAGCAGCAAATGATGTAGCTTTCTCGATTCACTCGGTTCTCTTAGTATTGATTATGTTGCTTCAAATTGCAATTTATGAGGTAATTAGTTGGTGATTTTTGTTACATATTGTAAAACCATGTTTTTTTTTTTTTAATAAATAATTTGGCCTTGTGTTGGTGGATTTATTGCAGCGGGGAGGTCAGACAGTGTCTAAGGTCAGTATAGGAATTGTCTCCGCGGTGTGGTTAACGGCTGCAGTTTGTTTCTTCATCGCCTTGCCAACACATTCTTGGCTTTGGTTGATCAACATATTCAAGTAAAGTTTTTACTATATATCTCTTTATTTTGCCCATTTCTGTTGGCTTTAAAAGAGTAGAACTCGATTCACTTTCGTAGTTTCAAATTCAAACTCGTATACCTTAGATGTCCAAATCTTTGGTTAATTTAGTTGATTTATTACTAATTCATCGATAATTTGCAGCTCAATCCAAGTTATTATGACAGCCATAAAATATAGTCCTCAGGTTCTGCCTACCTCTGTGTTTTCCTCTGTACCCAATTTGTCCTTCTGTGACAGAAATTGTGAATTGTGAAATATAGGCTTTCATGAACTTCAAGCGGAAGAGCACGGATGGATTCAGCATCTACTATATTTTATTCGATTTCACGGGCAGCGTCACGAATTACTCGCAGATGGCTGTAGAGTCTATCGATCAAAGTTTGTCATCTTAATTTCCTCTAGTAAATAGTACTTGGTCGCATTGATACATATTTGATACTTCTCTGTTAGCTTATTCTAAATTTTTGGTCCACTGCAGATTCTTGGGTGAACTTTTATGGAAATACTGGGAAATTACTGCTATCTTTGGTATGTTATTGCTTGTTTTTTACATTTGATTTTGGGTAAATTATTTCTGCAACATATATATCACCAAAAACTTTAATTATTGACTTCACTTTAAATGGGCCAGCTAAACTAATATCCTTGCAAAAGTTTTCTATTATTTGCTTAAAGATGTAGTAAAGTACCGAGTAAAGAAGTTAAATCGTCCAATATTCCTTAAAAAAAAATATATATATATATATATATATATATATATATCCAATATCAGTATCATTGACCATACTTTTCCTTTTCTATGCTTTCCTTTAAGATTTTTCTCATCAGTCCCTCCTTACGGTCATTTTCAGTTTACCTCTTGCATTTTCAAATTATTACACTTAACTCTTTTTATAAAAATTTATGTTTTAAAAAATGAAAAAAAAAGAGAGGAGAATTAGTCTCTCTAAAACACTTCGGTTTGAATTTCTATTTATAAAAAAAAGACCATATTAAAAAAAAAAAAGAAGACCATATGTCTTGACACATTTTTTTGTTTGTTTTTAATGAAAATTCTAGATAGATGATTAAGTGGGTCGAAATTAAAATTCAGAGGTTAAAATGAGAGTTTTTATATTTAGAGTAAAGTGAGAGTCATCGTAAACTTGGTGAGGCATAGGTAAGAATAATCGTTTTCTTTATTATTAATTTGAGTGTCTAACGCTAATACAAAGTTTTTCTCTGAATGAAATGCAAATATATGTATAAATGCAGATATCGATGTTCTTTGACCTTGTCTTCGTGTGTCAACATTTCTTCTATATCCTGCTGGGAAAGCACATGTCTCTAGCAAAACCAACAAGGAAACAGAGCCACTTGTTGAGCCCTTCAATCAACCAGATCATTCACAAAACGTTTGAGCTAAGCCTTGGCGTAAAACGTCTCTCTCTATATATAAATATATAAATAAATATATACGTATATAAATATATAAATAAATATATACGTATATTGTCTACATACTTGTAACCTGAAAATTAGTCCACTTGCTCCTTAGGATCCGCTTTCCTTTTTCACGTTACATATACAAGGCAAGCATCCGAGTTGGAGTAATTAAGTCATATGTAACTGTTTGAACACACTGTATTTGTAAATACTTCTATTAGTTTAAAGTAATTAAAGTGCTGATAATTAATTTCGCTTGAAAAAATGAAAGTGACGAAACAGATGAGTGCTAATTAACTTTTTTTTATGGCAAAAAACAGACAACTTTGTTTAATTATAAATAATAATGTGGTTTGTTTGCCCATTAAAAAAATTTTTTTTTTAAAAAAAAGCATAGAAAAGAAAAAGAAAACCGGTGGAACGAAAAAGACCCTTTGAAATAAAACACAAGGTTGGATAATTTGGATGGCAAAAGTACACAACTTTCATGCTTATAGGTGACCGTTTCATCGTAGATTATGTCCGCTGGCAATCACGAGAACTCTTCTCTTAATTTTATTTCACTACTTGTACCGTTCAAATCCCTTCATCTATTTTTTTTTTTATTTGCAATCACATTAGAATGATTAAAAAAAATATATAGTTAGATTTACCGTAACGATAAAATTTAAGGATTATAAAATGCAGAATACAAGAACCGTTTTAAATAATTTAAAATCAAGAGCAAGAAGCAATGGGTTCCTATTGGCCATTCCCAATCTGTTAGAAAAGTTCTATCATTATGAAAATATGATTATAAAATCTTTCTATTAAAATAATATCCTTTACACACTAATTTTAAACCGTAACATCTCTATGATAACAGATCTTGCGGTTTAATTTTTATATATACAAAGAATGTGAAGACAAGCTAGTATAAATACGTTAACTTTGCCACCCGCAAACATTTGTACATATATTTAGATTTCTGCTATAGATACTAAAAAAAAAAATTAATTGACTTAAATAATCCGTAAACTTTTTAAAATATAACGATTTAGTTTATATTTTTTTTATTTTTATCGACAATACATCAAACTCTTAAAATGTTGATCATTATAGTCTTTTCCGTTTAAATTCATTAAGTTACTAACGGAATAGATGATGTACAATGTATGTGATCTAATTTGAGAGGATGAGAGCATATCTGGGTGATGTAGTTGTCCTACCTTGACCTGCCGTTTCAAGTGTTCCTTCCATTAAGCTTTTTGTCATTTCTTTATGTTAACATAAGAATTGTCCTTTTGTAATTTTGTTTATTTTCTCTGGTTTTACTAAAGTCGTGAACCTTCTCTTGTGGGGTCGTCATTCTGATTGTATTTGTTGAATTTGGAATTTGCCCCTTTGAATGAGATTTATCCTCTGAGGTTAGGACTCCATTTCATGTACTCTCTGAAGAGGTTTCTTTAGAAAAGCTTGACTCTTTAAGTCACTGGGGTTCAGCATATCTGGGTTTTTGTTTGGTTGCCGGGAAAATAGTTTTCTGGGTTTTGGGTGTTTTATGGTTTGAGGGAAAAAAAAAACACACACACACACATAGAAAAATGCAAACCAAACAAATTGTCTCAATTTTGGGAGTTAAATTAAGATGCAATGGGTGTTTTGGTCTTTTAATTGAAAAAACTATCACATGACTGCTCACATGTGTGATTATATTAGAAATTTAATGATTTTGAATATAAAATATTATAATGGTCAATATTTTAAAAATTATAAATTTTCTCCACTAAAAAAATAAAATATGGATCAAATTATCGTTTTTTAAAAAATTCAGGGATTATTTAAATTAAGTATTCTATTAAAAAATAATATTTTAATAGAGTTTTGTTTTAAATTGATAAATCTTTATAAAAAATACTTAATTATGCATATTTTTTTATACACCGATAAGAAATACCTATCGCAAGATGACCTTTATATATATATATATATATATATATTATGTATTTCTTTATCTAAAAATGATCTGTCAATGTCATTGTTAATTGTCTTGGTCCGCAAGCACATCACCAATGTCAAACATCTTGCTTCCCAAGCATCTTATGCGCTTTATATAAATCTCATGCACAACTCACCACCACCACCACTTCTCCAAAATCACCCTCTCATTTATTTCCCTTTTTTTTTTTTTTTTTTTTGCTTTTTTAAAAGCTCACAACTCAATTTGGCCGGAGATGAAGAGGGAGGGTCGCCAACATGGGATGGTCCGGACATACCGGATCCTACCGACACCGCTGAACCCGAGACCCGACACCAGATTCGTCAACCGCTTCGACTATTCCACCACAGCCGGGTTGTTCACCCGGGTCCCGTCCAAGCCCACCAACCACTCCAAGTTCACCGGCAAGTGTGGCCAGCCTAGGTGCAATGGTTGCCACATGCACCCAACATGCAAGGCCAAGGACAAGACCAAGGGAAATCAGAAGCTGAGATCAAACGACGTCGTTTCCAACCACAGGTTGTTGACTTGGCGGGTCGTTGACGCCCGACCCGGCTTGAACTTCTCCGGTGTTTCCGCCACCGGGATTGTGGATCAACTGTCTAGTTATCATGTGGATGATCATGATCATGATGATGGAGAAGAGGAAGTCGGTGATTATGTGTATGATCATGAGGATCGTACGGTTGAGATCAATAACGCCATTGATGATAATGATCAAGTGGGTCATGGCGGTGATGATGAAGAAGAGATGAGCTTTTGTGATGTGGGATTTGTGTTGGAGCAAGTGGAAGGAGAAGATGGTTGGTGTTTGGTGGGAGAAAAGTGATGATTCTAATTTTGTTTATATCCTTTTTAATTTACTTAATTAATTGTTGTATTCTCAACTAAACTGATCACATGGAATCTTATCCTTTTCTTCTTTTTTTATTGTACTTATTTTATTTTTATTTTTTAATTCCAAGATCGTGTAATTTGTTGTGAAGTCTATTGTTTCATGTAATAAAATGTTGAGATGATAAAAAAGCAAAAAAAAAGAAAAAAAAAAGAAAAAAGAAAAAAAGAAAAGAAAAAGGTTGAGTGATTCTTCATTAGCGTGGCCTCGTGTAGCATCTACTTTGCTAGTACATTATATGTATTGCGTGCACGAAATATATACTGAAATGAGACCTAACCACTTTGAGCTAATCCTTTCACCTTTTTCGAGAATATTTTTTGAAGCAGAAACATCTCAATGTTATTCTATCCTTTAGTCCCGTGCTTTTGAATTTTAAATTGACAAATTTAGTTTTACACTTGAATGAATTAGTATGTAAGTGAACAATAATTTAGTGTTAAGTTAAAAAAAAAATTAGATAATTATAACAATAACAGAATAATATATTAAGATTCTCTTGTCTAATATTTGGATATCAAATTCTATTATCCGTCTATCAATAGAATTTAATAATGAAGTTGAAGACATCATTGATTATCTTTTTCAATTTAACCAAGAAAAAAGAAAGTCAGGAGGGAGCGAAGGGCTTGTTGTTGGGGTGGGGGGCAAAGCTCATAGGTCGGTGGTCCGTTGCCTAGGTTGTTGGCCTCAGGAGGGGAGGTCTGGGTTGCGAGGCAGCAGGATTTGGTTGGTGGGGGTGGGATCTGAGTATTATGAGATAAGATACATTATAATTATTATATACAAGTAATATCTAAACTGTTAAAATCAATGGAACGGTTATTAAAATGAACTTTACTACAATCTTACCGAATAAAAATATATATGACTTTCGAATAAAATTCTTTTTTATAAATTTTAAAATTTATATCAAAATTTAAATTATACATTACAAATTTCATTTCAATATTTTTTTATTTATTAAAAAAATATTAAAATCATTTTAAGTTCATAAGATTTAAAAAAAAAAATCCACAATTTTTGCTTTAATTTTTGTAACGACTAAAAAAGTGAGAACCAAATAGATATGGGAGTTTTGTGTACAGTCATGAAGAGCATACACGTCGATGAGCAAATGATTAGCCGCCACGTCAATACAAGAAACCCACGTCAGTTTACAGTCTCGTTTAATCCTTTTTTTTTTATTATTATTATTCTTTTATATTCTTTTTTTATTCTTTTTCTCCCTTTCTTCTGTAACCGAACGAAGCAGGAAAAAGCCCTAATCTGTACAATTCCTCCGGTTACTCTCTACCATTCCCAACTATACTGTCCGACCAATTACCCAACATCAGACAGATCTTGTCCGTCCATTTCGGCGCGTCAAACTCCCTGCGCTTACGACGCAGCGAAAATTTCCCCTTTCTTCTTCTTCTCAGGTCTTGCTCTCTCTAAACTGAAACTCTCTCTCTCTCTGCTCGGATTTTTTTTCCTGTTCTTGGCCTTCGGTGTTACTTGGCTTATACGATTCGTTATTCCTTTGCATGTTTGACTCTGTTATTTATTCTTTATTTTGGAATTCCTCTGAATTTTTTTCAGTAGTTTTTGGTCTTTAATTTCATTGCATTGTCAAGTTTTCTGCTCAATTGCTTGAGTTATTGCTTCTTCAGGTGGATTCCGATCACACAGAGCTTAATTTGGTCCTAAAGTTTCAATTTTTGTTTGTTATTATCATTTTTTTGTGTAATTTTTGGCCTTTAATTTCACTGCATTGCGAAGTTATCTGCTCAACTACTTGGGTTATTGCTTCTTCAGGTGGATTCCGATCACACAGAGCTAAATTTGGTCCTAAAGTTTCAATTTTTGTTTTTTATTATCATTTTTAAAGGAATTTTTGGCCTTTATTTTCATTGCATTGTCAAATTTTCTGCTCAAATGCTTGCGTTATTGTTTCTTCTAGTGGATTCCGATCACATAGAGCTTA
Source organism: Ficus hispida (assembly GCA_025413025.1). NCBI lineage: Eukaryota > Viridiplantae > Streptophyta > Magnoliopsida > Rosales > Moraceae > Ficus > Ficus hispida. The sequence continues at coordinate 30,489,816 of CM046365.1, forward strand.
ATTTGGTCTTAAAGTTCCAATTATTATTATTATTATTATTATTATTATTATTATTATCATCATTTCTTTGGCATTTTAAGTTAGTTATAAAGGTTGTTAAGGTTCTTGATTACCATTTGTTTTGATTTTCTTGGTACAATGTTGTTGTCAATGAAGGTCAATGGACTGTCATGAACCCAACATATCGAGTCACCGGCGTGAAGAAAATGGCCCAAAAGGTTCTTCTTTTGAGATGAGTCAGGAAGTTATTAGTGGTGAAGAATGTCAAACTCCTAAATTTTCATCCGTTAATAAGTGTGAAATAGATTTTGATTGTCGGTTGGAGTCTCGGAGTCCAAATGTTACTTCTGGTGAGGTATCAGAAACTGGTAGTTCTGTTAAAGATGAGGAAGACATATATTTGGTGCCAGAAGTTGGTATGGAGTTTGAGTCGGAGGACCATGCATACAAGTGTTATAGTAGATATGCTGTTTTGGAAGGTTTCAGCATCAGAAAAGATTTCGTAAACAAGAGTAGGATAAATGGTGCAGTGGTTTCCAGAAGGTACACTTGTTACAGACAAGGTTATCGGCCCAACAAGCAGAATTCGAGTGCAAGGAAGCTGCAGCAGGAGACGAGAACCGGTTGCTTGGCACACATGACTATTGCCCGTCAACCCAACGGCAAGTTCTGTGTCACCCATTTCGCAACAAAGCACAATCATGAGTTTGTGACCTCTTCTACAGCGCACTTGTTGCCCTCGCAGAAGAGATTGACTTTCGCTCAAGCGGTTGAAACCGATTTAGCTAATGATTGCGTGGTTGATGGGGTGCCAAAGCTTGGAATGGGGTTTGACTCAGAAGATCATGCGTATGAGTTTTACAATATGTATGCTGGACGGGTAGGCTTTAGTGTTAGGAAGGATTATGTAAATAGGAGTAAGATAGATGGTGTTGTGGCATCAAGAAGGTTTACTTGCTTCAGAGAAGGTTTTCGTCAGAGAGACAAAAGGGATATGAATGTGAAGAGGCCTCGGAAGGAAACCAGAATTGGGTGTTTGGCGCAATTGGTCATTTCTCGACAGCCTGACGGTAAATATCGTGTCACTCACTTTGAAGAGAAGCACAATCATGAGCTTGTCGCTCCATGTAGGGTTCACCTGCTACGATCACAAAAGAGATTAGTTGCTGCACATGTTGAAGGAAATTTAGTAGATGGTTCTAATAGTCAGCCGATATTAGCTTCTGAGTTGTTATTTAAGCCGGTTAGAGAATCCAATGACGTCAGTTTTGATCCTATTGATTACAAAAATAAACTACCTGCCAAATGTACAAAAGAAATGAGAGAAGGAGAAGCCGGAAAAATACAACAATATTTTCAGGGCAAGCATTTAAAAAACCCTTCATTTTTCTATGCTATGCAACCTGATGCTGAAGATCAGATAACGAATGTGTTTTGGGCTGATGCAAAGATGGCAATGGACTACAGTGATTTTGGTGATGTCATTTGCTTTGACACAACTTACAAGGTACATAAAGATTGCCGACCTTTTGCACCTTTCATCGGAATAAATCATCATAAGCAAATGGTGATCTTTGGTGCTGCACTTTTGCACGATGAAACTGTTGAATCGTACAAGTGGCTATTTCAAACTTTCATAGAGGCAATGTCTGGAAAAAAACCGAAGACTATACTTACTGATCAGGATGCAGTAATGGCTGAGGCAATCGGTTCAGTGTTTCAAGGAACGCATCATCGAACATGCGTATGGCACGTCTACCAAAATGCACTGAAACAACTCGGTTACATGTTTGTGGATTCGAGTTCTTTTGTTAGTGATTTAAGCAGTTGCTTTTTCGATCAGGAAGAGGAGGAGGATTTCAGTAACGCATGGAAGGCTATACTGGATCTGCACGGTCTTTGGGAAAATGAATATTTGCATGGGATATATGAAAATAGGGAAAAATGGGCCATATCATTTGGACGGCATATTTTCTCTGCTGACATAAAAAGTGCATTACGATGTGAATTTTTAACTGCAAACTTGAGAAAGCACTTGAAGCCCGATTCAGACGTGATTTCCTTGTTAAAGTATCTGGCTAAGGTAGTGAATGATCTGCACTACAAAGAATTAGAAGCCAGCTATGATATGAGCCAACGCCCCCCGAAGCTAATGGGGGATGTTATTCTTCTGAAGCAGGCAAGGGATATTTACACCCCACCAATATTTGAATCAGTACAGCAGGAATATGAAACATGTCTAAATAGCGTTGTGAATCGATGCACTCATAGCGGGGCATTATTCGAGTACAGAGTAAGTATATACGGGCAACAAAGAGAGTACACGGTTACTTTTAATTCAACCGATGAGACCGTTGCCTGCAACTGTATGAAATTCGAATTCATTGGAGTTTTGTGTAGCCATGCATTGAAAGTGCTTGATTATAGGAACTTAAAGTTCATTCCAGCCCAGTACATTTTGAAGAGATGGACAAAAAATGCAAGAGTTTGAGAATGATAACTTTCGGCAGTAGAGAATGAGAATTGTCGACTACTCGGTTCTTGTTGCTCGATTTGTAGAAGACTTGATTGTGTTTCTGACAATAAGTGAAGAAAAATAATAGCCTAGTAGTAGAACTCTATGCACATTCTGTACAAATGTTTCTCTAATGCTTTGTTGTATTTTTGAAGATTAACAATAAAAGAATCTCAAGCCCTTTTTCCTGTGTCATTGTTCTTTTCCTTGTTAATTTCGACAGCTCTGTGGACAGGTCATAAAACAATGGAAAGTTGGACAAATTAATCAAAGTTGGCATTATGCACAAACATATGAAACGCATATAACAGTTCATATCCAAGGATTCAAGTCCTACATCAACAAGATTATTGTACCGAATTGTAGTTACAAAGAGGAATTGGAACGAATTTATGAATAGGTCTAAAACTAATATCTCTGCCAAATTCATCTGGGATGCTCTTGCCATGTCATTTTTCTCGAGAAAACGTTCTGTTTTGATGCGGACTTGCGATTTCTCAGTTTGGATTGACTAACCAAGCTGAATGTTTGGAGATCTGTTCTCGTGAGTTATAGTTGTGGTCCTCGTGGTTCTCGAAATAAGAGAACACGCTGGGCTACGAGCAATCTTTCCCTGAACCTGCTTGGAGCCATTACTCTTCACTGGTGGCCTTTTTGGGGTTTGAGAGTTTCTGCTCTCCATTTTGCTGGGAGTCAACTTACTTCCTAGGTTTGGTGACTGAGGATGAGAAACTGGAACCTAATAGAAAAACAAGTGCAGACCCGAAAAAAGTTGGTATCAGAGGGATCTCATGTGACGTGTGTGAACAATTGCGTGAGAAAAAAATTGACGGAAGGGAAAATCACGGAACAATTTCAAAGTACAGGCGGAATGGATGATACAAATAGAAACAGTATTATTTGTTAAAAAGAAAGTCGGGGTGTCAAAGCTCAAAATTCGACGATTCATTCACTTTTTCTGCAACAAATATCTTAACCTCTATTCGTAAAGCTAAAAATGTACCTTCTTTACATCATCGTATTGTGCTGCTTTTCTTTGCTTGTAAAAATCAGGCAGTGGCCTGGCTTTGAAGCAAAAGCCGGAACGTAATTTCCCAGTTTCTGTTTCTGGTTTGTCCTGCACAAATGATTTGCGCGTAAATTGTTATAGATCTTTAGACACGAAAGTGTTTCTACATTTTTTCCTTAAAATTAAATCTTGTGTTAACCTTGACTTTTGTCTTCAGCTGTTCTTTTTGTGCCTCATTGGCATTGAACTTTTCTTCAAGCTTCTGAAGACAAATCAGGAGAAAATGAGATTGATAATAATAAACATTTTTTTCTAACACAGTGTAAGCAACAAAAAAATAAATAAAAATAAATAATTAAAAAAAAAAAAAGAGTGAGACCTCCTTTCTTTTGGCAGCTCTCTCTTCGGTCCTCAAGCTGAAAGGTGTGGATGAGAATGGGGAGCGTGTTTTGTTTCTGCAAGCACTCAAAAACTTTGAACAACTGGCCAACACACGCACACAAGAAAAACACAATATCAGAACAACTCAACTCTCCCTTTCAAATTTAATGGAAACTTTTATCCTGCTAGAAGGGACCTTTATTTTGTAATCCTGCGACATGGGACCTATATTTCGGCGAATTTACTAATCCATATTTTTTTCCCCCAAAAAACACACTAATTTAAATTATCCTTAACATATGCAAAGGATAGAAAATAGGAATGATAGAAATGGTTTGCTTTTTTTTTTTTTTTTTTACTTGTGTTAATTGGTATATGAAAGAAAAAAAAGGTATGACAACTTTATCCATCTATTTATGTTTTCTTTCATTCTTGAAATGAGGACAAATACCTGAATAAAGTAAATTTACTACATAAAAAACTTGGTTTCAAATTTTCCACTCTCCAATGATTTATATGTTATAAATTGTAAGATCTATTAGTACTTTTTCCCACCAATTTTCATTTTCTTCCTTAAATACTTCCTACCAAAAAAATCCGCCAACAAAGCTACAAAAAAAAAAAAAAAAAAGAATAAATAAATAACAAGCCACCAGTAAATTGCAGAGGCGATGAACAAGAACAAGTATTAAGAGGAAAAAGAAGATTATTACTCAGTTGCAAGCAAGCGCCATCTGGGTCTACTTCCAGTGACTGAGGGATTAACTGGTGTTGTAGCCCTATACAATTCATATAAACCAGAGTTTTTTTTTTTTTTAAGTATACAATTATTAAAATTACAAAAGCACAAAACATTCGCTTATTTATTTAAATTAAATAGCTTTTAAATTGTATCATAAATATATGATTATGTACCTTGTATTTGCAGAACATGGGGTTTCTAGAGGCTGCTGACGTGTCCCATTCTTAGACACCTATATATATATTATTAATGATAAAAATCTCTTTTAATAAACTTGACAAAACTAAAAATCAAATGCAATAAAGGGGAATTAAAATAAAATTTATTGAGAGAAAGTGCAGTAACCGTTAGAGGGGTCCTTAGAGGAGTGGGACAGTCTTTAGTTGGCTTGGAAGAAGTGGTGCCAAATCTGGAATTATCTATCTTTCTAATGACACTTGATGTTAATCTGTTAATCTCTCTGATGGGTGTGAAATTCACTGATTTTGGGGTTGCTTTCTTGATCTTGTCAGCTGAATCCAACATTAATGAAGGCTTTTTGCACATTGGAGTGGCATTTGGAGCTCCAGATTTTGATGATGATTTTGTGGAAGAAACTGCAGATTTTGTTGTTGATGACTTTGAAGAAACCGTTTTCTTATTCTCTTGATCCCTCTGCAATTAAAAAAAAAAAAAAAAAAACCCTATGAACATCGCAGCAGTAGTAATGCATGTTTTTAAATGTTAAACAAGACAAAAAAAAAAAAATCAAATACGACAGTTCAAAACAAACCCTTATCCGGTTTTTTTTTTTTTCCTAGCCTACGTTAGAAATCTTAAAAAACAAAGGGAAAAAAAAAATTCAGAACTAAAGTTGTGATGTGATGAATAAAAAAATCACCTTTGAGATAGATTTGTTCATTTTTGCCGTCTTCTCATTCAAGTCTGTATCTTTCACCTCCTTCTGGCTTGAAAATTCAACCTTTTTAACATTCTGGTCAACTGAAACTGTCTGCTGAGAATCATCGGTTTTAGCATCATTTGAATCAACCCCAATATTTGCTTGATCAACAACCGAGCTTCCGACCGTTACTTGTTCACCGACAACGACAGCTTCGGAGTTTGAAACCGGCGAATCCGAATCTTGAACCGTATTTTCATCTGAAGACTGATCTGAAGCAGATCCAGAATGAGCAGCATTGGCCTGTTCCAAAAGGGCAGCCGCTTTCCGAGCGGCGAGGTTCTTGTAGTGCGCTTCGAAGAAGGCCTTCTTCTGCGCCACCGAGCCCGGCCTTGAGAACCTCTCGGCCTCTTCAACGTAGCGGTTGTGGGAGAAAGTTGACCATTTTTCCCAAGCCAATGACTCTGACATGAACCTCCCAAAAGATATTGATTGACCAAGTGCATGTATGGCGTTTCCCTGATAACAACACAGCAAACACAGTTTTTAGTCTTTAACAAAACAGAAGCAACAAAAGAAAACATACCAAACATGAAAACCCAGATGTGGTTTCTTTTCATGATTAAGTTGGAAAAAAAAAGGGGGGGAAAAAACTGACCTCATTGGGATCATTGGGAAGGCCAGAAACATAAGAGAATGGCTGTTGAACTTGCATGAGACAAGTTGGTTCTCCCATTTTTTGCCTGCTTTTGCAAGTGAGTTAGAGAGAAACTCCCAAAGTTCCAAACTTTGAAACTCTTTTGCTCTTCCTTTAATTCTGATGTTTAATTATTATTATTATTATTATTATCTAAATGGCTTTTTTCTCAACGCTCAGTACAGGCCCATATTTGAATTTGAAATTTAAAAAATGGAAAAAGCAGCCCCAAAGTCCTGGTTGTGGAAACAAAAAAGTGGCATCTCTCAGAGATATTGAAAGATTTGTGTGAGAGAGAGAGAGAGAGAGAGAGAGAAGAGCAGTTTTGGGTGAAATCTTTTTTTTTTTTTTTTTTTTTTTTGTAAACTTCAGAAGTGGGGTCTACTTCACCATTGTTTTCGGAAACATCTCCGATCTTTTTCCTGCTTCTTGTGGACCCCACATTTTGAACACCTCCTCCTGCCCCAACGGCCTAATTCTTTTGGGTTAATTTGAATTTTTTACACTTTTTTTTTTTGTTTTTTTAATGGTGGCACTTGCTGTCACAACCTGGTTTTCATTTTCATTCCTCATGTGCAAAGTACAACACCAAAAGCCATGGTTAAGGATTGGGACTAGGTATGTTCATTAAGGATTGGGACCAAGATGTGAAATGTGGACCAAGTTCTTCATCTAAGCTCAAGTTTTTCCCCCCTTAAAAAAAATAATTATGAGGTAAAAGATGACATATCATATTATTTAAGGGGAAAACTTTTGAAAAAATTATGTAATATAGAAAATGTTAAAATTTTTAAAATGATTCGGAAAAAAAAATGAAAAATAGATTTTATTTTTTCGTCTCGTCATTATAAGCATTTTGACATTAAAATAATCTCATTTCAATTTGTAGTTAGAAATTTATGAATTTTAAAGTTTGAGTTTTTCGAAAATGGAAGAAAGAGAAAGCTTGACGTAAACTTGGAATTTTTGAATTCAGATAGTGATTTGCAATATGAAATTACTGTCTTAAACGGGCTTTAATGCGAACTCAAATCTTATCAAGAAGAACGATCAATCTTGTCATCCTATTTAGGTCCTAAGTAGTGGCTAAGCTCAACTGTGTGTGAGAGTGAAATTTTGATCATTGAACAAGAAATTAACTATAATCCAAGGAGGAAACAAAAGTGGGTGGGTGTTAGGACATAGAGGGTAGAGAGATGTAATAAGCTGAACAACCAGTGGTTGCAATGTGGACTCTTTAGATGGTTTGGTAATTTAGAATGAGATCCCACAAATTTTAGAAGACCAGTAAATGTAAAGCTTTTCTCATTTTTTGGCATATTAGTATAAGACTTGTATTTTATACGTAACAAGAAGGAGAAGAAGCCATATTTGGTGAAGCCAAAATTTATAACGGTTGGTGATGGGTAGAAATTGTTGAGCTCAATTTTTTTTTTTTTTTTTTTTTGGGCAATTGGGTAATTAGAGTCAAATAAATTGTAGGTAAAGGGGTGTGATAATGAGCAAGGACAAGTCAAGTTACATGGTCTATATCGAACATTTTACTCACACCAACAATGCCATGAAACTTTTAAGGAATCCAAATATTGGTGAAAAAGGATTAGGTGGGGAAGAAGAGAGGCATATGGGATTCAAATCCAACCAAAATCTCTAGAGAAAACCAGATTCGAAATTGGAGATTTCAAAAGTCAATATGGCACATAAAGAAATGGCATTCTTGAATTGACCATTGCTCGAGTAACGATAAAAACATGTCGTTTACAACAACGAGGTGTTGAATTTCATCCGATAAAATATTCCAAAACAACATGTGTTGTTAAACAAACACAACGACATAGTTTGGTCATAAGCTAATGGAAAACGACAACATGTGAATCAAGGCTAACGGAAAATGACATACGTAATTTTTTTCATATTTTTTTCTTTTTCTGAAAAAGTTTTTATTTTTTTTTCAAAAATCAAAAAATTACTATTAAATTAAAAATCTCAATCAACTCAAACTCAACTTATTCACCAAACATCTCTGAGTGTTTACACTGCATACAAAAACAATTCCAATAATTATATTGACATGTGATGTAATACCTGTTTAGTTTGGTAGAGTGAAATTATTTAAATATTTAACTATTTTATAATAATTCAATTTAAATAAATTTAATTTCTTTTGTTTTAAAAATTCCTCTCACATTTATTTTTCTACTTTGACACAACATAATTATTACTTTTAATAAAAACTATATGAATATATATTTTGTGGTTGTTTGAATGTTCCAATTGAAAATTTTCAACTCAACTCCAAATGCTCAAATCTCATCTCTTTCTAATTTTCAAAAAACTCAAACTTAACTTTTTATTTTAAGTTGAAATGAGATAAATTTTTTTTAAATTACACAAAATGATGAAAAGAGTAAAATAAGATCTATATTGTATTACATGTTTTAAATTTCACACAATTTTCTATATCACGATTCATTTCCAATTACACTTCAATCAAACACAATTTTAATTCCAATCTATGAAACTCCAACTCAACTTACAAAACTCCAACTACAAATATTGTTCTAAATCTGTGTCTTAATTTGGTTACAGAATTCAAATTCAATATTTGAATGCAAATACTTGGTTTGAATGAATATTCTGACGAAATTAATGATACTAAAGTGCTAAAAATCTTGTTGAATGGAACCACATGCTTAATTTAACTGCAAGAAGCTCGTCCCAAAGAAGAAATCCGTGATTTACAGAAAGTTATCCTCCAAAAAAGTTATTAAAAAAAAAATTACGATGACAAGTTTTATTGATGGAGCCTTTACTCGTGATCCCACAAGAAGAAAACACAATAGATTTCCAAAGAAATATAACTTTGATTTCTTCTCAATTCCCTACGTATAAATTATGATCATTAATGTTAGTGTGGATTTCCTTCCGTGCAAGACTTGTAATAGACCTGACTTTTCCTTTTCTTTTGTGCAGTTTTCAAGTTTTTCTCTTGTTTCTATGGTGTCTACCTCTTGTACCTTTCCATCTATGACCCGAAAACAAGAAAAATATGACTGCCACGAATCCCAATCCTGAAGCTACCCACAGAACAATGATCCAGAACCTCAAGGAACTAAACCCGCCATCTTTCTCGGTAGTTTCTGATGATTCCTGAGAGGTATTCGTTTCTCTATTGTTGATCTTTAATGTAAAACTTGGATCAACCTTGCCAAATTTCCGCGAGTACGAAGTTTCTGTAGTAGTCTCCGAGTTTAAGGTGGCGGGTGGGGAATTTGGGTCCTGGCATTTCTTTCTCTCGTGATGCAGCTGCAACGCTTCATTGATTGTTCTTATACACTCTATGCTAAGGAGGTCCCTCTGCAGTACATCATTGTCAGTCTTGTTCAGCGTCGACGGTTCAGGTGGGTCCGGAAACTTAGCCCAGCATCTGTTCACCATATCAGTGTCCCTCCATCTTGCCTTGTCAAAGCTCCAATTCCCAACACGAAATTCTAATCCATAATGGAAAACTCTATATTTGACACCAGTTTCAGGAACATACCCTGGGTATATCATGATCTCGTCATCTACGAGATGCCGTAACTTGAGCTGCAAGGAAAAGTGGAAGCCAAAAATGTCACATCAGAGTAGCCGAGACACTGTAACGCTAGTTCAACACCAAGAGAGTAATACTAAGCTACAAGATTGATGTTAGATTGCTGCTGTGCAAGTAGAAAAGAAGTACCTCTGCTGCACCAAACGAGTAACCATACATCTCACTAATCCACCCGGACTCATATATGTCGCCAGTGATATTTGTGGCATAATGATCTTTGTCGGCACGAACTTCCTCAGTTTTGTGCAACCAAAGTAAAGCGAATTTGCGGAGGTCATCTATGTGCATGATGATCACACCCCCAACCTTATCACAGGCCTCAGGATGGCGAGTATGGAGTTTTGCGAGCTCATTGTCACAGCCAATAAGGTATCTAGGATGCAAGAACTAGGAAAGTGAGCAACCCATGGACAGAGAGAAAGTTATATCAAGTTCTTAAACACTAAGCATAGAATTAGAAGGCGTCATGTCTCGTGTCTTACTCATAGGGAGTTGAAACCGGGCGTCCACGTTCTGCTTTGAATTCCCATGGTGTAATTGGACCTCTCATTACCATGTCAGCATCAAGGATAACTACAAACTCTGCATCAGTTTCTACATGATTAAGCCAGTGAAGGACTGCGGCTGGTTTGTTAATTGCTGGATACCTGACACGGAAAAAGGAAAAACATGAAATTCGCATGTGTTAGAGTGGGAAGGAGAATGGGATAAACATTATTCAAGGTCAAAGTTCAAGGGTGTCTATTCACAAAAGCTGATGCCAATTCACATCTTAAAATGCTTTTGAGGAACAAGTTAGCCAGCTGAAGAAAAAGTGAACAATTTCAAGGTAACAGAATTACCAATCGCCTGTTAATGGATGTTGGCTCATGGACGGAACGTAATGAGTGGGAGCCAGGTCATGGCCCTCATATTTCTTCAAATCTTCATTGGTACAGCTGAGAAGCCGTGTGATATTTCCAGGCTGACCACTGAGGTGGAAACTATGGACAAGTCCCACAGTCTGCCAGTCAAAGTAAGGAGTACATTCCGTGGAGAATAAGGTGTGGATTTTTGGACGTGGCTTCTCGGTTTCATCAGCGACCTGTCGCTGTTTTCTGTCCTCCATAAGTTCCAAACTGGCTGGAGTTGGATGTTTTGGCTTGGTCAATTCAGCAAATCTGTTGCTCTTAAGAAAACTCAAGTACTTTGACCATTTCGGTGCAGGGCAACCATTTGCTGCATGTTGAGCTAAAAGACCCTCATTTATAGTGTTAATGCACTCTATACTTATAAGAAGAGACCGCCTTTTATTTGGATCGGGTTCCATTAGCTTCACCTGCACCGACCCCAAAAAAAAAAAAAAAAAAAATCTTAGATTACCAACTATGAAGAGCTAGAATGTAATTTTTCCATAGACAATTCCAAAAGGGTAACGACTTGAGTCTGAAACTTTTGTACATCAACACAGATGTGTCAATGAATGCTTTGTCAAATCAAGTCGTATTCAAAAGGTCCCTAATAGATGATTATTGTATTAAAGAGAAAAATAAAATGATGCATTGAAATAAGTGGATGTCTCTACAACATAGTCAATCCCAAACAAAATAGAACAGTTGTCTATTTTTGGTTCATGTACCTCTATAGGATAGGGAGGTTCGGGGAAGAGTTTTCCACATTTATAAACTATATCATCTTCGTGATGTTCTAATTTGCTAAAAGACCAATTCCCCACACGAAATAGCAAACCATAGTGAAGAAGAATAGGCTCAACGCCTTCTCGTGGGACATAGCCTGGGTAGATCATCAAATTATCATTGATCTTATGTCGAAGTCCTGCCTGTAAAAACAAGGACGATAACAACAAATAGAAGCCATTAGCATCATGCAAAGATATTGAGTGGTAAATGGTTAGTTTCTTATAAATTCTTGTTTGAAATTAATACAGCTTTAGGAGGAAAAAAAGGCCTTACTTCTGCTGCACCAAAAGAGTATCCATACATCTCACTGATCCATCCTTTCCCATAGATGTCACCAGTATAATTGGTCGCCCAGTGAGCTCTATCTTCGCGTACTTCTTCTGTTTTTGAAAGCCACAAGGGTGCCAGCTTTCGAAGATCGTCTATATGCATCGCTAGAAGTCCACCAACTTTATCACAGAGTTCAGGGTGCTTTGTGTGCAAATCAGCGAGATTATTATCGCATCCAACCAAGTACCTGACGGATAAATTCATTATACGTATATACATTGATTGCCACAGACCAATGCAGGTCCATATACTAGAATCCAAAGAGAAGAATGAAAACATCTACAGTATATGAATTTCGATGAAGCCCTTTTCTTCTCATACATCTGTCACTAGTCAAGTAAGCTTTAATCCCAATTGTTTGGGTTGTCTTGGTGCATATAAAGTGCAAATATTACAGTTAAAGAAGTTCACAAGCCCATCAAAATCCTCATTTATTCAGTCAAACTCTGATTTATATAGATATCAGCAACAGGTGAAACAAGGGGAAAAAAGAAAAAAGAGGAGAAAAATATACCCATAATACGCAGCAACAGGCCTTCCTTTCTCAGCACCAATTTCCCATGGTATAATTGGCCCTCTTATGATCATATCAGCATCAAGTATCACAACCCAATCCACATTCTTCGCTTCTTCACTATGCTCTAGCCAGTGAACTACTCCAGCCGGCTTATTAATTGCAGGGTACCTGTAAACCATATATATATATAAAATCATTTTCTTTGGGCATCTCTGCGAAAATGCTTGTGTGCGTGTATATATATATATATATGTATATATGTATTTGTATCTTTGCCAGAGGAGCTTAGTACAAAACCATCACTACTAGCAGGACCAAAGCATAAGAATTCAACCAAAAAGAACCCATTCCAGCATAATTAAGAAGTTGCAAATACATGCACGTTGGTAACTTAATTTAACAAACATGAATCCAACAGACAGATACCAGAGACATTCCAGGAACATTGAAAAGACAAAATTAAAAACAAACCCATGTCTTAAAGTACACTCATACGCTGCAATTTGGAACAATACAATACATATACAATTAAATATATATACACACATATATATATATATATATGTATATGAACGCGAAATGTGACATGAAGGATAAGTATTTTACCAGTCACCAGTTTTGGGGTGTCTGCTCATGGAAGGGACTTCAAAAGTGGGAGCCAAGTGCATCCCTTTGTAAGTCTTCTTCTCGTCGTCGGTGCAGCTGAGGAGGCGGGTGATGGGGCCGGGTTGGCCGGACTTCTTGAAGCTGTGGACAAGCCCCACCGTCTGCCAGTCGAAGTAGTTCTGACATTCCACCGAGAACAGCGTGTGTATCCTCCACGGCGCCTCCTGTTCCGGTCTCTTCCCCATCACGCCGCCCCCACCAAAACCCCCCACCACCCATATCACCGCCACCGCCAAAACCCATAAGAATTCCGCCATGGATGCGCGATTCAGGGCCGGAATTCAAATGGGTGATTCTCTCATAGATCTGAAATGCTAAAAAAAAACGCAGAGCTTTCTTTTTGTTTGTTCCAAGTCAAACTCCTGAGTTTTTCTTTTGTGTTTTCAGTGAGTGGGGACGAAATGTGTATTAAAATAACAAATATTCTGCTATCATTTTCTTTTTCTCGTAGAAAATTCAACGGGTGTTAGTAATTGGTGTCTGATTTGAGCTTGAAACAATATTCTTTCTTTCGGGAAAAATAAAGTATTGACTTTCGGAATTCAGCTTTTCCACCTTTTTCGAAGAACGGAAGAGAGAGGTGAGTGGATGAAATAGTAGCTATAAATGTAATACAGCTATACATATAAATTATTAGGTTGATGTATTATTAATAATAATATATAATAATAATTTAATATATAAAAAGTTGATTGGATCACATGATCTAGTCAATCTGTTTTTTGTATTCTTACAACTGAGGTTGAATGACGACGATTGGAGATCTCAATTAGAGGGAAATACGACAAAAAAGTAAAAACGACAGGCTCAGTGAAATGACAACAACGTTAAAAACGACATGATTACAAACGACAACAATGCTACGAACGACAGAATTTGCAAAGCGCCAGCAATCCAATAGACGACATAATTTGGTGTCTCTGCCCTGCCGGCATTACTCCATTGAACGGCATGATTCAAGAAAACGATAGCAACGCAAAAACGCTGGAATTGAAAAACGACAACTAATAATTTTATTAATATCTATTAAATATATATATATATTTGTAATCATATATTAAAATTACATGATATCGGCCTGATAAAGTCCATAAAATTTAATATTAACTGTTGGGTTAGACTTCCTCTTCCCTTCAAAACGTTATCTTTAACAGTTTCTCTAACGAACGACGAACTCCCAATTTCAATTCTGATATCGTTATATTTGGGCCACCCCCAACTCATTGATCCGTTCGATTTTGAACGCTGATCACTCGTGTGAATGGGCCGGACCATTTAACGAGCCTATTCCATTTCGTTGAGATTTACAAACGTTTATAATCGAACATCGAACGTTCAGATCAATCACGATCTATCAGCTGATTGAATCTCAAATAAGCCACGAACGATGAATCATAATGACAAAGTCTTGTTTCCTATTTACCGTTCGTCGCTCGTTTATAATACAAATAATAAGGAGCATCTCCTACTACCATCGAACCAACGATAGATAATGATGAGTCATATTTATTATAGAAACTGACAAATTCATAAGTATTAATGGCTGCATATTAATAACTGCTAAGCCTACTATACTTGGTATGATTTACTTCAGTAATCGCTGTATCTGAAGAATAACTGACACTTCAACACGTATCTCGGAGACAACGAAAATCATTTTTTTCAAATTGTGGATCATAACCCACAAGTCTCCCTCTATAAATAGAGGGAAACCCCCTTCAGACAGGGGATCGACTTTTGGGCATAACAGATATTCTTGTCAGAATATTGAATTTCCCTGACTTTTGCTTTGTGAAAATACTCAGAAATATTCTCTGTATTCAAGAACGGATCTATAGAAGATTATTATCTCAGAGAACGTAGCAATCATTCAGCGAACTTCTTTATATCTTGGTGTTGATTAATTCTGTTTCGACTTTACTTGTTTTCTTTCTTTATATCGCATTGTCTTAATTCGATATCAGATTTATTCATTTCGATTAATTTCTATTAAATTTTGACTGTAAAATTCCGGCATCTACATTAACTTTCTAAGATATTATTCCTTAAAAAAATTCTGTGTAACGTATGCTGAACGAAGTCGCTCAATGAGAGAAAGAAATCAATTCGTTGTCGTTTGATCTCAATTCCATGGGCTCCCTACAAATAAGAGGGCCCAAAAGAAAAGGGCCAAGCCCAACTTTGGGCCATCTGCGCTGGGGGAAAAATGCCACGTCATCAAAAGTCGAAGCAGAGGCGTCAAAGTTCTACGTGGCAAGGAATGATTGGTCACTAGACTGTTGGTTCTTCACAACAAAACACGGAAGAAAAAAAAAAAAAAACATGTAAGATGTAGAAGGAGAAGAAGAAGCAGAAGAAAACGACGACGATTTAGTCTCGATGGAGTCCAAATGGGTCTCTCCTCTGTTCTTCTTTTGCCTATTGTTCTCTCTCCAATTCCCTTCTTCAATTCAGGTTTTTCTCGATCTTTTCTCTTTTGTTCTTTTATGGGTTTCTTCGATTCTTTTGTTTCATTTGTTCAGAAAATTTGAAATTCTGGTTTTTTTTTTTTTTTTTAATTCTGTTTTGTTGCTTCTAAACAAACGTCAGTTTGGTCAAGATTGACACGAGCGAATTCCCAATAAGTGATGTTTAATAAACACGAAAGGCATAAAAGATTGTGGGCAAGCTTTGTTTTTTAGAGTTACCACTGAATTTGGACACCCGAGATTCCTTACAGTCCAATTAAATTTTATCAGATTCGTCAATATTTCTGAACTAATTTAATTATTTGGAAAAGTTATTACCTGAGTTTGTGTGTATTTTCAGTGAAAAAAGTTAGCTGTACTCATATAGAATGTCCTTTCCCTAGGCTAATAGCATTTTACTTTGTGTCTGAGTTATTAATAGGTATACTTTTATTATTGATCATGGGATCAGTCCAATCTCAACCACAAAAATTGGATCATAGGTTTTAAGGGTAAATTTAAATAGTAAATTCAAATAATTTACTATTCAAATTTTTGTGAAAAAAATACTGAAAAAAAAAAAACTTTTTAAATAATGCTCAAAAACAGTCTCCAGACCATGAACCAAATGGCCACTTATCGACATTGTTGAGTTTTCTTTGTCCTTTATTATTACTTTTTTGTTTTCCCCTTATTATTCCACGTATGACCCCCCCTTTTTTTCTCATTTTGTTTCCTTCCAGGGAAATGATGTACTTGCCAGTTCAAGGTAATGCAGTTTAGAATGTTATATTTCAAGTTTTGAAAGCTTTTTTTTTTTTTTTTTTTTGGCAATGTATTTTGTGACGTGGATTTTCAAGTTGAAGACAAGCTAGATTGTTGGTTTTTTAAACAATTGAAAATTATATAATGAGCTACTTATATTAAAGATTAAAATAGCCGTTTGAGTGTTAATGTCATCCTCTTTTGCTAACGCAATGAAACATATTTGATTTCACTTCAGAACTCTGGAGGAAGATGTTGGAGATTCTGTTGAGATACATTGTTCAAGAGAAAGGAGTAGGGCAGCATGGAAAATAATTGAAGAGGTATTGCAAGGAACTGCACTTCATGAGTCTCCATAAACCACCATTTTTACAAACTGGAAAACTTGGCTTGTCAATGTATCAATAAGACTACTTTTCATCGTTCATTGCAGTATTTGACACCCTTTGTAGAGAAAGAACGTTATCAGATTTCAAGAAACTGTAGGCTGCACCCCGACAATGACTTGTATAGAGATCAGGAACAACACAAGGTCCATATTGATATAAACGAATGGAAATGTGGATACTGCAAAAAAAGATTCTACGAGGAAAATTTTCTTGACAAGCATTTGGACAACAGGCATCGCAATTTGCTGAATGTGGTAAGTCATAGATGTTCTCCCATTACATGTTTCTTCTCCTGGTGTCTATTATCATGACTATAAATTGTTTCAAAATGAAGCTTACTTATGATCTCTTACACAAGTTACTTAAAGAAGCAACATCTTCTTCGGTTATTTCATGTTGTCGGTAGCTTTTAGTTATTTTAGACTAAGAAGATCATGATACAATTATATACGTATAACATCAGAAATCAGATAAAGAGCACGACTTGAGCAATGTTTCATGAACTTTTATGTATAGTGAATCTAGGAGAAGCTGTTAGACTAATTGATCATCCAGGCATTTTATAAATGGTATGCTGCATTACTAGAGCTGGTAACGAGCATGCCAATCTTTTCATTGGTTGAAGTAAACAAAAAACACAAAAAAAGTGTTTCATTACTTTTATCTAAAATCTCTTACTCACCTTAATCGTTCACTTTATGGAGCTTCACTGTTAGTACTCATATTGTTTTTTCATGTGTAAACTCTTCTTCTATTACTTGGGAAATAGAGCTAATAATTGTGCCTTATTGTTGAGGCTACATTTCTTCCATTTTCTCGGTTTATTAAATTTTCCTGATGTGGAAATAACGTCGTGCCGTTATTTTATCTTGAATTGTCCATTGGTTGTGCTGAATCCAGAGTCACAGCAAGTGCTTGGCAGATGTATGCGGTGCACTGCATTGTGATCTTGTGATGGATACACCAAAAAAGATCAAGTGCAATCCTGCTGCAGCGGCAAGGAATAAGCACCTGTGTGAGGTACACTGTCTTAACTCATGTATTATGCATCTTTCCAGCTTTTTTGGTATTCATGAGACCATAATTTTATATCAATTCTGTGCAGAGTCTTGCCGATAGTTGTTTTCCAGTCAGCAAAGATCCTTCAGCAAGCCGTCTTCATGGTATGCTACTTTGTTTTACCCTTCATAATTCGGTTGAAACAAGTTGTTTATCTTCTTTCAGCTTCTTATTATATTGCTTTCGGGATAATTAATGTAACAGAGTTCTTCTTGCGCCAATTCTGTGATGCCCACACTTGCACTGGAAATCAGAAACCTTTCTCTCGAGGTCGCAAGGTATTAAAACGTCTCTCCATCAGATTCATCTACTTTTGTAGTTCATGAATGCTGATTTACGTTGCAATTGTATTGAGCCATGCATTTATCTTTATTCTATATTCAATTTTTTCAATCTTTTCCTTTTTATAGCCATGTGTCTCTTGGAACTAACGTCCACTGGTTTTGTATTGCACAGAAGAGGATGAACATGCTGTATGTGGTCGTTTCCATTTTGATTATGTTGCTGCTTCTTTTGTTCTATACCTTCATTTATTTGTACCAGAGGTGTGTATCTAGTTTCTCTCTCCTCTCACTCTCTCTCTCTCTAAGTGTTTAACCACTTTAGGCAGCTTTTTAAGTTATGGCGTTTATATATTGCAGGGGGATAAAAAGGGGGACCCAAAATTTAAGGCGCGTCTCACTAAGCGGAAGGAAGAAAAAGCCCTCTTAGTTGGTACTGCATTTTCAATAATGATACAAAAGATTTTTTTCGCCCTTTTTTTTTTTTTTTCCTCATCATTTTCTTAACGAGAGAGAGAGACAGAGACAGAGACAGAGAGCAGTGCTTGCTGTTAGCTAGCAAATTGGTGCTCTTCCATTCTTTTTGTAACATAAACCTTGAATAGAATTCCTGCAATGAGAGAACATAGTTTTGTTACCTACCATGAAACTGTTTCGGATGCGATCTCTTGATGAAAATTTACTAATTTTTTCAGCACCTTTACCGCAGAGAGTTTCATAGGTTACCAAGGATCTGCTGATAAAAATTTTTCATCTATGAAACTTTTTGTTATACATTGTTCATCTGACAAGAATAGCTGGGTTAGGGTATATGTTCACTCCTACATAAAAGCTCGAACAAATAAATAAAATATTGAATTACTCTATAAACCAAGCCATGGGGCTTGCAATTAGATGCCCTTAGAGCATCTTTAATTCAATGCAAACTGAGTAATCGTGTTGTTGTTTGCACTTGTAAAATGAGCATACCTAGATATTTTTGGGGCAAATGAAATATCCATGAATCATACATTTTCGGTGTCAAAACTGAGGACGATTCTTTTAGAGATTTCGAATATCTTCATGAATGCTGATTGCAAAAATAAAAATAAAAAGGCGTGCTTTTTATATAACCTTACTAACAATAACCAAAACGACACTAAAACAAAAAAATGACACCCAAATGAAATAACAAAACTTAACAAAAATAACAAAACAAGCTAATAGTAATATTCTTCCTCCATCACAGTGAAGGCCTTAATGCTACCATAAGCCAAGGTATCCTCCATTAGCCCGCATGAGTCTTTGTCATGAATCAAAATTGGATGCATTTGAGCTGTCTTTCCACTTAACAAAAAGCTGTAGAAAGAAAGGATAGAATAATTCTACTGATGAGAAAAAAGAAAAGAAACTAGGACCCAGGGGAAAAAATAAGTAATCTAATCTCAGTTCTCAGTTTAACGTGAGCCATGTTTCTCAACAACAAAATGGGATTTGTCTTTTTAACCTAGGATGTTCCTGTGAGCCACCAAAACATACAATGAGAGTATAGAGATTTACATTCTCAGTAAACTGGTTTACATTTACACACGAACATAGGCTCTTCAATGAGCAAACACCTCAAATTTGAATTTTCTGGCTAAAGCATTAAGCACATAAGCCAAACCGAAAATTTGTCGACGTTCCTAGAAAACCAGTCCTCCAAACATACCTCCTCTCATGCGATAAACCCCCAGTCTCAGACAAGCGGCAGAAATCTTAGACAGAGCAGTACTTCCACAATCTTTGGAGCAACCAAGCAAAATCTCGATCATCTTCTTCTTGGTGGATCACGGCTAAGCCCGTGCTTCTTTAATGATTTGATGTAGTTTCTCATTAGGCTAAACTTGTTGCTGCCAAGGTGATAGAAATAGTCCCATGAAAAGATTCCAGTTTTATGCAAGTCATCGAAGATTATCCTGAAACACTCATCACCGAACAATCAAAACTCAACATTGCAAAATCAACGAAAACCAAGCTGCGGACACTTAAAAAGCTATAAATGCAGATCACGGGCATTCACATCTCAGCCAAACGGCGGAGTAGGTGAGCGTACCCGTGAAGGAAATGATCTTTGCATGGAAATGAAAGAATCTGGCGTCCAAAGTTCAGCAGTACCTTACCCCATAGTTCCCCACAGGTTCCGCAGACATGATGCCGACATGACGCCGGCCAGATATCACCTGGTGCAATCGAATATATGTTTACTTACAAAATTAGGAATGCAATTCTTACCCTTAATAAAAAAATTAATTATACACTTGTATCGAATGTTTTCTCTTCCGACTACAATCCGTTACGAATTAATAAACGCGACCCTACTGTTTTTTATGACAACTTTTTAAGAAATTATCCAAAGTAGTGCATTTCTAGTTCAATTATGACAAAAGAAAAAAATTGTTTAAAACTAAGAGAGTTTTGTTGTAATATGTGAGTTTTCAGGGGTCCTAATAAACATTCACAGATGCCCACCAACAAATATTGTTTCAAAATCAAAGGAAATAATTATCTCAAAATTAACACAGAAATTAGTTTAATAATCTGTATAAGAGTACAAAAACGACTTTCTTTTTGCTTTTTTGTAATTACCTTTTCACCCCCAATTGACCTGAGCCTGCCATCAGCAGCTGGACTGTTTATTCTTAGGAATTCAGCTGACAACTTGAATGCACTTCCACTGGCAAATTCCACCTCCACCTGAAATTTTTTTAAAAAATATTAGTAATTAACAAAAAAAAAAAAAAAAAAAAAAAAAAAAAAAAAACACACACACACACACACACACACAAGATGATAATTATTATTAAAAAAAAGAACCGTGAGGTTTTTGAAAAATAGGAGCTTTCTAGCTATTGTAAAATCGATTTTTTTTTTTTTTTCAAATCCAATTGGAAAAAAAAAATTCCAATGATCTCTAATTTTACAAAAAAAAAAAAAAAAAAAAAGAAACAGTGAAGGGGAGATGGGGAAGCTTACACATTTAGGAGCGTGGAGAAAGAATTTGGTGAGGCGAGGAGCACCGACGGTAGAGTGAACCCTCCGAATCCCAGACGCCAACATATCCGCTTATTGACTTCTCTCTTCTGCTCTGATGATCGTCGTCTCGTCTCTCTCCTTCTTCCATTCTCGCGTGAGTTTTGGTTATGGGCCCATGCTTTGTGGATCTCCTCCGAAGGCCCATTCTGTGTAGGCCCATATAAAATTTGGACTACAGTTTCCAACAAAAAAAAATTGAAAAAATTATTAAAAAAATGTAAATAAAAGGAGGAGCTATACATGTTCTGTTTTATTTATGAAAAATGTCCCCATCATTACTCTTATGTATTTATATATATTTATTTTTGGGGGAGAAAAGAGCCTACATGATAATAATTTCTTCAAAATCACTTAGGGAAAAAAAAAAAAAAAAACAATGCCGGTCGAATAAAGTTGATCAATTTTTGTTTTTCTCTTTAGAAAAAAATCTCCGCAATTGGAATACAATTTTGTTGAAAACAAAGAAGAGAAATGCAACTAAACTAATCATTATGGAACACAACGAACCTTACTCAAATCTTCTTTCACTCAATTACCTATATTCTCGCATGCAAAACATACATTTTTCTTTTCCTTTCTTTGAGAATATATACGAATAGATTAATTCATATATTTTTTTATTAATTTCAACATATATATATAATATAAATTTTTCTTTTTTTCACCATAAAACTTTACCACTTAAACCCTTCAAGGTTACATTAAAATTTAGGGGACATTTGTATTATTATTATTATTATTATTTGGTTAAGTAAGCTGAAGCCGCGAGATAGACAGCATTATCATTTTGGTTCAAGTAATTCACAGCACATTAGCAATATTTGATTTGAAAGTTTTTTTTTTTTTTTTTTTTTTTTTTTTTTTTTTTTTTTTTTTTTTTTTTTTTTTTACAATAAAACACATGTATGTACTATATATAGCAAACACTGCTTTCTTTTTAATCCGACTTAGACATGAAAGAGAGAAAGCTACTCATTAACTAGCGAAACTTTTTTGTTACGTTTTTTTTTTTTTTTTTTTTTTTTTTAATACATCACATCCCATATAATTAATACAAAAAGACAAGAAGTATGAATAGCAGTTTCTACTTTTCTTTCGCATATGTAATAATCAAATGTGTATTTTTTTTTTTTTTTTAAAGAAAAGAATCTCTGTTTGACTAGGTAACGTGCTTTAAAGTTCAAACTAGCTAACTAACATAAGGAAAACAACCATTACTTTAAAGAGATAATAACAAACCCTCTAATGGCTTGGGACATGCTTATTAATATTGTTATATTTTTTTTTTCTTCTTCAATTCTTATCTTGAAACCTATCATGGTTTCGAATACAATCGAACGATGATTTTTTTATGTGATTATACCATAAGTTGCAGAGTTTATAATTCGATTATGTATATATATCATCATCGATCATCATCTTACATTAGTTTTAAAATATGCTGACTGCGCCAAACTAACAAGAATTTAAGACAAATTGTTAATTGGTACATTATTCTAAACGAGTGATCCAAAACTAATTACTAGCTTTTCTCTTCCAGAAATTAAATGACCTTCATATATATATATATATATATATATATATTCAGTCTTCCTATAATTGTTATTTATTTGTAATCCGATGAAGAAGAAGGATGGTAATTAACGGTGATGATAATTAGACAAAGAATGATGACGAAGATTGCATACTTGCATCCATCTGGTAATTAAAACCTTTGAATGTAGACCATTTTTTATTTTGTACTTTATTTTATTTAGTCAAGTTGATGTTAGTTTATGTGACATCCTCAGTTATGGCTGCAGTACTGTAACCCATATTTAAATTAATAATTAAAAAAAAACTGATCATGCATTAGCATAAACTAACTAGCCCATTGAATGTTCTCCCATTGCCTACTCGATTATACTTTTTTTTAATGTCTATTTTATTGTATATATACATATTTATTGGAGTTTGGATTTATTTTTTAAGACTTTGTTTTTTTTTTTTTATTATTGTTATTGTTAAAGTTTGAATTTGATGAGACATTAGTGATTATCTTGTTAAATTTCACAATTGATTTAATATATAATTTACTCTGAGTTTGGGTGGTATGTTGCAATAATCCTTTTTTTTTTTTTTTTTCAATTTGTTAATATATAGGGTATAGTTCCTTAGGCCATGGGATTCCCCAACTTAAGTTTTGGGTTGGTATGCAAACATATATCAAGTCAAAAAAGAGATAGAGAATATATGGAGATAGAAGAAGCTTACCCACGTTTATTGTCCCGTTCCGTTACCATTCCTATGTTAGGCTAAACCTTTAATAAGAATAGTGTATTATAATATTATGTTCCGACAACTCCAAAATTCTAGACAACTTTTTTAATATGTATCATTTCATCTTTTTTTGTAAATGGTAACAATATCAAATAAAGCTAAAAATATTACGAGTTTGTGCCACTTAAATAGCTCTAGTATTTTCTAGTTTAACTGAACCAAAATATTATTAGATTTACTAAAACAGACAAAATGTTTTCTCCATGATTGTACCCGCAATATATATATCTAACATATCATGAGGATGATCATCACTATATATTTTTTAATCAATCACAAACTTATACGTTAATCTTAAGATTAATTAAATAGGAGATAAGGTTTCACATAGTTTGAATCTCTTACTAACTCTTAAAAGCTGGTGATTCAACATTTTTAGAAACTTACAATATGCTAGTGGTTATGAAACAAACCAATTATTATTATTTTTAATATATATCTGTATACATGTATATATGTATAAACATAAGGTTGCAGCGAGGATATAGCTAGCAAGGTTCGAAATTTATGCATAGACTAAATCCACTTATTTAATGGGTCAACCGGCCTGATTCATACCAAGTTTTAAATAAACTGGTCCGACCTTTTTTTTTTTTTTTTTTTTTTAGTGCAAATGGGAATTAATAAAATAAACACAAGCAAAGATGTTTTCTTACTTCAAGTTTCATTTTTCATTTTTTTTTTTGTCTATATAGATAATTTAAATGATTGGATTTTCTTACAAAATATTTTAGTATATGTATTGCTCTCCTTGAGATCGACATGTAATCTGTCAAAAACAATACTATATTATAAGAGAAATGTCATGTCCAAACCATACCTACTCGTCCTAGATAACAATATTTCATATATATATATATATTTATGTGTGTGTATATAAATATATATAGTTTGAAATTTTCACAATGAAGCAGATGTGTACAGATATGTGGGTTCAATATTTCTAAAGAACCAAAAATTGCGCCTTTACAAATATAAGCATTATAGAAAATTTTCCTTCCATTAAAATTCATTTATGATGCATATTTGGTGCGAGACGGTGATGATAATGTTGGGTTCCGTGTTGCCTGCTTTGCTGTTATATATTTCATAGATGCATGCACGCAATAACGTTTTTTAAAATTTGTATATACAAGGGGTTTTTTTTTTTAATTTAAAAAAATTGATATGTATATAAATTAACTTGACCCTCTTAAATTAAAAGTTCCATATATTTTATTAGACAAATAATTTAGATTTTAATAAATAAAACAGTTTTATTAAATCCATATACATTAATGGACCTAATGACTTAACGTAAAATGTAAATTTGTACTACAATTTTAATAGCTCAATATTTTAAAAGTTTGACCCATTATACTATGTAATATTTTGTCTACACATAAACTAAATTCTTCTAAAAAAGGCCAACTCTTCACTTTCCCATTTCACCATTCCCAAACAAATTTGAAAATTTGTTTTGTTGTTCGATGTGTAACTTTTATTTTTTATTCAGTTTACTGTACTAGATTTCTTCTCAACTTGAGACAGCTTCGTTTTAGTCTATCAATTCATTCATCTTCAACTTCTCATTTCTGTTTTAGGTTTGTATTTCTTTTTCTTACTTCTTGTTCTGATTCTTTTCTTCTTCTTCTTCTTTTTTATTTAATTGTGATTTTTCTATTTGTCTTAAAGTGATATTGGCGGGCCATGGTGCTACTACTTTTTCTGATTTTTTTTTTTGTTACATATTGAGGATAATATGCTAATTCTGATTAGAAAATTGGAAATATCTTGCTACAAATTAGTTATTTTTAGTTTTTATTGTGGATTTTAGCTGAGAAAATTAGAAATATCATTGCTTAATATTCTTGATTTAAATACAATTTTATTTATTTTTTTCAATTTAGTTTGTGATAAACTTAGATATGCCCTTTTTTTTTTTTTTTTTTTTGAAGAATTTTGGGCTCATGAAATGTAATGGTGTTGGTGATGTACATAGAAGATAATTTTTTGAATGACTACTTGATTGTCTATATTGAGAGAAAATTGCTGCAAAATTTAGTAGTGAATCAATTATAGATAAGTTTGTCTTTTTGAAAGATCGTCTAGCACAATTTATAGTTAAAAAAAGAAATGATTTTTTGATATATATTAATTTATCATAACTGCTCTTTTATTGAAAAAATAATGTTATTTACAAGTATATAAAAATATATTTTTTTTCATTTTTACATACGACATATTAGACTTGGAGCTTCAAGATGTGAAACTTGAATGACTACGTAATTGTGAAAATATTAAGATCAACACTTTAATTTCAGGTTCTTTTTTATATTGTTTTTATTCTAATTGCATATAATTGACAGTGACATGTTGTCCTATTTAGATATAATACTAATATTTTCATATATCAATATATCATAAATTTAATATACAAAAACCTACATATATAATTATATGTGTTAATCTTAATTAAAAAAAATTTTGACCCTGACCAATAAATCATGACTCCGTTATTGCATACACGTAAGCTCTCTTTCTGTATCTACATACATATAAATAGGAGGAACTTAGCTAGCAATATATAGTTTATACAATATATAAATACATGTATAGATATGTATATATGAACCCACAAAAGTCCTCTTAATAATTCCAGTACTGCTTAGCACGACAATGATACGATGCAATTTATAACCCTGGTCCAGCTAAATAAAAGAAGTGGAAAATAAAGGGGACTGAATGTTTCCTCTTTAATCATTATCTATATAATATGTAAAATTATGTACACACACACATACATAATGAAGAAAATGAATCAGCTTGCTTTCCACGTTTCTAAAAAAAATGTTGTTTTTGTAGGACATGAAACTGCAGCGGACAAAATGAATGACTCTTTATTTTAGTTTGTTCACTTGTCCATATTTTACAAAGCCTGGGTTGTTTACAAGAGGGATAAAATCTCACGAAAGATCATGATAAGGAAGTACTAACACATCTGGAAAAATCTTACGTAATTATGTATTTGCTAACTCATTATAAGAACCTGATATTTTAATAAAGATTTTTCTAGATCTCTTTGATATGAGAGGTCCTTCCAATATAATATTAAACGAGTAAGATGTAACAACAATATGAAAAAAGCACAACATAGCACATAATGAACATATTGTTTTGCATATATTACTGTGAAAAAATTATGTTTTGGATGTCTTTATGTTACTGACCTTCCATCTGGAGCACAATACAATAATTAAAAAAAGAAGTAAAAAACTAGGACAGTTTCATTATGAAGTTTGACATTTAAAATTAAAAGACAAGTTTACAGTTCACAAAAAGGGATCAAGAAAAAGTGACCTCATCAAAACCATTGCAAGAGTCATCAAGCTTTTATTAGCTAGGCCCTGCTTGGTCGGGACTTTGACGAGGTGAGATATCAATTTCAATGATGGTGAAAGGCCACGATAAATATTACAATCACTACATATTGAAATACAAAAAAAAATATATATATATATATATATATATATATTTTTAGTACTATGTCATAATTGGCTATTTTCGAAGAAGAAAAGGTCTGGTTCCAGATGATAATTGAAGCCTCCAGAAGTCCATGAGAGAATGGAATTATCTAGAGAAGGAGAAATATTAATATTGTTGGATTCTTGATCAAAAGAGAACGAGGAAGTAGTGACAATATTTTCTTGGTTCATCCATGTGTAGTCCAAGTTATCGAACTTCTGGGACATAATTTCGTAGTTGTCCAAAAGAATATCATCCGTTCCGCCTGAACTTAAAGCTACGTTTGTTTCCGGTATGAATTCTCTATTTTCCGTGCGTCGGAGATCGTGATCGTCATCTTGCGGTTTCGTAGAGCTGTTCTCCTCTTCATGTCCCGACAATAATATTCCTGATACTTTATCGTTATCAGAATCAGCAGAATCTGTTTTCTGTTGCTTTTGCTCAACAAGTAGTATTTCATCAACAATATGGTTTTCTTTATGCTCAATGGGCTTGTGGGTCACAGGGTCTAGACCAAGGAGCTTCAGTCTCTTCTTGATTCTAGTGTTCCAATGGTTCTTGATCTCATTGTCTGTGCGACCAGGAAAATGTGCTGCAATCTTAGACCACCTGCAAAATTTTAATTAATTAATTAATCGTTTAATTAAAGCCTGCTTTAACAATAATTAGCATTATAAAGCAAAAGAAAGACATGACAAATAATCTTGAGATTACCTGTTACCTAGACATGAATGCAATTGAATAATTTGATTTTCTTCCACTTCTGTAAAACCTCCTCTCTTAAGATCAGGTCTCAGATAATTAATCCATCTTAATCTGCAGCTTTTCCCACACCTTAACAAACCTATATTACACACATATAATACATGATATTTAAATACATACATATATATAGAATCATAGATACACAGAGACAAATATGAAAATATAAATGCATACACTCATATACATACACACACAACAAAACAAATATATATATAGTACCTGCAAGCTTAGGAACCATTCGCCAACAATGGATACCATTGTTGAGAATAAAGTTCATGAGTTTGTGATCTTCCTCGATAGTCCAAGGACCTCGCTTGAGTCCAACCTTATCACAACAAGGTTGTCTTCCCATTTTCACCAAAAAGAAAACTAGAGCTAGCTAGGCCAAAAAAAAAAAAAAAAAAAGGTATGAGAAATTAATATCCGTTTCGAAATTTTTTCAAGTTAGCAAAAGAAGGTGGGTTCTCAGCAATCTCCCTTATAGACCAAGCAAAAGATTCTTGCCAGTTCATTTCAGGCTTAAAAAATTGCAAGATGTTGTTTGAGAGGGGAGATAAATGATTGTTCGGGAAAGCATTTTTTGAGTTAAAAAATAATAGTGCTTGGGATGCTAATTCTAATCCAAAATTTTACTTATCAACTCATGTGACGATGATTGTCATTTTTTTTATCAGTAATACAAATTGATGTGACAATCCTTTAAATACGTATATTTAAAAAATAATAATTTAATTACATATAGATTGATATTAAAAATATGATATTAGAATTTGTGTCTTTAACCTTCTTGGTTAAAAAAAAGAAAAAAAAAACATGAAAATAGGAGTTGTAATGATAAAATATGATACCACTGCCATATTAAGACAAGGGGAAAGAGTCTTGCAAAAGATAGAACCCCAAACGTGAGTCTTATTCGTTGACAAACAATATTTTTATGTTTTGTTTGCAGCCTAGTCTTCTCTTATTGGTCTTTAGACACTTATATTTATGTAAAGCCAAAAATTAAACAAGAATGATTAATTTTGCTATGATTCTTTTTGGCCCCTAATTAAGGCTGGCACCTTTTGTCGTTGGAGGCAACTCTTTTCTTCTCTTTTGCAGAGTTTGAGATTAAAAAGAAAAAAGAAAAAAGGGGCTAAGATGCCCTTCACTATATATATTATCAAAATGTTGTTAAACTTAAATTCCAAACATGAATTCACTTTAGGAATCCACTTGTAATTTTTTGTTTTCTTGTAGATTGACAATGTAAGAAACTCTGCAGTCAATGTTTATTATCTTTATATCAGAAAGTACAGAAGTACTGTTAAAAAAGCACATGAATTGTTTTTCTACAAATCCTAATAAATAGCGATGAAGCCAGTATTCGTATTCTAGTTCAGTAAAAGTGTACGTTAGAATTATTTTATATAATTTATCCTCTTGTTTATGACTAATGAGATTTTAGAAGGACTAAAATTTTCAGTACGAACTTTTATGAAATAACTAATTTTGAGGTGTGCAAAAATGAAAAGAATATATCAAAGTTCAAAGTTGTTTTAAAACAAAAAAGATAATTTCAATGAGGAGGCAGCCACACCTATCTGCATATCCCTCCGTTACCGTTAATAAGTGACACTTTAATGTTAATTCTATCTCTACTTTGTATAGATTTGTTGTCCCAAGTTTCTTATCTTAAATATCAACTTCTCAACAAAATGATGCCATGTTATATAATCAGTAACACGCCATAAATTTTAGCAAACAAAGCCTAATCACCTCGACAGCGACAAGTGATCCTCTAATGCCAGTAAAATCACTGTCGGCCTTCCTTATACAGCTATCACCATACATCATACACCATTTCGTCTACGACAGTAAAGCAGAGATATTGTTATATATTAGTATGAGATCTAATGCGACAATTTTATTTTACCATCATACAAATTAAATTGACTATGATAATATAATATATTAAGAGATTAAACACAAATTTTATCCAAGAGTTCATCACGAGTACACCTTATATTTATTATCAAGTACATGATTAAGGCAAATTAGGCCTCAAGAAAGACTCAATAAAGGTAAATAAATTACAATAGCAGATTAATCTCGTTCCAATAAGAAAGGGTTATTTGAGAAAAAAAAAATTTGTGAAATCTCGGAAAGAAAACATGAAGCAATGCACATTAATTATAAAAATTGGTGCGTTTAATGTGTATAGATATAGATGTCTCTATACATGCAACAGTAGGAACCAAAAATGATATTCTGAGTTAAATAGGGAATAATTTTAGTTCAAAGTCCATAACTTGGCTAAGCATATATAAATAAAATAAGTTATATGTTGAGTCAATGAATAATCATGATATTTTGGTTCACTGTATTAGAATATTCTCATCAATCTTTCTGGGATGCACGGTCAGCTCAAGCACAAACATTTGGGGCCAGCCTCTACTGCAGAAAGGAAACATTATTCCTGCTTCTTTTCTTTTCTTTTCTTTTCTTTTTTTTTTTTTTCCTTTTCCTTTTCCTTTTCCTTAGCTGGAAAAAGAAACATTACTTCCCTAAAGAAAAAAAAAAAAAAAACCCACAAAAACAAAAACAATACTCTTGCGTTCCTTAATTAAGGCGATCCCTACTTTAGATCATAATCAAAGCGTTTTGCACGCAATAGAAATGTGCCAATATACATAATTCAGAAAACACATAATAAACATGTTTCTAGGCCCAAGGTCTTATCTAGCGCAATTAGATCCAATGAATTTTCTCAGTTCTACACTTTGCTCGCTTTAATTTCATGTTGATTTTTTTTTAATAATGATAAATGACATCATTGGTGTCGGATATTATATATACACATTTTTTGAAATCAACAATACTATATTTAATATAGGAATTATTTCATGTACGTGTATTTGTTGAATCTGTTCATGTGAATAGTGATGTCGGAGACTACTAATATCTAATAACATTGGCATCATCACTCATACACGATGAATCTCATGAGTTGTCTAAGACAGATGTTGTTAATGCCTAAAAGCATTAACATTAATTAACAAGAATCTCTCTCGTCTCTGCAATGGCATGGCTGCAAACTTGTACCTGATGCGATTACTCAACTTTGGATCCCTGTTTCTTCGTCCATTTCTCTAATCTTCTTGGCGTTCCTAATTTCATCATTGGTTACCACAAAAAAAAAAAAAAAAAAAAAAAAATCCTATCAAGAAATTACAGGACTAAAAAATATTCCCTGCTGGGAATTTTGGACCCATCGCAATCCGTGACATCATCATGTGTGGGTGGTAGAACAAGTCGAGAACAAAGATTCATTGGCTGACGACAAAACTACCCACTCAAGCCTTTAGCCATTGAGTTGTCAAAAACACCTTCCAAAGATTGGCATACCCAATTCATTATCAAGTTTATATATAAATCTTAGCTGGATCTTTAGTTTAAAATTCGAGTTTTAGATGATTTTATTAAATCATAATTTAATATAAATATTTATTCTTGCTATCTTGGTACGTGATTTAATCACACATTCACGTATTATTATCATTTATATATTTGACAGAATTGAGATAACACGTTCTCATCAAAAGATAAAATCAAATATTAGGATCTAAAGCAAATATTTCCATCAATGTTAAGGGCAATCCTTTTTTTTCGTGATGCCTAAAAGGATATACTAACAGTTCTATTCTGATTCAATTTTCAGGAGGAAAATTTAAATAAAAAAAAAAAAGGATTAGGAAAGATGCTTATTCTGACTCTTTGGCGATCCTGACGCGAGAAAGGAAACAGCAAGATTGAAAATCCACTAGACAAGACACATAAACAACCAAGCTTTGACGCTCAAAATTAAAAAATAAATAAATAAATAAATCTTAAAAAGGTATCTGGAATCATGACAAAACGATTGTCGCATGGCTCCAAAAGGTTAAGAGAATTTCAAATATTTTCAGTAGGACAAAAAATGAGGCACGGAATCTCTCACTAACATCGCTTTTAGTGGAAATTGGACATAACAGCTATGAATTGGTAATCAGTACATAGCATTTCCATGTAAATAACTAATAGACTCTAAAAATGTTTAAAATAAATAAAAGTAAATAAAAATTTATCAGATAAATTACTTTTTTACTTCCTGTAAATGAGTTGTTTAGCTGGTAAGTTTTGATCTACTCATATAGTAAATTTCTTATTACTTCAAATATTTTAAAGCCTTATATTTTTTTAGGTAAAAAAATGTTAATACTTAAAACCTTAATACTTACTTTAATTATTTTCGTAAAAATATAATTTGCTAGGGAGAATGAAGGAAATAGGCCAAAAACATCTAGTGATAAAAATAAATAACAGAAACTTCTTGAGTGATGGTAAATAGTATATGTATGCATGATAAATAATATATTTACAAGGCATATTTGCTAAAAAAATTTCTTAAAAATATTACTTTAAGTAAAATGTTTGCGATAAATATCATGTTTATGACAAAAAATTTATTTACAAATCATATATACGATAAAATTACATTAAAATTTTTATAAATAAATAATTTATCATAACTATGTTATTTACCTTAAATATTTTTAAAATGTGCTATTTATTTTAAACATTTTAAAAATAATTTAGGAAAGTATCTAAATAACATAAAATTAAAAACTACTGCACTAACGTAATAAAAAAATAATATTAGATAATATATATAAAATTAAATTAAAATAGACTAAATTTTATGTTATACTGTTTAATAAAGAGAAATTTATATTATGTTGATTAATAGATGAAAAAAATGTGGTAATTGGATTTTTTTTTTTTTTTTTTGGTGGTTGTTGGCGGGTTGTCGGTGGCTGCAAAATCCGATATTTGGGGTAACCACAATGGCCCAACCCAAATTCGTCTTGGGTTTCCAAAGACCTAGGCCCAATTGTGTTTGGAATGGATTGACTGGCCTTGGACAAGCTTTCACAGCCCAAAGTGGGTACATTCTTTGGGCCTATCATAGGTCCACGGTCCATTAAAGATTTTTTTTTTTTTTTTTTTTTTTAAAACAAGAACAAAGGGGCACGCAGCCTCCCACCAGAAAATAGATACACGAGAACAAAAGCTAAATAAACAACTGAAAAAGAGAACAAGGCACTACAAAGGTAGCTTCCGAGGAAGGGAAGAAAGGGCCCTGCTGCTAAGACTGTGTGCTGCAACATCACCGGTCCTGCTCGTCCACAATATATATATATATATATATATATATATATATATATTTATATTTTTGCTGAGACAAAAGTTGATAATTTATCTTTAATTATTACGACATCGAGATCGTGACTATGACCTGCACGGTTTTTCTTCAAGAACAAGAAAAATGGAAATTTTGGTTAGTGAAGTTGAAAGGTCCAAAGAATATGAAGCACATTAGTCCATTATTCAGGTCTCCCGTCTTTGATAATGCATCAGTTACAACTTAACCCAAAAAAAAAAAAAAAAAAAATCATAAAATGCTTTTTAACAAACTTTTGTCATTCAAATCAAAAAATTTTTTTTTGGGTAAGTAGTAATTCGATAAATTTAGAAGATAAAACATTATAAAATTCACACAAGACCCATTAAATGTATATATTAATGATTTTCTAACGTATTTGAACTTTGTAAATACACATGACCAAATTAGGAGGCCTTTGTAAGAAATTTTCTATTGTTGTTTGCTTCTTTCTAAAATTGTTTCGACTTTAATATTTCGTTTTGGTTTAATGTTCATAGTTCATACTAAAGTTAGCACATTAAACATTGCAATATTGTATATTGTTAAACATTAATACTGTTTTGGAAGATAACTAGATTTATATTAATGCTTAGTTCAACAAAATACATGGAATATAGTTGTAGTTCGTAAAATGAAATAATAAGAAATTATGTTTTTTGAAAAATGAAGTACATTTATGAAATTTAATTGGTGAAACCTAATAATAGAACATTATTGCAATTCGTAAAACAAAATAATAATAATAATTAAAGATACTTGATAAAGCTTAATGTAGACAATGATTAATAATAATTAAAATTAAATGTTGTTATTTTTTAACGAAGATCACAAATTAATTTTTAATTTAAATGCAGATTGATTAAAAATAATTTAGATTAAAGGTTTTTATCTTTAGATAAAGATCACAATTTAATCTAAATTTGAAATCAATCAAAATAATATATTGGATTAGATATTCTCTATGATATGAATTTAAATAAATGGATAATTATCCTATAGATAAATTTTTATTTTAATTAAGGATAATACTTGTCAAAAATTGATTAATTAAATATTTTGTGGATGCTATAAATATGTTATAAATGTTTAATTGATGGAACAATTTTTAATCTAACCAAGCCTATATTTACGTTTTTTGTGAGAGGAAGAGAGAGAAAAACTTTAGTTTTTTTCTTTTTACCTCAAGAATTCTCAGCACAAATAAGGTTTTTAGTTTGCTTCGTCATCTGTACGTGGAAGATCACAAGTGGTTGGTGTTTAGAATCTGAAGCTAACTTGATCATTCAGAATTGATTACTAAACTGGTATGTATTAATGTAAATTAATTATTATAAAAAACATATGTGTTTTTTTATCCTACAAGTATTATAAAAACTTTTGAAAATCTACCATCCTAGGGTTTTCACCGCAAAATTTTCCTTTACCTATAACTTTTTAACCGATATGCATACAATCAGCTTGACACAACTAGTAACGAGGCTAATCATTAGGGAACTCATAATTGACAATAGTAATTGTCATTAGACAGGACTTGGCAATTGTTCCAATTTTGTGCCGCGTTTATCTCTCCTAGTTGTTATCAGCCAGTGAATTGAAAACGACACGTTTCACTCTGCGTTTGAGTGTCGCTTAAGACTGGCTCTACTCTCTACAATCTCTAATCTATCTGGCACACTCTCAGCCTCTCTCCTCCTCGGCTGTAGAATGACGTGGCAAAATTAGGAGGAATGTAGTTTTTTTCGTGGGTCCCAGTGTCCCCCAAAAGTGGACCCCTATCATTGACGTCTTATCCTGGGTTTGGCTGACACAAATGAGTACGAAACGTGGGAATTATCCTGCACGAGAATACGCACAGATTTTACCATATGCACCAACCATATTCCTTACTCAATACATCCACTTTCTTTTCTTCCCATGTAATTGGTGACATGGCTGGTGGTCCAGGGTTAACAGGAAAATAAAAGCGCAGGAGATAAAAACTCAGTTGACATGTTAACGACCGCATATAAACCGACACGAACGGTCGAAACAACAATATATATCTCTCTCTCCCCCTCTCTCTCTCTCTCCTCTCTCCCCATCGAAGCCGCAACGGCCCCTGATTTCTTTCTCCTCTAACTTTTCTCTTTCAATTTTTTGCCTTTTCATCTCTCTCTTTCTCTCTCTATCTCTCCATCGGTTTTCTCGGAGGCTTTCCATTCACGACGAATTCACAGATTTATTTTTTTTATTTATATAATTTGGATTTGGATTCAAAAATCAAATTCCAGAAAAAAAAAGAAAAAGAAAATATTCCAAAATTTTAAATATATGTATAAATGAATGAAGAGTATTTCGTTACATAAAATCTTGGTTTCTCACCGGCTTTTACAGAGAGGCCGGGTCTAATGAAGGATCGCAGAAGAAGAAACGACGTCGTAACCTGGAGCAGGTTCTTTTGGTGCACCGTTTTCGTGGTCCTTGCTTGCGGTTTCTTCTCCGGCTTCACATTCACTGCTTTTCGCCTTCTCCTTGGAGGTACTTTTTTTTTTTTATTTGATTTTTCTTTTTTTTTTTCCAAATTTTTATATTCTCTGAGAATACGTTGTTATTAATTTTTTTAAAACTAAATTTTTGTTATTTTTTGAACAGAAAGACTGAAACCAGTAGTGATTTTAAAATGGCGAGCTCCGCCGGCGAAAGCTATCTCCGGCGAGGCTCCTGGGGCAGTTTCGTCAGTCTCTGTACGGGAAGTAGTGATGCTACCGGATCAGACTCTGGTTTTCCTAAACTACCCTTCGTCTTCTAGCTTATTTACCAAAGATGACCTCGCCTGTGTTTATTCATCTTCCTCCGAGAAGCGGCGGTTCAAGACGTCGCCGATTTCTGTGGACGCCAAAGAGGACAGCGGCCAGATCATACGGTGTCCATACATACCACGTGGCTTCACGCTCTCTGTCGGATTGAAATCCGAGGGCCGGGATGTTCGCGACGGTTCGTCTCTCGCGTGGGACTCGCTGGCGTACGAGGCTCTGATCGACCGCGACAACACCACGGTAGTGTTCGTGAAGGGGCTCAATCTACGGCCGGAGAAAGTCTCCGACGCCTCCAAGTTCGAGTGCGTGTACGGCTGGGATTTCACCACCCCAAAGTTCTTGCTCAGATCGGAGGTACTTTCCATCGCTCAGGAGATCGTACGGTGCAAAACGCCTCTAAGTCTGCTAACTGGCCCACACAGGCTCAACAGCACCAATGACAACTCGATCAAGGTCTCGGTCAGAATGAAGGGCAAAAAAACACTTAACACCATAGCCCGACCCAAGATCCGACACATACCCGACTCCACGACCCGAAAACAGCACGAGATGTGTGTTTGCACCATGGTCCGGAACCAGGCCCGGTTTATGAAGGAATGGATCATGTACCACTCCAAAATCGGGGTCCAACGATGGTACATCTACGACAACAATAGCGACGATGACCTTAATTCCATGGTTGAGTCATTGTACAATTCTAAATACAATGTCACGCGCCACGCATGGCCCTGGGTCAAGACCCAAGAGGCCGGGTTCGCCCATTGTGCATTGCGGGCGCGTGACACGTGCGAGTGGGTCGGGTTCATCGACGTGGATGAGTTTATTCACCTACCATCGGGCCTATTACTGCATGACGTGATTGCCAATCAAACTCAGCACAACAACAGCGTGGCCGAGCTGCGGACCTCGTGCCACAGCTTCGGGCCCTCGGGCCTGGAGCACGTGCCGTCGCAGGGCGTGACGGTGGGGTACACGTGCCGGATGGCGGTGGCGGAGAGGCATAAGAGTATCGTGAGGCCGGAGGCGTTGAATTCATCATTGATCAATGTGGTGCACCATTTTCACCTAAGGGATGGGTACGAGTATGTGAATGTGGATAGAGGGGTGATGGTGATAAATCACTACAAGTACCAAGTGTGGGAAGTGTTCAAGGACAAGTTCTATAGGAGAGTGGCAACTTATGTGGCTGATTGGCAAGATGACCAAAATGTGGGGTCCAAGGATAGAGCACCAGGGCTTGGGACAAGAGCTGTGGAACCACCTGATTGGCCCAACAGATTCTGTGAGGTCACTGACACTGGGCTCAGGGACCGTGTCCTACAAACTTTTACCAACCCAAAAACACATCGTTTGCCATGGGAAAAGGGTTCCAAAGACAAGCACACAAAGAAGACCACCAAGGCACCAAGAAAGCGTAAAGGCTTTTTATGATTTTGCAAGAGGAAAAATACACCTTTAGGTAGGTTTTTTTTTTTTTTTTTTTTTTTGAATTTTAATTTTTCTGAATTATGTATAAAGTTATTTAGTGGATGGGTTAATCTTATACAATATAGTAGTAGATTGATTCTTTTGTAGATAGATACAATAACAGGAGAAATGAAATTTATAGAGTTTGAGGAATTATGATGTTGTGGTAGTAATTAGTTATGTTCTTGCTTTGATTGTTTATTTAATTAATTTTATTTTTTTTTGTGGAGCCGTGGTACAGCCTGTGCTTGTTCATCCCCTATGTAAAAAGCCATGCTTCTGATTTAAACGGGTAATAAAAAGGGGAATAAATGGTAGCATGTTGTGTCTTATGACGAGAGAGAGATAGCATAAGGTTGCATTTAATAAACAAAGATAAAAATTAGACTACAGAAATAAATTATTTCTTAATAATTTGGTTTTTTTTTTAAACAGTTTGGTAATCAGTCGGAATGAGGTCACACTCACACTGTCACTTGACATTGACAATCTCTTCTTCTTTTTTTTTTTTTTTTTTTTTTTTTTTTTTTTTTTTTTTTTTTTTTTTAGTAGGAAAATATAGATATAAAGAATGAATAGGCTTGGTTCTATAGAAGGGAGGAAGAGGAAGAGTAATGTGGTATGGCTAGCGATCCTTTTGAATTTTCCAAAATCCTCCCCATTCGACATATTATTTAGCTCGAAATTTCATAGATATTAACTGAAAACAAACTTCACTATTTGGTAGAACTTGGATTCAACGAGTTTGAGGGAAAAGTCTAGTGAGGGAGTCAGTCAATTGTTTTAATGAGAAAATTCAATGATAAAGTTTTTAAGAGAACTTATATATGGATAATTTATTTTTAGTAAGGGAAAAATGAGAAAATATAATGTTTTTAAAGGTAAAATTAAAAAAATAATAAAAGTTCACTGGGACGTAAGGGGTGTCAATTCGTGTCTCGTGTTGTATTCGTGTCGTGTTTGAGTCGTGTCGAATTTTTTCTATCCCAATCCAAACACGATCCGTGACACGAACACGACACAAAACTGTGACAAGAACACGACACGAACTCGTAACGGGATGACACGAACACGACATGAACTTGACCCGCGACACGAACTTGACCCGGGACACGAAACTGACCCGCGACACGAAACTGACCCGCTACACGACCTTGACCCGAAATTGACCCGAAATTGACACGAACTTGATCCGAAATTGACACGAAATTGACACGAATTTTTGCTGGTCTACACGAACACGACACGAATTTTTTCGTGTTAAATTTTCCCAACCCGAACACGACCCGCCCCCAATTTTTCTCAATCCGAACCCGTCAAATTCGTGTCGTGTTCGTGTCGTGTCGTCGTGTCGCGACCCGTATTGCCACCCTTAGACGTAAGTTCTCACTTGATCATGGATAGCTCCGCTCCTGATAGAATTTGTTATTAATTATTGTTCATTTGTTAACAAAATAAAACAATTCGTTTACATTAAAACAATATAGCATGTCATTTCTAGGACTCACGTGCTTGGTAAAGAAAAGGGAAAGTGAGTAATCATTCACTTTCCCATTTAATCATGTGTTTATTTATAAAAAAAGAGAATGATAATTTAGTGGGTCCTACACAAATATAGAGAATGGATAAGGGAAAATTTAATTTTTACATCCTTTGGTATTGATTAATTGACATTGAAAATAAATATCAAATTTACTTATAGACCCTTTTATAAGTTTTTATGTACTAATGTTTTTTTTATTGTGTAAAATAATATTTTAGTAATTACATTAACAAGATTAATATTACTTAGGTTAGTAAATATTATAAATACAATGAGATTGTTTCCATTTACACCATTTAATCGGCAAGTAAACACTAAAAATGTAATCAATGATCCTCCTTCCAATTCTATTATTTTATTTTCCAATCTTATTATCTTTCTCACTGCTTTTTTTTATGATTTAGTAAACGTGCAATTAGTGTTAACAAAATACTGCAAAAATTAAAATAAAAAAAACCATTTTTTTAATATAAAAACAATATACCATTTTAGTGAATATTTTTGTTTGAAAAGAAAGAGAAAAAATTGGTTTATTGCAGCCCCTTAATTAGTTAGAACTTAAAACGTCATTTACTTCACTTCAAACGGACATAATTTTGAAGTTTCCTTTTTTTTTTTTTAAATAATAATTAAATATATCATTTTGAAGTTAATTTATCATGTGTTACTTGTTAGTATTATTGTTGTTCAAGTAAAACAACACGTCCTTTCCTTATTAAGGACAACAATCCTTTGTCGTCCATTGGATATTTAAAACTACATGTAGTTCGAATTAAAACAAACCAAATGTCGTTTTCCTCTTAGATTCTTTAGCCGTTAGTTTGTCGTGAAAACGACACATGGTTGCAGTAACAACACGCCTTTTTCTGACACGTAACAAAATGTTACACAAACAATGTGTCGTTTTCTGATACCAAACGAAATGCTTTTTTTTGGTTCATTTTTCCCTCGAAAAGGAAATGCTTTTCATCAAAACTACGCGTAGTTTTCATGGTCGTTCTAATTTAGAATTAATTTTATGAATGCCCCCAAACTATCGATCTTATTTTATTTTGTCTCTTGATTGTATAAAATCATTCAAAATACGGAATACCCCTTGAAATACACAAAACAGTTCAAATTGCCCCTTGGTCTCATTCTGTATATAAAGTTGACAGTTTGCTTATGTGGCAGTTCATTGAACCTTAATTAAAAGCTATACATAATCCTTAGTTAGTAAAATACTTAATTAAAATTAAATTTATCTTTAATAAAAAATCAAATTAAAATAAATAAAACCCACAAATAAAGCAAAGAACCATTCTCGCTCTCCCTTCAATGGAGAGCAGTAGAGCAAGAAAACCCAAGAAGCAAAAAATGGGAAAAAAATTACACAAAGAAAGCCATGGATTATTGTCTGTAATGTCACCTGGGTATAGCAAGTACAAGAACTTCCTCTTTCAACAATGAATATATTATTGTATCTTCATATTACTATGAAAGAAATACTTTTAGAGAGACGTTCATGATGGCGGAGGAGCTTTTACAAGTTCTGACGATCACGTCAACAAATCATTAAACTTGTTAATAGAAGTGGACAGATAGAGTAATTTGAATGATTTTGTATATTTCAGGAAGTATAATAAACAGTTTTGACAATCAGGGGGTAAAATGAAATAGAATACGTTCTCATGAGGTATTCATAAAATTAATCCTCTAATTTAAGAACGTACACGTGCAGACAGCGGAACCCGGATTTATAGCCGTTAGAAAAGCGCAAAACACCATCTCAATTCAAAAATAAATTCGACCGTTAGAATTCGTCTCTTACACACTCCCTGTCGCTTCCTAAAAGCTTTTTCTCCTCAAACCTGGGTCACTTTCTTTTTTTTTTTTTTTGGGCTCTCCATCTTCTTCTTCCTCTTCTTCTGTGCAGTGAAGAAGAACCCAGAAATGGGGAGCCAGGACCAAAAACAGAGTCCAAGAGACCCATTAAGAACCCGCCAATCGAATCCGCCAACGGCTCTATGTTCAGCCCAAGATTCATATCAGTAGCCGCCATGGCCGGTTGGGACGAGGACTCGCTTCTCTGCGCGAGCCTCATCGTCGACGACACGCCCGATCGCAACTTTCGGCACCGAAAACGCACCGAGTCCCAGTTCAAGACTCCACCAAGCAGCAATTCAAGAAGGTACTTTTATTTATTTATTTATTTTCTGAAAAAAATATATATATATTTCGAGTCCCCAATCTTTTTTCTGCGTTTCAGAAAAAGAAGGATTCAACAAAGGAGTCCGATTTCAGTCCCTATGGTGTCTTTTGACCTTGACGATGGAGAAACTACAAAGAAAGAGGCAACCCCTTTGAAAGAACAAAGAAAGGAAACGGGAGGAGATATTTCTGGTGAACAGAACTCTGGTGTTTCTTCTTCCTCAAGCACGAGTCTTCCTTGTATGGATAAGCTTAGGGAAGAGCTTTCTTGCGCTGTAAGTACCATTTTAATGTATTCTTAACGCAGTTGGATATCCAAGTGCGTGTGTGTGTGTGTATATATATAATTAGTTATATTTGATTGGTGTCCTTGGAACCTGACAGATCTGTTTGGATATTTGCTATGAACCTACCACCACTCCTTGTGGACACAGGTAAATTTAAATCAACCAAATTTATCCCATTATTGTGTACTTAATTCCTCATAAAATTTGTGTGTATGACAAGAAAACTTTTTTGATTTGGGATTATTTAGTCAAGTTGTTTATCTGTTGATCCTGAATAGTTCTCTTTGATTGTAGTTTCTGTCTGAAATGTTTGCGATCTGCTGCAAGCAAATGCGGGAAAAAGTGCCCAAAATGTAGACAGCTGATCAGGTATTTTCAGCTATAGACCAAGTTATTTGCCAAATTCTAATAAAGTGGTTCTAAACTTGTCAATCTTTGATATGGATGCGCAGCAATGGAAGGTCGTGCACAGTGAACACTGTTCTTTGGAACACAATACAGCTTCTTTTCCCGAAAGAAGTGGAAGCAAAGAAGTCAGCTGGAGCCTCAAAAGGCCGAGAATCTAAGCATCGTCAACAAATCCCCGAAACTGCATTTTACAACAGTTTAAGGAATGAAGTCACACAAGAATCACAACTACCCAGGAGGGCAGAAACCGGAAGGATAAGAAGAGCAACAACACAAAGTCAAAACGAGGACCCTATACTAACTCAGAACGAGAAATGAGAAGAATTATCCGAGCAGCTTCAAGGGTGTCGAGCAGGGATAGTGTGTCTATACCTAGCCAAGACGAGGATGCGGCATTAGCTCTGAGGCTGCAGAGAGAGGAGTTTTTGGGGTCCGTAAGGGGAACAACGCTGCCTAATCGATCTAGAACTAGGGGTAATACTGGTATTGGTAGTAGAGGAACAAGGGTAGATCAATCTAGTACTAGTACTAGTAGTACAAACACTACTAGAGGAACAACGGTTAACGAAATTACCGGTAGTGGTGGTAGTAATAGAAGTTCTCTTTCATTAGCAAGAGCAAACTTGAGGGCCATGGCATCTAGAGCCATCACCCTTAGTGTTAGAGGCAGATATCATTTCTAGCCCCCTAGGATGTCTTCTTTCATGGATGATTTTATTGTTTTGCACACATCTCACTCAATCCTATTGAGTATTAGGTTAACAAAACCACATTGAGGTTTTTTTTTTTTTTTTTTTTTTTTTTTTTTTTCGGATGAAAAATTCACATCTTTCTTACCTATATGGGTACGGTGGTTCTTATTTGGAGGTTCAGTATTAAAAGTGACATTTCTTATGTGGATTTGGGAACAAATACTATTTCATCAATGGTTCCACTAGATTCCCAACCCATGTGCATCATGGCATTGGCTTCCCCATCTTCGGCGTATTTTGCTCATCTGACATGGGATGAATCACGGAGAAAAGCCAAAAAAAAAAAAAAAAAAAAGACGACTTTGTGCGCTGGTTTATTTTCATTAATTTGGATATTGTCTACTCTCGACCCTGGTTATATCTATGCGTTTTTTTTTCCCCCTGGAAATGGAAGAATTAAATTTCCTCTTTTTCACCTTATGTTTTGAGACGACCACTTTCCTTTCTTGGAAGATGAACCAACTTTGATTTGTATCGTCTTACTAAGTTAATTACGAACAATTCGAGGCAAGAAATCGACAGAAAAATGTTAAATCTCAAAATGAATGGTAAAATTTCAGACGTCAATTGCCTGTCGTGAAATTAAAAGGTCAATTAACGGCCTCTACGCTAAGCAAATCAACTCATTCCTACAGTAACAAAACAAATTTGAAATCATTGATTTCACAAAATCCCTCAACCATCAAGACAAGGCTCTAATGCAAGATCCAATGAGACTACAAAAAAAAATTTATTTCCTTTCACTTGTGTTGCATATTTCGTCCACTCGAGCACGCTTGCTTGTGTCCCACAAATCTGACAAATCTGAATCAAAATGTGCAGTATTGTTTGTTCCATGCCGATATATGTCCCTCCATCAGGTCTGCATATCGCAACATTCTTGGACAAGAAGCTTTATGTATCAGTCAATGGTATAAATGTGTAGTTTAAGAAGAAGCTCACTCAGTGTCTATGTGAATGCTTCCGACTACAGAGGGGGTTCTCTCCCTTGTCCCTGTTTATTCTTTGTAACATCCTCAAAACAAAGGAAATGAAACCTATAGCAGCCATAACGTAAAAAACTCTGTATGGAGCCAAGGCCAGGCCAGAGAGATAGGAATAGTATCCAGCAATCAGGTAGAGAAAGTTCAGCCTCACTTCCCGGAACGGAATGCCAGGAAAAGAAAACAGGAAGGAATTATACTCAGGCTTCGAATTGCAAATTCCATGAAGGATCACGCCAGTACAAAGAACTGAATCCAAGAACCAAGGAAGGCTCTCACCCATCCCTATTCTCTGCAATCACAAAGTTCAACCATCAAGCACTACTGGTGAGAAAATAGGGAGAAAAATAAATATCAAGGAAAACTGGTCTTTCCTTGGCAATAACTGCTATCATCAGACGTCAAACCATAATCTTTTCATACTAATGTGTTTGGATTATAACAGCCAATTATGGAAGCCAAACCTTTTCTTGATCAAATTTGAGGTTTATATGCACAGCGAACGAGACTCAGACACTAAGTGATCTATCAAAGTCATTTTCAGTTTAGCAA
Organism: Ficus hispida; assembly: GCA_025413025.1. Classification (NCBI taxonomy): domain Eukaryota; kingdom Viridiplantae; phylum Streptophyta; class Magnoliopsida; order Rosales; family Moraceae; genus Ficus; species Ficus hispida. The sequence continues at coordinate 30,533,632 of CM046365.1, forward strand.
TTGATTTGTGTCATTCTCCAAACCGTTTGAAATAATATATTACTTTGAATCTATCTAAGAAAACCAGATTGTGAATCGGAATACTAATCCAGATAAGTAATCCATATATTCATACCTGCAACCAAGCTGCGAGGGATGGGACAAACATCAGTGTTGCAACGAGGTGCAAAACCAACAAGCCGTGCCTATGATGGAAGAGCTCTAGTTGCGTTTCATCAAAACTTTTTGAAGAGTCTGGGCTGTTGGAACAGCTCTCTTTCAAAGGGGAATTCTGATCAATCCTACCATCTGATGTGAAGGGAAGTTGCTCAGACCCATCACTGCCTTTGTTAAAGTCAAATACATCATTTTTCCGTGCATGGCTGCGAAATGAAGCCGTCAAAAAACTGTTACAAAAAATGAAGCAACTCTTGGATTAGCAATCACAGAACAAGTGATGGAAACCAATGAGCAGGGTTGAAGAGTTGGGGAAATTATTCTGCCGAAAAAATTCAGTTCCTGATTCTGATTCATAAAGAATGTCTAATAGCAGAATCCATCAATCTCATACATAATACGAAAATCGATAAGGAGTTCAGATCAAAGCATACCTAGAAAACGCATTATGACAGCACAAAGCATGAGAGAAAAGGAGTATAAATAGACCTAAGGCTGGATGAACCAAGCAGGCCAAGGTAATTGCAGAAAGTGCTGTAACAAGGCACGGATTGACTCTTATGACCCTCACCAACTGTTTTATCAACGAATTAAATCAAAGTGAGCAAGTTATCGTGTCAACATAAAATTAGGTAATGTACAGACAAGAGCAGAATTTGTGTTCATACATATAGGCAGCTAATAATAAAAAATTATATAGACAAGTTATACCTTTAATGAAGAGAAGCCAGAAGACAGATTGAAAAACCAGTGAGCAAACCCAAAACAGACATTTCCTTCCCCTGATTGCCACCTGCAACACGTTAAATTTAACTCCCCCATCATTCAGCATAGTAAGTAGAAATTTACTTGAATCTAGAAGATTTAGATACTAGGAAACATGTCAAGAGATTATTAGTTTCACATTCATGATGTGAAAGAAAAACACATCTAAAACTTTTAGGATAATATTTTAGATCGCAATCGAAACATTTATAAGTTCTCAATAAATTGATACAAATGGCATAACAACTAGAAGCGAGCATCAGGATTAATATATTACAAAGGTTGGCATTGAAAAAGTTATCTGATTGATTTATATTCCATTCTCATTGGCATAAAAATATCCACTATCCAATTCAATGAACATTAAGTCTATATTAAGTTGCACGTGAAAGATGCTGGTACAAGGAGTTACTAACCTTGTTTTAATGAAAATATGTATGACAGCAGCCAGATAAAAGACCAGTTGGGATATCAATATCAAAACTATTACAAGCCCGTTAGCAAGGAAGTAACAAATCAAGGAAACAAGGGTGAAGCTGGTGAACAGTGGAAGTGGTTGTGACATTAAAAAGGAAAGGAACAAGGAAAGCAAAATGGGTGCAATGCCGAGGTAGAAAAATGGCAGCGGAATTCTCAAATTTGTCTCCACTGCTGTTAGCATCGAAGGTATTTGCAGATCATGATCCCACGCATGTGCTTGCCGCATCAGAGCAAAAAAGACCACAACGACAGAGAGACCAACTATCTGCAGGAAAGAAATTCCATAACAGGATAAACTTATCTGGACATAAATCAAGGCTGATAGCTGATAACCTAACTCTTTTCCAGTTTATGTTACAAGTTAAGAGACAATATTCAGATTGAAAAAGTAAGCATTTTTAGCTTGCATTTCAAGAAAAGTGGATGGACATGCTTGCGTGTCATTAAGCATTTTCTTTTCTTTAATGTGTGACTTACTTGAGAATAAAAGGACAAATTTAAAAAAAAAAGTGTGAAGAAAGATGATAAGCCCCTTTGAGTATATGCATCTAGCATAAGTACAATGCATCCAACTCAAGGTTTTGAAACTCACTTGTGGATTATATACGAGCAAAAACCTACTCGCAACTTGTGTGAAAGAAACAGCAACGGTAGTTCTGTATGAACAATGTGGATCCACCTACACAGAGCAGCAGAAGTTGCAAAAGTTTTAGACAAAATATCTTGGCTTCTATAGAACTAAACAAAACATGCATGAAAAAGCAACTCATACCAGCAACAAAACATTTGTCTTCTCGGAACTAGGAGCTGAACTCCAAAGTGCTGGAGAGGAGTCAACAACAAATGTCTCGCTATGTAAATTTGGAAATACGTGAAGACCTGATGTGTCATCCCAAGCGAATGCTATAGGTGGGAAACAACGTAGTTTACAGAGCCCTAGAACACCGAGAAACTACTAGCTTAGCCAAAAAGGAAAATATAATAAATTAGGAACTAAAGTGACAGCGACATATCTTAAAAGAAAATCAATGTCATACATTTCATTTTATGTATGTTAATCTTCCAGATACAGCCAAACGTAATTTGCAATTAAGAACGCATATGGAAAATCAAGTGGCATAGCTAAAACTATAGCCTAAAATCGCACGGTTGCGCCTTTAACTACTCTAGCCTTAGATGTGTGTAAATCACATAGACATGAACTAAAGTGCACATGGCTAAATTTTGACATTGGTCAATATTTTCAGTCTCACCAATATGAAAACCAAAGGATTTTGAAATAACAAAAAAGAACTACATGCAGTGGACATTCCCACAGAAGAAACTGTTAGGACACTATTTAAAGTCTTTTTTCGGTCGTATGTAATGGAAATATAACAGAACCAATCATCTTTCAGTCATATTGATTTTACATTTCTGACCAAGTAGACGTCAAACATCCTTTAAACCATTAGCATATAGGGACCCAAAATCTTACACAGGGAACAGCATAAAAAAATAACAATAGAGTGGCTAAACAATAAAGAAATTATGAAGATGGTTTACTTTCAACATCTCCAGCCTCTTCATCTGGAAGTGAATTGTTTATTCCACATCCTGCAGTCTTCAGAGACAAAGTTACAGGAAGAAGGCCTAAGCTAATGCTGAACGATAGATTTAAAGAAAGAGCATGGTCCTCCTTGAAAAACATTTCCTGCATCACATTCAAGTCATGCAATAGGTAAAACTTAGTCACCGGAGTACAGCTTAATCATTTTGGAAATAAGCAGTTCCTCAGAGATAATAACCTTATTGGAATAGGTAGACTGAAGCATCAACCAAGGAGAAATATCCACCTTGCCTTCCTCTGGATTGAAAAACTGTCCAACTGCCATGGAAGCTGCTGGTGGAGGTCTGCCTGAAATGGTCTGAGCACTAGATTGTCATCATTTTATACAACACGTAGATAATCTTGGTTACACAACGAGAAAAGGAGCGGCAATGAATTAAAATCAGGAGCTCCAGCACATATATTATCAAAGACCAACAAGTGCATAGAAATGGGTACAAACAACGTGTTAAATAATTATGGTTCTTGGATAGATAAACAACTGAAAACAGTCATATATGTTTCCTAGAAAGATAAAGCATTACATCATAACAGTAACTTCTGAAATTATTGGCTCAATTGACTTGAAGACATGAAAAGAATGTAACTGCCACACTCAAATGCTCAAACAGAATAAATTAGGGGCTTCTTGGGTGAAATCAGGAAACTCTTCATGAGAGAAAACTTCATAGCAACATACCGGACGTGGTGCAACTGAGATGGTTAAGAATCTGAAACCACGCATATCCTCAAGTCCCAACAAAATTATAGCAGAAGGTGGAGGTTGCTCAGTCTGACTGCCAGGTTCGATCTGTTGGGTAGAGATAAAACAAATTCAGAAATAGTAGGACGCAAATAGTGCACCACAGATATGTTAATCAATCTAGTCTGATTAGCAATAAGACCTTAAACATCCCACTTAAGATATTTTAGCCAGATGAGAAGCCGTAGAGATCTGCTTGATTTCTTGGAAAGAATCACACAAAAACCAACCACTTATAATAGACAAGGCTCATGGATATAGACAAGGCTCATGGATACAGCATCTAGTACCTGTCTTGGTGCGGGTCCCGACGGAATGTGCACCATCCTTGATGTCACCTCAACTACTCTTTTACTACCAGGAAAGTCTGAAGTTGACTTTCCCTTTTCAGGCCATAGATGAAGTCTAACGCCAGTACATGGATCCAGGTTTGTCACAAAGATGAAGTGGCTTTTTCCATTTGATCCCTACAAATGAAGATTACCGTCTCTTATTATCTCGAGTCAAAAGTTGAACTAAATTAATAGCTATATTACTCCTGGATTTTCCACTTTTATTGGCCAGGAACGAAGAACGGAAAAGAAGAGAGAGCACAAGTTAAAATTGACACCAACTAAAAGAAGCTTGAAGCAGTTGACTGGCGCAATTTTAAACTTCTTAATGATCAAAAATGGATAACTTATGAAGCTAACCAATTTCTGTATGTCCAACCACCGCCTGCGACCATCCATGGCTAGAACAGTGACAGTAGTCGTCTGAATGTATAGGTCCTTATCAAGGCCCTCCTCATTCCAGTGAATCTTGCTTGGACAAGAAGTTGAGAGGTGCACTATAGATCCTGCAACCATGACAACAGTTAATACATACTTTAGCATAACCTAGACGTAATGTATGAGATAAGAACGCATAAAACAGTGATACAGTGATACAGCAGAAAAATATTCCATGCTTATCTTAATTTGCACAAAGGGTGTTTTTTTCTTTTTTTGGTAATAAGAAACAACCTTTAATTGATGAAAATCAATTACAGAGGAAAGTGAAGACAAGAAAAACAAAGCTCACACAGCAAATGCACAGAGCAGTTGTTAATTGCCAGCCAGCACCTCTATATATGCAAATGTCACAACAATCAAACATCTCTAGCTATGTCAAACTGGAAGTAGCCTACATGTGATTCTTAATAAAGTATAATCGATTTCTTGTGGTTTTCAACCAGGAAAACTGCATGAGTAGCCTCTGTACAAAATTGATGTTATTCCAGAAACTTTATTCTTCAAGAAAAATAAATGCTATTTTGCCTCTTGATGAATAGATATAGGTAGAGTAAATCTAAACATGGAATAGTAATGTTGAACCTTACCATCTAAATTTTTTACATCCTTTAAGGGAGTAGACAAGCTTGATTGCCTAATCCAATTGAAACTCTGTGGTATGGCACCGCGCAGCATTCTAGAGAATATTGATACTCTTCTTCGAGTGTCAGCAAATGGTTGGCTTGTTTTCGAGTCTATCAAACTAAGGAGAGTGTGTGAGACCTACATAAGAAAATACAGATCAGAATCATCTAAATCAACTGCACATTTAGAGTAATAAAGAGAATTTCACTCACTTGGACAACTAGTTGATTACACCACAGAATCGCCTGATGTTCCATTGACAACCAGACATTTTTCATGCCTGTGCTACTGATCACAAGACCATGGGTAGGAGGCACAATACCATCAAGAGACTCCAATTTCGACCTTACCTGAAGACAAAATACAGGTTACCCTTCCCCATAGCCAAGTCACAAAGCAGATTTCATGACTCATAATACTGACCATGTAAAAACATGTAGAAAGTGAAAAATTGGAAATAATACATTTCATTCTCATGCTATTTTAAACACGCGAGGACTAAATTGGAGTGTCGGAGTGAAAAATTCCAGAATATATGTGCTCCTATCTGTTAACATCAATGTTTGATGCTACACAGATCAAATATGCAGACGAAATAAACAAATACAGAACAACATCTATCAAACATTTACAAATATAAATACAAAGTATGTTCTTCGCTTAACCAAAAGACATGCTACTATATTGGTCTAACTCCTTATGCTAGAACAAAATATTAGTTGACTCTAGCGAGTAGAATAAGAAGTATTTACCTGATAATCATTATAACCGCCAGTAATTGATATAACAACCACCCGAGAGAGTACAGGATCAGAAGCAAAATTTCCTGCTCGAGTTGTCTGGACCTCATATCCCTTTCTCCATTCATTATTTACACGTGCAAAGTAATAACCCAAAGAAGGCTGCAATGCCAGAGGAGGTGATCTGAATAAAATAGGTGAATCCCATTAATGCTGATTAATGCATCTAAATCCAAAAGTAAAGTTGAGCATAGAAACCACAAAACTCACTGATGCGGACTTGAAAGTGTGAGAACAGTTTCAACTGCTGATCGCCTCAAACGATGATGGATAATTGCAGCTCTAGCGACAAACCCACCCATTGAATGACCAACCAATATTACACTTTTTGGTAAAGAACCAGAGGCTGCAGCACCTTCTCTTTCTCTAGCGTCAAAAGATTCTTTATACTGGTCTAATATCTAAATCATAGTAACATAAAATCAATGTCATTAAATTTGACCCACCATAACTGGGGTTAGTGCTATATAATGCTAATACATTTAAAAAGTCATTATTGAATTCGGTTATAATATTAGTGAAAGATAAATACATGTAACGCTATTATTGAATTCAGTTCCATTGTAATCCAAAATTCTGAATAAAATTTGTAGTTTCTATAGTCATGCATTATACGAAATGCCAGTGAAGAATATATATATATATATATATATATATATATCTCAATGTGAATAACGTAAAAGGGTTAAGACGCATACCCTGTGAATTGCATAAACAACATACTCTGTATGCTCTTCAAGTATACCACCGTCCATAGCCGAATGTTCTCCTTCAAGATCCACGGCAAACCAATCCAACCTTCTCGAATAGTGGTTAGGTAACTGAAAGTCAGCCACATCTGCGTCCAGGCCTCCCTCTTCGGGAGTTAAGAAAGCTTCTTGATAAAATGCACGCTCCGGTGGACCTGCTTGATATGCTCTGTCTGATTCAGCAGCCAAAGATCGTACCTATAATGAAAGCAGAAGATAAAAACGTTATCATAAACAAAGGCACTAAACATATTCTAAACCATCCAGTTCTCGAAAAGATAGTACAACGCAAGCGAAGCAATAAAACCAACCGAATTCAATGGAAAAAGAATAAAAAGGGACCTTGCCTGTTTGAAGCTACCGCCATTTCCTGGAATGAAAAGCACCGGAACCCCACAAAGCTGCTTAAGATGCTCCTTAAAATCTATCTTTTTCCAACCCTCATGGTACAAATAAAGCCCATACTTGCAGAGGAAACACCTTCAGTTGACGAGATCGGTATATACGTGGGATACATGTAGGTCATAACACACCCATTCGAAATGGGCTTCAACAGACCATACATTGCCACTAGACCAATCCATATGGCTAATATCACAACAGCCGCTACCCTAGATTTGGCTCTAAAACCTTGCATTTTTTCCAGAATTCTCTCACTATTTCTGATTTGCTTTGGCTTTCCTCATTCACCGAAAATAATCTCGACTCTGCAAATAAATAAATCAGATTAACACCAGCTAAACATGTTTAATTATCCTATAAATATGCTTGTATATCAGTTTTGATCCAAATCACGAAAAAGACCACTTCTCGAACTCCTTTTTCAAGTGTTGCTATAAACTAAAAGCAACATCAAGTGACGAATTACATCATGGAACGAATCTTTTCCACTTTTTTTTTCCCCATACCAAACTAAAAATTCTGAAAACCGAACCAAAATGAATCTTTAGAAGCAAACTAAAAGTTGAAAACGCAATGTAAAGCAGCTTAGAGCAAGAGTAGACATGAAAATCAGCTCGGAAAAGTAAGGAAGTTCTACTGAAAATGGAAAAATGCTTATAAAGAACGGAGATCAGTTTGCGAAGAAGCTGAATTGAAGCTTTGTGATATGGAAGCGAAGAAGAGGGAGGTAAAAAGTAGATCTGAAGGGATTGAAAAGAAGAAGAGGAGCTTACCAGATCGGAAATCGGCCGACATGCACCGGAACATCAGCCGGTGAAGGAGGAGGGGGAGGAGGAGGAGCGGAGTTTTTGAAAGAAGAGAGAGCAGTCGTCAGAACTCAGAGCAGAGCAGTGACGATCAGGAATCTGAGACGACCCGAGAGTACCAAAATGCTTCCACCCCATACGGGTCGGGTCGTGAGAACATTAAAATTATCTGGAAAAAAAAAAGTGCGGTAGATTTTTACGCTGCTGCTGCGTACAGTTAAGTTATGCTGATCTTAGGTTCTTGGACGGACGTGATCTCTCTATTTTTTGTGATTGGTCGGGATTGACGATTTTAGTTTTGAGTATGGAGATTGCGCGGCGAAAGATACTTTGACGTCGCCACTGAATTCGCCAACTTTTGAGCCTATTCCTTTTCTTTTTTCCTTTTTTCTTTTCCGTTGAAAGAAAAAAAAATTTTTTCTTTTTTTCGATCGGTGAACTATTAAGAAAAAAAATTCAGTTTGTAACTTTTTTCTTGTGTTTTAGGAGAGCTATTTACTAAGGAAAGTTGAAAAAAAATTTCTTTATGGGTTTTTTTTTTTTTTGAAGTTCTTTATTGGTATTTGGACTGTCAAGGGATATTTTTTTTTTTTTTGGGTTCCGATTGTATATTATATATCATGTTCTAGGTAAGGAATTATTTATTATGTTTGTAATTGGTGATTAAAAAAACATTATTAGTGCACATTTTACAATAAAGTTCTTGCTCTATTGTTCTTAATAGGATTAACAGTCCAAGTTCAAAAAAATATTTACATAATTAACCGTTCCAGTTGCTTGGACCAATGAAAGTGATCTAAATCTTCTCTCACTGACGTATTTGATTGTGGTACAAGAAAAATGTGGATCTAACGTACATCTGAATAAACCAATTTAGATCCCCTCAAAAAAAAAAAAAAAAAACCAAAAGTAGAAAACTTAAAAGTTTCATATCCTTATTTGGCAAAATAGTTGTCCTATAATTTAATAATAGAATGAGAATTCTCATTGAATTGAACTGTATTTAAGAAATAGTACAGTGTAATAAACGAGAAAAAAAAAATGAAGTAAAAACATCCGGATGTACTAGTCAGGAAGAGGTGAAAGCAAATCAAAGGCTCACCAAAATCCTACACTCAGGAGTGGACAAGTTCTCTATCTTACAAAAAGGAAGAGAAAAATACTACAGGAAGTAGACAGTAGAGAGCTTAAGGAGGCAAGAAACCACCAGTCCGATTCCAAACATATTATAAGATCCTAGTAATGTCGGCAAGCCAGAGCTCTTTCAGGCAGCCGAAGAACACACAGGTCGCTGTTTCTCGTTCTCCTGCGAAAATATCATCTGCAATTTTTTTTTTTTTTACTAGTATCTTGCTCAGTATGAGAATTCGTGGCCTCTCAGTGAGATGTATTTCTTGACCCAGATAGAAATGTCCTCAGCACACGCCTGTGCCTGAGGGGTCTTGAGAAGCATGTCAAGTGTTGCAAACTCATGAACTGCATCCTTATATTCCAGTACTGGTGCATCAACGTTAACCTTCCGAAGCTCCTCTGAATAAGCGATGGCTCGGTCTCTCATCCAGTCATGCTCCGCCACGACTGTTAGTGTTGGCGGCATGAGCTTTAAAGGCGGTCCTCTATTTGCGATGAGAGGGTTGGCAGCTGGGTGATCCAGGCTAAACTCTTCCTCGGGTAGGAATAGCTTCCATGCAAGCGTGCACATTGCCTTGTCATAGAAATAGGAGTTTGCAAGCTTTATCTCAGAATGTGTTGGAACACTTCCAATAAAAAACGGGTACATCAGGACTTGTGCTACCACCTTCACAGGATCCAAGAGCCTGCCTGCCTCAACAGCTTTCCGAGCCACATAGTCTGCAATGTTAGCACCACAACTCACTCCAAGGAGAACGCATCTGTTTTATTGGTAGCAAAAGAAGTTCAGAATTGAGGCTATATGGCCTTCTTGTAAAAGACAACAACGAATCGGAAGAATTCACAACTTAAGTTTTTAAAAATTTAGAGAACTACCCATATGGCTACTCCCAGGGCTGGTTACATGGTCTATGAGATACCAAAGAACAAAATTAGATGAAAGGAATCAGTTAGCAGTTAATTAAACTTTTGACTCTTCCCGAGAGGAAGATCTGAAACAAATTATCAAATAATGCATCTTATTAAAGGAATCCATGCATCACAGGGGACTAATTCAGTTAATATATCAGACAATCATCCTGTATCTTAATCTAACGCCAAGATATTTACAAGTCAGGATGAGCATAATTTCGAAGCTTCTAAACCACAACTGCAAATGAAACACAATTTAAATAAAGACCAAGACGGCAACTTTGATCTCCGAAGAAATTCGAAGTTAATAACATTTCCTCTCCTTAAAAAGATTCTATTCAAGAATACACAAAAGATGAAGATGCGGGTATTGATTCATTCGAACTTCAGCACGACCATAGAAACATGCCATTGAGCTTTGAATAAAGTGTGAATACTCTTGATTATTAAGATTTATTTCTTATGATCTAAATTTTACATTTCTAATCTAATTCTTACAATGCCGACACTAAGATGCAACAACACATATTGCCAAAAAGCAAAGAGCTCCAAGATATGCACTACTAAGTCAGTCCCACCAATTCAGATCAGAACTAGATTCCTCAACTTCATCAAAGCAACCCGCAATTTGAAAGCAACTACTAAGGATTATAACATACTAGAGATCAAATTAGCATCTAAACTATATATATTTTATATAAAGAACGTAAATGAGTAACCTTGATGGATCTCCATGGGCAGCCAACCACGGCTCCACCATGGACGCACCGAATGTGTCGACGATATGCCGGTTAACGTCCGACTTCTTTAACTCCGCACCGCCGCTGCTCCGGACACCCCCCATCGATTTACTACACTCAGCCAAATTGGCCTGCTTCCCGAGCCAATTCAACACCTTCAGTCCATCCTCAAACGCCGCCGGATACCGACTCTCCGGCGCAAGGCGGTACCCAACCGCCACGACAACGACGTCGCAGAGCTTCGCGACCCGTCGGCAGAAGAAATCGTTGACCGCCGAGTCGTTGCTTCCGCTCACCCAGCCACCGCCGTGGAACTGCAGCATCACCGGCAATTTCCGGCAATTGTCCGCGGACGAAGGTGCGTAGCCTCGGTAGACGACTCCGCCGCCGCCCGATATCAAATTCAAGCCCTCAACAACATCATTGCTGCAGCCATAGCTGTTCCTCCTCGGCTCACGCTTGACATCCTCCGACGGCGGCGTTGCGATATTGCCGTAGCTGTAGCGGCGAGAAGGATAGTAGGGCTGTACTCCGGGATCGCTGGGCGGGGAATGTGAGGAATCGAGATCGGATCTTTTGGGGGCAGCGGAAGCCCTAACCCTAGGCCTGGGAGGAGGTCTGGAATCGGGTTCGGGCGGAGTGAGGGCGGATTCAGGGAGGAAGATTCGAATCGAGAGGGAGGTGAAGGGATCAATGTGGATGTCCTTGGTGGCGATGCCGTCGGTGAAGAGAGGATTGGCGGCGGCGACGGTTTCTTCGGGTCGGGAGGTGACTCCGAACGGGTTCGAATCGTCGGGTTGGGATTGGGTCCGGTTCTGCAAACGGTGCTTCAAGAGGAACTTGAAGAACACGCTGTAGAGCTTCACTGCTACGCTTGGCATTTCCCTTCCAACACAGAAACACACTCTCTCTCTCTCCTCTCTCTCTCTTCTCTCTCTCTCTCTATATATGTATATATACACAGAGAATTGCAGAGACCGGGATTAGATTATATTAGAGATGGAATTCATGGCTAATCAGAAATGAATCCCGCGATTACCAGAAAAGGGATCACATGGGATTAGGGTTTTTGGCGATCGAGAGATTTTCCAGATAATCTTTAAAACCTTCCTCTTCAATCAATGGCGGAACATAGAGAGAGAGACTAGAGAGAGAAAGTGAGAGAGAGAGAGAGACAGAGGAGGGCTCCGGTTTAGCATACATGCAAGCAAGGTTTCCGCTGTTGTCTTTTGGCCTTTTAAAAAAATATTTCTCTCACCATCTCCTTTTTATTTTATTTTATTTTTATTTTTGTATTTTATCCCCAAAAAAATTCCTTGTTTTATTGATTTCTTTTTAGCATTTATGTCCTTCAATTTATCGTAATTTAGCATTTTTGTCTTTACATAAACTTTTGTTTAGTAATTAACTTTCGATTTTACTTATAGTGATTCTATCCTTAAATTATTTAAAATATGATACTTTTATGTTTAAAGAGGAAATATTCAATTTTAAATTTTGTCGATGAGGAGAATGGCTTCTCGTTCGTGACTCACAATGTCTTTTTGTCTAGAAGCAGAGTATTTAGGAAGCTATCCGTCAACTAATCCTCTTTTTTATGTATGCCTATCTAGTTAATTATGATTCGCGGATAGTGAGTAAGTCAACCGAGTCTAATCTTCTTTCCTCATCCTCCATGCCCACCATTGATGGATCGAGAGGGGTAAATATAACCAATGTGGTTGGTTGATCAAAACCCCTTCTCCCAAGGTGGATGCATATAGAGTGGACTCCCTTCATCTATTTTATTGAATAACCAAAAAGAGATGCAGTGGATTCTTAAGATTAGGGGGAAACTAGAGCTTTTGGTTTCGATACTTCAGTGGATTTGGATAAAACAAAATTACATTACTCCTCAGTGAATGATTCGACATCTTCAGGTGCTTATGTGCATATTTTATAAACTTGGAAAAGGAAAATGGAATCCTATATCTAATTCATATTTTAGAAGAGAAATGGTAGTACATATATTTTTGAAAAATCATTGGAATAAAAAACAAAGTTTTAAATTGTTTTTGACATAAATAACAAATTTATTAAGTAAATAGAAATTTTTCTAAATAAAAATTTAATTTATTACATAAATAACATATTTTCTCTTGAAGGAAAATAAATAACATATTTAATTTTGATAAAAAAATTATTATAAATAATTGTACAGTATTATTTACTTTAAATATTTTTAAAACCTACTGTTTGCTTCAATAATTTATTTAAAAATACTATTTACTTCTTTCTTTCAAAGTAAAATTAGCTTTGAAAATTTCATAAAATTAACCATTTTCTATGAATATAATATTTTGAAAGTTTAAAGACACCGACAAAGAAATTTTAGGGATGAAGTATCAAATAACAAATTATTCAAGGGTACAGGTGCTAAAAACCTTTAAAAGAATTTTCTGGGTTTATTTTTCGAATTGCGATTCACAGGATCATGTTTCATGGTGACCTGGATCTATTTGTGCCAGGTATGAGCTCAGGTGACCGTAGGGAGAGCTATAATCCTGTGTCACGCACTTTTCTGGAGCTTTTGGGCGACATGCATCGCAGGGTTGTACAATCTGGTACTCGAGGGAAGGTACAAGCATAGACGGTGATAGTTTTGGAAACTTTATGATGAATGCTGTGGTTGGTGGGCCCGCTTGGTTATGGCCTAAAGGCGAGTTCATATCTGTGGTGAGAATCAACGGCTCTGGATTCTACGTCACGTGAATTATTTCATATGATTTTATATCGTATTATTTAAATTTAAAAATTTAATCACATAAATAAATTTATTAAATTATTAAAATATTAATAAATGGATAATTAGTAAGATAAAAAAATAAGATAATAGATCTAGACGATCATATTTATTGAATTATCCTTAATAATAAAGAATAATTTTTTCATTTAAAAAAAAAGAATAATTTTCAATCTATCCACACAGTAACAAATAACAAAATTACTTTTGAATGTTATTAAAAATTTACAAATTATTATAAATTTTTTAACATATAAGGTATATCATAAATTTTTATTTCCATAATTTTTAATAAATCATAAAAAAATGTGTATTAATAGTTACAGACGTAATCTAACAGTAATATCATGTCTAACTCCACGTAAAGGTATAAAATTTGAATCATTCCATCCGAAGTTCAAAAAAAAATGTATATTAGAATATTTATAATGTTCATTTAGCGATTATATATTTTCATAGTAATTTTTTTTTTATAGTTTCTCAAATATCTTAAATTATTTCATTAGTATCCATAGTTAGAAACGGAGACACTCATGACCGAATGAGGGATGGTTTATGAACTTTTTTTAATTTAACTTTTAAAAACTTTACATTATTCTCGTTTTGTAGACACTAAAAATTAATTGTTCATATATAGAACTCCTGAAAAACTTTATCTTTTAATGTAACACTCATTAAAAAAATAGACTGATTCCACTGTAGTTCAACTTTAAAAATAATTTACTAAACACCAACCTGTTTCTAGTCACAATAACTTTTAATTAACAACATAATTACGATGGAGATTTTTTACGATACAATAATATCAAATTGGTCCTACAAAGGAGTTGCTAAAATTTAACTTGAAAGAATAGTCAATAGAACACAAAAATGAGAGGGCGAGATGAGAAAATTATTTGAATAATCATAATTTTTTTTATCTATAAACTAGTATGACATAAATTTTCTATCATTAATCAACATCATACAAATTTTAATTAATTTTAATTTAATTTTATATTATATTAATCTAATATTTAATTTTTTTATATCATATTAATATAATAATTTTTAAATTTGTACGAGTGAAATGTGGTTTTCAAGTAAGATGGTGTGTGTATATATATATATATATATATATATATATTACTCTAAATGAGATAGTATATTTGTACTCGCCTGAGACAGATGATTATGACCCGGCTAATAGTGGGCGTCTCCTTTTGGGCACTTATTAATCCGAGCATGCTTTTTTATTTATTTTTTAAGTCCCCATGAGAGGGAGAATAATATGCATTATGCTTCGTGCATAGGGACAAAAAAACTCCATGTAAAAATGTGGGGACAAAATTAATACCAAAAAAAAAAAAAAAGTGTTCTTCATGGTTGAAATAATCAAAAGAAGAACTCGAAAAGGAATATCAGAATAAAGAAATGGTGTTGTTACATTTATCATCTAACACCAATTTACTCTTTTTGAGTCCATCAAGTCACTTTCCTACAAGGAAATAAAAATTATAATTCCGTCACTCTGTGGGTAAATTTGCTATAAAAAAAATTTTAATGTTTAAATTTCTTAGACATTGCGTGTCAATTAATGTTTATAATTTTATAGTGGTTGTAAAAGTCATTTCAAGGTTCAAAAATGTCTTCCAGACTGCTCACTTATTAATCCTCATCACTTCAATTTTTCGAAAAAAAAAAGAAAAAAGAGAGAAAAAAAAAAAAGAAGTGTCCTTATCACACACAGGTCAGTTTTGCCAAAAACCTGGTGTTGATGGATAAATCTTATCAATAACCCCAAAGATTCAGGTTGACTTGCAAAGTCCTCTAGTTCTTGGTGCAAGATCTTTCCTTACGTTTGGATAACATCTTCAATTTCCAAAATTGAGAATTTTTTAAAAAAATATATTTGTCATAATTTTTTTTTCATCATTTTCTTATTTAAAAAAATTATCTTATTTTTAAATTTATTTTATACGGTATCCTTTGAAAAAGAAAATAAATTTTTTCAAAAAACTTTTCGCAATACATAATTTCTAATGTCATTTTTTTCATTCTAAAAATTTTTTTAATTTCAAGAAAATAATTTTTTACACATTCAAATACCATTTTATTCTCAAAATAAAAAGACTTTTCGTTTAAAACAAGAAAATTTTTTTTTTAAATGGACACGTGATCCAAATAGAGAGATGGTATGAAAAAACCATAACGAATAGGTTATTTTTCTAAACTGTTAATCTTAGATAATAAATTATTAGTTTTACATACTTTTCGTTAAGAAACATGTATTATTAATAGGACATCCTATCATAGAAAAACCATTATTTTTAGGCTAAATACTTTCTTATGTTTTATATATATATATATATATATATATAAACATATCAAATTTCATGGGTGGTAGTTTAACATGCGTATAGATCTCAAAAGCTTGTTTGATTGGAAAGAAAAGTAAAAGGGAGAAGAGTGTCAGAATGGTGAGAAAATTAGTTAAAAGGACTTCGGTACATGCTACTCTAATATTTATGATTATTTGGTAAGAAAAAAAAGACGATAATATGGATTGAATGAGATATTTCAAATTATCCAAAAAAAACCTCAATTTTAAACTAGTCAAGTATGGAGAGGTTAGAGGAGGCAATTTATAGTTAACACGATAAAAGAGGTTTTCCCATGCATCTATATTCTATCCTTAAAGCATCTCTATAATAATGTCAAAATGTGTCAAAGTCAAATTTTAACATTAAATTGAAAAGTTCCGATTCAAATGTTAGAATTTCTAATGTTAAATTTGATAATTACTATTTTGTTGAGACTTTTAAATTTTTTTTATTTACTTTTAATTTTTTTTATTTAATCATTATAACATTATCATTTTCAAAAAATAAAATTATTATAACTTCACTTTTAGAGTTTCAAAACCTAATAATGATAACATCAAATAGTTATGACATTAAAAAATAGCATTATATATTGACGCACAACATAAGATACTATATCAAATGCACTATTTTAATACCTTTAATATGCTATTTTCACACCTTTTATAGGAAATATGACATTGAGAAATAAGATAATATATCAAGTGCGCTATTTTCACACCTTTCATAGGAAATGTTTACACCTTTAATATGCTCTTTTCACTCCTTTTATAGGAAATATGACATTGACATTTACATTCTATTTTCACACCTTTCATAGGAAATGTTTACACCTTTAATATGCTCTTTTCACTCCTTTTATAGGAAATATGACATTGACATTTACATTCTCGGCAAGTTAGGTTTATATGTGTTTATTTCCGTCCAATTTTCATCCCTCTTACCAAAGATACTCTTTAATGTTGGAACATGTACGAATCTTGCAGAAAAACTGATATGGAAAATCTTCTAATGCTTGGAAGAAAAAGAAATATATATATATATATATATATAAAATGGAGGTTTATTTGTATTGATTTTCAAAGGGAAGAGCATTGTTGTCTTCAAGGAGTTTGGGAGCAATTCAAGCAATAACAATTTAGCTAAGGAAACTTGAATGTGAACTTACTATGTTGTTGCAACTAACTTGATAAATATTTGTTACCAAAAACAAACGGGAACGAGTTAAAACTTCAACAAACATCAACTAAAATATGTTCCATGTTGCATTTGCACCAATAACATGCTGTCATTGATGGGAGCTCTGCCTCCACCCCCTATTTCATGATACTATACCTTTGCCAACACTTTCTCCGAGAAACCGGTAATCTATACCATCGCAGATGAAATGCTCGATATTGTCCACAAGCAGTCACTGCCCGGCTGAAAGATGCCAGATACGGCTCAGAAACATAAAATGAGCCCCACATGTGGGCTAGTCGAGCCAAGCATTGTGAGCCGAAAACATTGGAGAATTTTGTGGTAAGGTACAAAAAAAATACTCTATCAAGATTGTTTTGTTGCGAACCGTAAGATCACACCAGAATCATATTTAAAGAAACAGGATGAAAATCAGGTGGTTCAGGGCCGCACAGAACAGATAGAGTATTTTTTTTGGTACCCGACCACAAAATTTGCCTTTGATCGTTTTCACACTCCAGGACAAACAGATGATAAACCTCAAATCTAGAAGTACCTGTAGCAGATATTCTGGGTTTACCTGGATGTTAAGGGCTAAATATATAAGAGCCCTTCAAATCTTCCGCCATATCTTTATTTTTATATCTGTTACTGTCCTATCCTTTTCAGAACAAGATTCCGGGAAAAATAACTGAAGGGAAGAAACATCAGAAGCTAACATCTAAAACAAATTACGACAACCGATTCGTAGAACTTACTAAACCAGTCATGTACCGATCAAAAAATTTATGCAGCATACTAACGTCCCTCCACTGGAATTCTTTATAGAGAAAGAGATGATTCACAAAAGAAACAAAGTTTGATGATACATACAAGTAATTAAAGACGGAACATAACCCCGTCGAACCAAATTCATAAGTGTGAGCACCATCATGTCAAAAGTAGGATCTTTTTTTTTGTTACCTTTAAAAACATGAATGGCAAAACGAGCCAACTATACTAACCAGATCCCCAAATCGGACGGCCAGCGCAACACCCCTTTGTTCTATTGGAACGAATCAAATATATACAGTCTAGTACATGATCAAAATGGGGCTGCGTGTGCCCAAACAGTGGAATTCCTTCAATCCATTACTTGATCACCTGAAAACCCAAAATCCGGAGGCTGAGCAACCAACCAAACCAAATAAGAAACAGCTTGACAATTCATATGTTAATACGTTTTCATAATTCATACCAGTTGCAGTACATGAATTTTCTGTTAGATGATAATCTCCAGCTTCCTACCCAGAAGGTGCACGAGCAAGTATTTTGGGGGAGACAAGCACTGGTTCGTTACTAGAAGCTTTCTTCGCGGCAATCTCTTCTAAGCGTTTCCATGTCATTTCCCGTTTCATGTTGATTTCCTTCCCTTGTGCTTCATCTTCCTGAAACTTTTGCAAGCACTCCTCGAAAAGCTCGGGGTCCACATCAGAGAATATCTTGCGGACGTTTAGTGTCAGGCTATGTACAGCCTGGTTCCAGTGACTTCCTGTATTTCTCTCTAATGCAGGGAAAATAATTGGCAGAATAACTTTGCGGTTTTGTTTTATCAGGTTCTCAATGCGATCATTGTTCCATAAGAACAAAGCTCTCTCCGCCACCTACAAATTGAGGAATAACACTCTCATCACCGTCAAATTAGCACCGTACTCTAATTTTAACACTCAACATGAGATTCAGCAAGGATGTTATATTCTCAAACAAGCACACAAGACCAAGGGAAAAGTCTACTCATTTACATCCAGATCACGAATGTTTCAAATCCTTATTATGCAAGGATACATTGCTTTTGCAAATCTGAATTGAAGGGTAAAATAATACCCGTCTATTTCCAGCATGATATCCATAGTTAGTGTATTTATCTCTATTTTGATTGTTTGTTTTTTTTTTTTTTGTTTTTTTTTGCTACTGGTTTTACATAGATGACTGGAACTTCTTCCAAGCAGTTACCTCGGACTACTAAACTAAATTTATCGCTGCTATTGAGAAGTACAACCATATGGATCCAACTATCTTAAACAAAACTCAACTATTAAGGCTAAAAGATTTTCTACCGTGGACTTTGGAAATTATCATAAAACCAAAGAAGAGAGCAAAGAAGTACAAAGCAGATGAAAAAACCGGTAAAATTGCCCACCTGAAAATGAGAACTACTCAAGCAACGGGCAATCTGTCGAAACAAAGGTACCATACAACGCTGGAATTCTGCAGGCTGAGTTGCTTCTAGAACTTCCTCCAGCTCACCTAAGAACATGACCTCCTTGGAACTATTCGTAATCGGCCAATACTTTAGTAAACCCCGTATGATTGTATCAGCAAGTTTGCAGTCTTTCTCCACAAATTGTGTAATGCAGTAAGATAACTGCTGGTGGTACATTGGTATGCATTTTGGCTTATGAAGAGGTATGAGAGCCCGAACAAGAAAGAGCTTGTGCTCTTCCTTTAATGGCAGAGCAAACCCATTGATTATACTTCCCAAAATCTCTAACAGCTCCGCGATCCCATTGTGCTTCTCGGTCTCAAAAATAAAACGGTAAAAGATGTTGTTGATTGCTTTTCTGATGAATGGTCTGTGTACCATAAATTTTCCGTAGATTCGGTGCAGAACAGTTTTCAAGTAGTCCCTCTCTCTGGGGTCTTCTGAATCAAAAAGGTCTAACAACCTGAGAACAAAAGAGTGGTCAACGTACCTCTTAGCCAACTTCGCATCTGTCTCAGGCGACGCCACAAACCTCAGAAAGAATTCATAGACAACTTGCAAGTGCGACCACGCAGGGTCCATTGAAGGCTCCTCATCTTCCACATCGAAGGCTTCTAGAGCTTTGTTTTCGCGGGGCGGAGAAGTTAGTGTTCTGAACAAATTTGTGGACACCATTTTCACTATTTCTTGCAAGACAGCTTCCGGGAATTTCCCATTCGCAGAAGCAATATAGTCCACGAGCTCCACCAGTGTTTGCCGCTTGATTTCTTTTTCTTTGAGGTTCTTTGTCGGATCAGTGAAGTCAAACAAGACGCAACATAAGTTCAACTTTTTGATAAATAAGTTCTGCTTCTCCGAATTAGGGACATCTCTAAAACTTGGCAATGCCTCATACGAAGAAGCCAGCGAGTTCCCATTAAGCTTTGAGTTCACAGCCAGGTTAAGCTTATTTCCAAAATTAACCACTAAACTTGAGGTGGAGTTAACACCCGGTAGAGATGTCCCACCCGTGTTCCCATGTCTGTTGGTTGCTGATTCGCCACTTCTTGAATTGTTGCTGGCATTTGAAGAAGAGGTTGAGGTTCCCCCTCCTTCGCGATTTTCAGCCGACTTCGAGGGCTTCTTTGGGAGCTTGTTAAGTAACTGCTTTATCATAACTTAAAATGGCAAAAGAAAAGGCTCCTTCTTCTTCTCCTAACAATTCGCTACTCGTCGAAAATCCCACTTCTAAAGCATCAATGATAGAGGAAAATCCAGACTCATTAAACCAAAGCTCACGCCAGCATAGCGAATGATTGAAGAAAGTTAAAACCCCTCAGCTTCTTATCTGCTTCGCCATCTTTACCCGATCAAAAGCAAATGTCTCAGTCCAACTGGGGATATCTGAGATAAGAGGCATAAAAAAGAACTCACTTCAAATGTTGAGAAATTTAGCAAACAAAATCACTCTTAAGATCAAAATTGTACAGGAAAACCTTTTTCTTTTTTTTTTTTTTTCCCCACCCTTAAATACTAATCAACTAATCAGAACAAAATACGTAACTTGCTTTCTTTTTTTTCCCCCTTTAATCTTGAAACGGAATAGTATGCTTAATTTTTTAGACCAAAAATTTTGATATTTTGACTTATACAGCAAAACCCAGTTGAACAAGAGAACCCCCAAACTAAATGAGACCAACAAAATTTCCAAATTCGTGTTTAAAAGATCAATCTTCACAAGCTTTGACTTCTGTTCAACAATCGAAAAGGAAAAAAGAATATAACGGGCATATAAAATCTTCATCCCCCCTTCTCTCTCTCTCTCTCTCTCTCTTCTTTCTCTCTCCACTTTCCCCTGATACAGTCAAAGGATAATAAGATCTGGGCACGATCTAGAAAACCCAGATATCATTTTCCATAACAGTGACATGCAAAAAGTTTTACAAGAAAACAGGAACCCCAATAGAACATCAACCTTAAAATTTTCGAACAGACACAGAACGAAAAAGATCTGTTTCAAAGCATGTGATTTAAGGACCAAAACCGACAGAAATTAAATTCGAGAAGATAAAATAAATACTTACATAAAAGGGCTCGGCTGCTCTTCTAGAGAGAGAAATAGAGAGAAGAGAGAAAGAGATTGAAAATCAAAGTAAGAAGAAGAAGAAGAAGAAGAAGAAGAAGAGAGAAAAGGAGGGTGTTGAAGAAACAGCAAACCGTAGCTGTTGTTGTTGATGATTGTGTTGGTATTTTTAATGCTTTTGTAAATCCAAATCCAAAAAAAATAAAAATTATAAAAATTATTTTTATAATTTTATTATTGTTTTATATATAATTATATCCTCCTTTTTTTTATCACAAAAATATTCTTTCTTAACTTTCCCTTCTTTTCCCTTTTTCTCTTTTTTCTTTATTCGGAATTTTGATTTTTTTTAGAAATTTCGAATTTCAACTCTTGAGAAACTGCTCCTAAAATTTGTGACAGACGAGCTTACCAAATTGCCCTTCAAGGTTCCTGTAATGCTCAGTACTTTTGGGAATCAAATGAACGGTAAAATAGGAAATTGGGTGAAGCACCACGCGCTATGAGCGACCGTGGGCCTCGTTTGATGGCCCAGGAAGGTGTTCCCGTCCTCTGTGATTTTTGGCCGATAGAGTACGAAGTTCAAAACCTCTTTAACCTTGTATTTCAATAATTGTCACGCGCTTTTATTGCGCGTGGATGCAGATTTTGATCAGAAAATTGAAGGCTTCTCGACTAGTCTGTCGTTTTCTTTTTCTTTCTTTTTTTTGTTTTTATTGTCTCACATTATTGTCAATAGACGAGTCCTAATAATAATATTTAGATTTCGTCTGATAAAACAGTCTGACATAAAATTTTTAAATTTAAATTAATTAATTTTTTAAAAATTAATTATAATTTTTATTAATTTTAAAAAAATAATAAAAATTAAAATAAAAAAATATAATTTAATTTTAGTTAAATCGTTTTATTAAATAAGTCATCAGTAATAAATTTGTTTAGAGAGTTTTTGCCTCTGGGAAGGGGAGATTTTTTTAGTGCAAAAAATAAAAATAAAAATAAACGTGGAACTATTATTGATGTCTCATCCATTCCCTAAAAAAGGAAAAAAAAGACGTCTTATTCGATATTTTGTCAACCCCATGGCCATCTTATTTAGCGCCAAAAAAGGGGAAAAAAAAAAAAAAAACAAACAAAAAATGGCCATCTTCTTTCTGATGTGTGGGAGTTGAAGATCTCTAACAAAATAGATATAAATATATATATATATATTATAATTTGGAGATGAAAATTCAAATTATATATTTTATAATAGAATTAAATGTGAAACGAGGATTCAGCCATATTTGTAATCAATTTTTTTTTTAAGGTGTAAGAGAATGTGAATCATTCCTTTCTAAAAAACTAAAAATTGTGAATCACTAAAAAGAAAAAGACTAAAGAACGAAAGTAGTGATCTATAAATCTCAATAAATCAAATAATTTTCGTTGCAAGGACCGTGTGGACAATAGTGCTTCCTCCATTGGGATTGTGCCAGTTCGAACTAGTCTACAAACAGCTTTAAAAAAACTATGAAATTATTCAGTTTGAATATGTGATTATTGTATAGAAAGGCTATGTTTCTCTTTCTCATATTCTCTATCATTTCTATTACTTTCTGAAGAATTTAGTATAGCACGATAGAAATTTGAGAGAATTTCATGATAAGATAAGATTAAAAATAAAAAATAAAAAAACCAGTTTGATAATTTCAAATCCTTATATCTTAATCAAAATTCCATAATAGTTTCGTCTTATATTTGGATTCTATGTTAATGCACATTTGTAAATAGTCTATGTTACAATAATATTAAGATAATAAAAGATACAAAAAATTTTGACTTAATCAGATATAAATCTAACAAATAAAAACGAAGCTAGCTGTTCTTTTTTTTTTTTTTTTTTTTTTTTGGTTTAAACATGGTATAAAGGTAGAATTTTTCTCTACCTACTAAAAATTTGTTTGTTATTTTTCCATGATTAATCACAAAAGTTAGTAAAACAAGGGTGTGCCGTGTAGTAGTAGAATGTGGATGATATTGAAAGGCCAGGATGATTTCCCTTTTTTATAGGCAAAATGGATATATATATATATATATTTATATATATATATATATATTTCTATATAAAGTGTTGTTTAAGCAAAATGGAGAGATTGTGGGTAATGTTGTTGAGAATCATTGAAGGTAGGAAAATGAATTTCGGCTTTCTCCTGATCAGAAAGACCAAACGGGTAATAAAAGACATTGGCAATGATTAAAATCTAAGAGGAGACAATTATACCTCTTCGTGTGTAAAGTCGGTGAATGATAAAAAATCATGAGACCTACTCACCACCTCATTTTTAATGACTCTTGTCAATGCCAAATCACTATTGGCTAATTACCTGTGCAAAACCTGCTAAAAAAAAAAAAACACAGTCAAACCGTCGTATTTTTGAGAGAATTAGCTTGTGTTTAGATCGTCAGTTAAAGTTAAAATTTTTAAATTGAAATTGATTCATTTTTAAAAAATTATAGATAATTTTTATTGACTTTTCAAAAAAATATAAAGATTCAATAAAAAAAAAGTATGATTTAGTTGGTGATAAAATAGAGAACCAAACAAATGGTTAAACCATTCAACTCTTGTGCTATTGGTCAAAGTAGAGAACGTGCAATACAATTTAAAAAAAAAAAAAAAAAAAAAAGCGATAAATACTGGCATAATGAGAGAAGAAGGTGAAAAATGTATAAAATACACACACACACACGAGTAGTGAGAATTCAACAAAATTAAGTGTGAAATAATTACTAATAAGTTATATTCAATGAGAAAATCAATATTCTATTTTAATAAGAGTCAACACTAATTTTTTGTAAGAAATAAATAATTTGAAAATTAAAAAAAAATAATGAGTGAGAATAATAACTAAAGTTTTTGTGGGACTTATAATGAGCTAATTTTAAGTAAAGGGGTTCAATAAAAATCATAGGAAAACTTTAAAGCGACTTAATAAAAAAATAAATTAATTAATAGAAATGACATGCAGCTCCACCACTGGCTATAACCCGCAATCACTCGGTTAAAGGTAGATATATAAAACAACCAATCAACCAGAGATCACTACATAAAACTGTGTAAGATCTATGTGCCACGATAAGCTTTGGAATTGACATATGAAATCTGATTTGTTGAAAATGTGTGATAATGATCACCAAAATTGACAACGCAAAAATCGGGAAGCTGTTAATGGTTGACGAATTCACTCGTACAATCCAAAACGAACTTAAATGGGTTGGCAACGAAGGTCAACAGGTTAATTTTTTATTATTTTATTTAACTTTGTTTTAATTACTGAGGTTGAAACATTCAATTAAAAAAACAATAATAATAAATAAATCTATCTACTAATCCAAACATACAAACACCAATTTCCCATTACTCCGTATCAGCAAAAGATGTTTCAGATACATGTAATACACAATTATCAGATTTAATAAAAATCAGCCCCAAAAAAAAAAAAATGCTACCTAAGCACCCAAACAGGCTAAAAGATTACAACAATTTCAAATTTATAAGAGTTGCACATAAAATTTTCCTCAGGGACAACTTTGAGGGCAAGAATCTCAAGGAATTTTCTGCCTACGACCACGTTCATCCATTACGGAATTGGATTTCGGCTGCCCCGGGGTTCAGGTACGATTAGCAATGTAAGATACTCTTTCCTTTTCGGCATATCTATGAAGCATATGTAAACGCACTGCTAGTTGGTCGGTTCATATTTCCTCCCATCAGCCACGCACAAGGGCCAAAAATGCAGTGTATCAAGAGGAAAAGAGAGATATATGGACTGTCATATGAGATAATTACGGGTGACGGATAAATACTCCGAATGATGGAAACCAAAACTATCACGGTGGCAGTGACCAAATTATCTCTTTGACAAAGCCGCTTCCTCAATTTTTTATTTTATTTTTCATTTCAATGCTCCATCAAGGCCGTTTCAGTTTCCGAGAGTGGAGCTGCAAAACAATCCAACAAACTATAAGTACACGGAGGGGGTTTCAGGACGTATGACAAAGGTACTGATTCTACGGTTGTTTGGAGCTCTCGATGTCCTTGCTATGGCCAAAAGAGTTTAGCCAAATAGTTAACATGATTATTAGGAGCCAAAATAGTAATAGTTGGTGATAGAGCTTCAATAATGTCAAAAAACGCAAGGCAAAGACTAGCTGCGGTTATATCTAAGATTTATATCTCGAAGCCATTCACTAACCAAATTACGTTATCTGATGAATAATGACGAAAACTTTAACAGAAGTATGCCCACCAACTGGACTAGTTTGCGGCCAAAGCGACATACCTAGTAAGTCCTCATAAGAATCTGCCAAAAGTGAGGAATCCATTAGCAAAGGAGGTGAAAAGACCTGATCAGGAGCTTCATCAATGTCATAAAATGATCTTTGCCCATCAGAGGCAGAACCATTCAAGGCAGCAACCGACAGAAATCCATTTACTCGATCGTAATCATGAAGAGAATCCAGGCCATTCAACATGTCAGAAAAATCATCATATTTGCTTTCAGTATGACCATCGGAGACACGATTTTCCAGCAAGGAAGAATCTGTATGAGATGTAAACAACCTTTTGCTCCTGATTGAAGTCCCTTTGGATTCAGGGCCAACATGAGAAAAACCAGATCCTGAAACGGGTAAAAAGAAGTGCTCAGAGCCGTCTTCTGAATGACCGTCTCGCGACAGCTCTGAACTAAAAGATTGTGTTGACAAAGCAGCTTCCCTCACAGATCTCTTTAAATTCTGAACATATGAAATATCACTATCTGCAAAATATGAAAAAGAAAATTAAAAACTTCATCATAAAGCTATTGAAGCAACAGTTGTTTTCTACAGAGGATATCCCTCAGCAGCAAGTCATCTTTGTACATGAAAAGGAAAGTGAAAGGCAAAGCAACAGTAAATTATAAAAAATAAAAAAATAAAATAAAATAAAAACCTTGTGGTAGATTATCTTCATGATTGTTTGGCAAAGGCTGGTCCAGAGATTTCCTTTCTGCCAGGTTCTCTACTTGATTATTTTGAGGAGCTGAGGTGTTACGCCTATGCATGTTTGCACCCTTTCCAGAAGAATTTGGAGTCAGAGTAAATAATTGTGGGAGCTTTAATGCAGGAGGACTGGCTGAAACCTTGTCAAGCTGAACGGTAGACATTTTTGAAGAGACCTCAGCAATATCATCTGAACTACTTTCCTGCTTAAATTCGGTTTTTGGGGGGAAAAAAAACAAAAAAAAAAAAAAAGATAACAAGTTATATATCGTATCATATGTAACGCAACCAGACATCAGAATACATATCACACTAGGTAGACACGAGCAAATCACCGTTGTCCTCCCACTGCTTTGTGCTTGAGTAGGTGAGGTTGAACGACCAGGACGTTTAACCATTGGAGGCAGACTGGAGGACATACTATTTACTTCCACCGTGCACTCTGATATTGAGTTCTGTATTGCTGGAGCAACTTCTTTTAGCTGGTTAATGAGTACCTACAGAAGTATAAAAGTAGGAAAACTTTCAGCATCGCATGTAGAAATTGTAAAAGAGACAATAAATTATCATGTTTTAAATAGAAAGAAATAAAGGAAATGTAAAACATAGAGAAAAAAATTCCACCTCAACCACCCACACCAAAACAAACCAATGGAACTAACACATAGCATTGACAGAAAAGACTAGTTAACTCCCCCACCCAAACCAAAAACAAACACACGTACAAGGCTAAAGAGTTTGGATCAAACATCAAGTCGAAAGTAGATATATCTGAATTTCTCAGAGTTATACTCAAATGAGGAGAGCACCAGCCCTCATGGGTAGCTCCGAAAAGCATTACCTGAAAGCTAGCTAAGTGTTGCTGATGTTCCGCAAGAGTAGATGCTAAATATTCAGCATGGCCACTTGAACCACCATCATGAGTTGTTCGTAAGATATCTGGACCCTCTCCATCATTAGCTTTTGCCTACAAATTATCATTTCGCAATCCCATTGCAACATGTTAGAGGAGGTGAGCAAAATTGATACATCAGTTTATGAATCAAAATCCAATAACAGATCATCTTCGAAATGTTTATTCCACAGTCACATATTTTAACAGCAAACTATTTATTATACAAAAAAAAAAAAAAAGAAAAAGAATTCCAAGTATAAATAAGTGTGGACTTACTGAAAATAAAACTTGATTTAAAAAAACAAAATTTCAAGATGGTTAAAAGAAATAAGTGTGATTGTAGAAACAGAAATTTTGTCTTACTACGATTGTATGATCAAATCTAAGCAGGAAAAAGAGTCTAACAAATATAAGATTATAATGACAAAATTTAGTCATGGTAGACCCATGGGACTAAAACAACTAAAGAGGATATATAGCAAATAAGAGAAACATAAAATTAACCATTTGCAGTAAATAGCTTGAAATTATAGATGAAAACACATACCAAATGAAGTGACTGCTTATGAATACGCTGTAAAGCATGTGTCCAGCGCCTGATAATTTCTGCCACATCGACAGTTGGGTGGACCCTTCCACTCCTTTCATCTGCTCGAGAAATTGTTTCGTCATTTACTTGCGAAAGGGATGAATCCAAACTGTTTTTCATCTTTTCCCCATTCACATTGACATATGATCCATCACTCTGTTCTTTGTCTTCCAAATGTGATGAAGCGAGGTCACCAGATTGGACAGTTACAACATCTGCATAAGGAACCTGAGAACTCTGATCCATTGCTGCAAGTAAAGAAGATCCGGATATGCGGTACCTAAAAACAAAAATTATGAATATGAAACGTAACTAGGCACTGACATCTGCAGAAAACCATAACAAAAGGGATTGGCATATTACCTATGCTCCCGGTGAGCTATCAAGTCCTCAATAGGGCCAGAAGCAAGAACCTCATGTTGACCTGCATGTGATAGAAATATTCATCGAGGTTACAAACTCAGTCTAACTCAAAGAGGAGTTATGAAGACAAGCAGTATATTTAAGTGAATGCTCTGAAAGCAGAGATATATACAAGACACATCAAAAAGTAGCTTGGCATGGCATCCATCCGCTGAAGCAGGAAGGTGAAAGTTCACATTTCACATGAAGCTTAAAATGTTATATGATTACCAAGTAAAGTCCCATGTTTTTCATTTTTCTTCCGTGTTTTATAATCTGGACAATGAAAGCAACACATAGATAAAAGCTCTAAATTATACAATAATATGACAAAATCCATGCCAAAAAGGTTACTCGTTCTTTTGAACTTGTATAAAATTAAGAATCGAAATTCAAAGGGTATAAGAGATAAAGGTCACGTAAGTAAGCATTCAAATACTGGAACTAGGAAAGGAAACATGAAATGTGGAAACTTACTTTTGCGGGATAATATAGACTCCCACAAACGAGTAGCTTTTGATACTAAATGAGAATTCTGACTTGAGCTAGAAACAAGGTCATCCCAATGTTCTCCTTCCAACTTCACTTTGTTTCTCAAATCATGTAGTTTTTCAAGCTCTTGCTGCAAATAAGCCTGGGATCGAAGTTTCCAAAGAAAATAAGAATTCCCTAGAAGCATCTGATATGTATAAGTTCATTTGAATCTGAATGGACACCCTCATTACCTCTTCAGCACAAAGACCACGAAACTCTGCAGTCATTTCATGAGCCAAATTTGACCACATAGCTTGCCGATGAACTGCTGTTTCTGCATTCTTAAGAAACTTCCTTCGTTCAAGGGCTATTCTAGCCTGTTTTTAAAATTAAAAAAAAAAAAAAAAGGCTCATATCAATGATGAAGATCTAGTAAAGTGGTCTCGAAACTGAAACTGAAGAGGCAAAAAGGTGAATATATAAACAGATGGGAATATAGAACAAGAGCCGTGTGAAGTATCTAGAAATGTTCTTCAATTGTTTCCACCAATATCGGTGTTACTGTCAAACACAAGCGAATATACAAAAAATCAAAGGGTTGTTGTAGACTAGAATGTTAACTATGAGCACAATGTGCGGGCAAGTTTGTTCAAACGATGAAGTTAAATACTAAATCACCTTCATAAGTCTCAGTAGTAGTTCTACCCAGAAGGAACCTAAATTCAATCATCAACTTGCTCTTGAAAAGAAAAGAAAGGGAAAAAAAAAAAAGAGCAAGAGTAGGAAACTAAATTAGTACAATATGGTTGTCAATCAAAATAATATCCGTATTGCATTTTTAATTTTGTTAGACGCCTCAAAAATCCATGTGTGACGCCAAAGCAAGCATGAATAAGGCCAAAAATGTAGGTCAAATGGCGCCAGGATATAGAACACAATTTTAACTGACCTTTGTTACAGGAAGTAGCGTAGCTGCATGAGAAAAGGCAACATCAGTCAATGAAGCTGGAAGTGGATTAGAAACCACATCAGCCGCAAAGGTTCGTCTGTGGACCTCTCGCAAAGCATGCAAAGAAAGTTGCCACAAGAGTTCCACAAACCTGCAGTCAACGAATTTGATGCTTATGAGCCACCAATAAATCACATAAATTAGGGATGTATTTTCCGTCCAAATTCACCGTCTTCCTAAACATGCAGAAATGCACAAAAACAAACTTGAACACTATCTTCTTTTCATAATATGACAGTTTCAAATAACATCAGTTCACCAAAAGTAAGAATTTCCCAACAAGAGACAAGTGACAGAAAAAATTCCACTCTACTGAGCCTGACAAAATTCCTAACACCATTTTCCACAGGTTTCCTCATCAACCAAAGGCTATTCTAAACTAAAAATTAAACAAAAAAAAAAAACCTATAAAACCATAAAGAAATAGTATCGCAACCAACCGACCTCGGTCCACAGCACGTAGCAAGGGATGAAACCCTGGAATTGCTTCTCGGAAGCGCCCCTTGCGATTCGAGCTCGCTAATAATCCCTTGCACGACCTAATTCATAAATTCCACAACAAATACACAATGCGAAATCAAATTCACTGAGGACGAAAGAAGCCAAAAAAAAAGAGAAGAGAGAGAGAGAGAGAGAGAATTTCCAGAAAGAAAATCAAATTATACCTTACGAAAATCGCGTGATTGGGCCGAATCGAAGATTGGCCAGACCTTATCGAAATCCTGAAAGATCGCCGGCGTTAGGGAAACAAAGCAAATCAGATCAAAGCAAAACGGAGGCAGAGAAAGAGATAATACAATGTGGAAAAAAGGAGAAAGTGAAATAGGGATTGGCGTTTACTTTGGCGGACTGAATTGGTCCTCTGAGGGAGGAGAGGATGAAGTAAAGAAGCTGTTCTCCCAACTTAGGGTTCGAGTGACGGAAAAGGCCGACGCGAGGGGTTCCGTTGACGCCTCCGACGCCGATAACGGCCGGATCCAGCCCTAACAGCAAGCAGTTAGTGTACATTGCACTCTCGAGCTCTATCTCTCTCTCCTTCTCTCTGTCCATCGTCATCACCACTCCGAAACCCTCCTATTTCTCTCTCTTAAAAACTGCTCTATTGCTCCTCCAATGGCGTCTTCTCTCTCTCTCTCCCCCCTTTTCTCTCTCCTCTCTCTCGCTTTCTTCTGCTTTGCTTCTCTCTCTGGGATAGTCTGATTCCGGTTGTTCGTTTTGATTTTTTTTTTTCCCTTTTTTTAATTTTTTATTATTCGGTTTTCATCGAGATGTTTTTAATTTTTTAAAAACAGGTCCTCGAGAACTCTTGGAAATTATGAAACGGGGGCTTAAATTTGAACAATTTGGGGTTGTTTTAAAAAATATTGAAACTACAGGACTTTCGGTTGAATTTTGCGTTTAACTTCTTTGGTGGGGCCGGAGAGATGATTGAGGAATCACAGGCCGGTTGAGGATTTTGAAAGGTCGAGAACGGGACGATGCTAACGTGCGCCAGTTTTATCGCCGCCCAGCTCGCCGGCCCTTTCCAATAGAGAAAAACTTGGTTGGGATGAAGTGTCTATTTAAAAAAAAAAAATTATTTAAAAAAAAAGTTTTTTTATTTGAGAATAAATGTTATTTAGATATGTAAAAAAAATTTAAAAAAAATATTAGTTTGACATATAAAAAAAATTTTAAATAAAAGGTTTTTGGAATTATAAGAAAATAATGTTAAGAATGGTGTCCTGTGAGAAAATTTTAAAAATATTTATTTTTTTATTTAAAATGGTATTGTACAAATAAGTTTGAAAATAAGAAAGTTTTTCTTTTTTAAAATAAGAGAATGATGAAAAAAGTTGGTAAAATTTTTCAATTTCAAAAATTGGATATGTCCTCCAAATATAGGGTTATAAGAATCATTTATATGATACCGGTAGATCTTGATTTGGCTTCATTTGGCAATCCAAACTGTAGAATATCGTAGATTTTTCTTTTTGAGGTTGACAAATTTTAACTCTATATCTTATAGTGAAATTAAATGTGAAATATTTTAATCCAATTAATAATTTCGTATAATAATAAAGTAAAAAAATAAGTTTGTAGTGCTTTTTGAAAGACTGATTTTGTGTGTAACATGTAGAATTGACTTAAAGAATTTATATATAGCTGTTAAACCTTTTCAAATTATTGTCACTTTTTTTTCTTTAATTATATTGTTATGTTTTCTCTAAAAAATTATTGATACATAATACATTAAAATGTTTTATAAGAAAAATGTCATTTTATACCACTCATTCGCATACATAAGTAAGTGTGTAAGATCGATTTTTAATGAAAGACAAGAGAAACATCAAGTAAAATTTTCTTTTAAAAATAATAATAAACAAAAAAATCAATTGACTTGATCAGGCTTGAGATGTTAGGTGTCATTATCGGATCATTTAGAAAGAGTTCAAAGTAGCATGATCTGCAGACCATCAAATAGCATGTTAACCCAAAATCATGACATGAATATTCATGACTATTCTTATGGGTAAATTCTTTCAGATTCAAATGCTTAGAAATGTGAATTATCCTTACAAAATCATAAGAATACTCGTTTTAAAGTAAGTTACATGTATGTGTTTGAATCAGTTTAAGTTCGTGCATATTAAAAAAGAAAATATTCGTTTTAAAGTAAGTTACATGTATGTGTTTGAATAAATTTAGGTTCGTGCATATTATAAGAAAATATGTAAATAACAATCCAAGAAAAAAAAAAAAACAGATAAATTTCATCAAGGGGAAGAGAGGGAGTTTGGTTATTTTGGTCAACAAGGATGTAATAATGTAGGCGTTGTATGATGGTGATGCTTGAAATGGCAGTGACTTTAACTTCAGTAGTTTTGCTTAGCTTAGGTGCCAAACCAAAGCCCAAAGGCTTGGCTTTGTATGAAACAAAAGGGAATGAGTAAAGAGATGGGTATATGTCTCTCTCTCTTTCTATATATATATATATATATATATATCTCTTTTTTTTTTTTTTTTTTTTTTCATTTAGTAGCTAAGAGAAGAAAGGAAAGTTTGGTGAGTGATGGTGGTATGTGATTGGGTTGTTTGTAATTGTATCCCCATAATAAGTGAGTCCATTTGCCTCTTTTTCAGGGGTTAGATTTTGGTTTCAGCTCATAACCATGATGATGGAGGACATTGGTGGTTAGATAGCTGCCCATGGTATTGGTGGGACTACTTGGGCCACTTGTGTTTGATATTTTATTTCCATGTGTGTTTTGAAAATGTTTTTGTATGTTTTTTGAATCGCGAAAACGAAAACGTTTTCTAAACTGTATCTGTTTATTAAATGTTTTGAAAATGGAAACAAAAAATAATGAGAATAATTTTTAGAAAGGAAATAGAAAATGACTGAATGCCTATATAACTTATCGTATAGTTTCATAAACAAACCCAAATACAAATAGCTTTTTTCTGATATCAAAACCATCTAAAACACCTTTAGCTAAAAAAAAAAAAAAAAAAAAAATCAAACACAATCTCTATAACGATCTCTCAAAGTATTCTCATTTTCATTCTTCATACAGAAAACAATATCTTTCTGAACAAATGAGAACAATACCAAATGCCACCTTTTTTTTTTTTTTTTTTCCTGCTGAGAGGGGGGTGGGGGGAGGGTGGGGGTGTTAATTGACCAAAAACACTAATATCATAATGCAATAATTTTTAATTTTCGTTTATGTATATGCATATTTGATAATTAAACTTGCTTTGGAGTTTAATTCAACTTTCAAAGTTTAACGTCCAAAAAATTATGAATTTATTTTAGAGAGAGAAACCAAAACAGCATAATGGAATACCATCTCCCTCTCACGGCTCAAACATTCCTTACTTCAAACCTTCAAAAACATAATGATTACTAAGGGTAAAAAAGTAAATCAACAAGTTCAAAAATATAAATTTTACAGTAATAAACAAATATGTTATATATTTAAACTATACCTTTATAATATGCTATATAATATAAATTATGATTTATTTTTTAGTAGTGTAGTAGAGTTTTTATTTATTTGGAATTATAGGTTTGAAATGATTTTGTTTGTCATTCAAGTTTAACTTCAACTAAATTGTATTTTTCATATTAGTTTTTGTCTTTTTCTGAAAGTTAATAAAACTTATAACTAGTTTTTGAAAAATCAACAAATTCCATCATAAAAATTTTATCTTCAACCAGCGAACCAAACGTAAATAAATTGTAATTTAAAGTTTTAGAAGAAGTAAATAAGGAAATAAATTGTAAAAACATTTTGAAATTGGGGCAAAAATTTAAAGAGTCCATGGTCTAAGGGGCAGAGGAATAGGTACCTCTGCCATTTACTTTGAAAAAATGTCAAGGTGATTTTTAGGTTTGCAATTTAAAAAATACATTTATGAATTGTTGTTTCAGTTATAATAATTTCAAATTTCTTATCTTTAATTAAATAAATATGAAGGTTTAAAATCTAAATAAGTATTAAAAAAAAAGATAAAACAAGGAGAATTAGATTAGGTGGTATTTTTTAGTCACTTTATCTAGTAAATGATCGAATAATTTTTTTTATTTAACAAAATAACTATTTGTCATTTTTTAAAATAGGTCAAAATATGTGATTGATTATAAAATTTGGTGATTTACGTTATAGTCAATCAACTGATTGACCATAATCAATATTTGATTTACTAAATTAATGATATTATGTGATGATTAATCATTTAAGAAAATTAAATGATTATTTAAAAAAAAAACTTTTTAACTAATTTTTGAAAACTTAGTCTATTTATCACAAAATTATTAAAAAAAAAAGCTATTTACCTATCGATCTGAAAAAATAAAAAATAAAAATAAAAAGTAGTTGTTTCACAATTTTGTCAAAATTTGTTATTTAGTGTCAACTTTTAAAAAAGAGAGGGGTTGAAATAGGGCCCAGAATTAAAATACCGGAACAAGAATTGGGCCAGACTAAAGCGGCCCAAAATAGTTGCACACGAAAAAGGAAACTTCTCCGATTGTCACTCGCCTTCCCTGCAAGAAGCCGTAAATCGGCGACGCCAGCACGTGCGGTTACCACGTGGGAGCAAAACCTTGTACTAGTAGAAAAGGAATATGAATAGCACTCCTGACTCGTCTATTCCAGTCTATTCTATATCTATACAAAAAGGCCAAAAAAAAAAAAAAAAAAAATCCCAAGCCGGAGTCGGAGTCGGAGCCGGAATTGAGAAGCAGTTTGAATCGGAGTTTGGCGCAGTTTCTGATGATTGCTGATGGTTCCTCGCCTTTACGTTTGAAGAGAAGAAGGTTTACAAACGTTCATCCTATGGAGGCTCAAGCTGCTAAGGTTTTTCTTTCCTTTCTTTCTTTTTTGCACTGTGCCCTTTTTTTTTTGTCATAATTTTTGTTCAATTTGTTCGATATTGCATCTGGGTCGATGTGGGTTTTCTCTGTAATGGCGTTTTTCTGCTTTAATTGTTGACAATTCTCCATTGTCACTTTTGGGTCTTGTTCCACTTTCTTTTTCTAATTTCGGTTCTTTATTTTCTTCTATTTTTTAATGGAAAGTGATGATCTCGAGTTAATGTTGTTGCAATTTAGATTGATGGGGTAGAAAGTTAGAATTTTTAGGAACAAAAAGCAAGGGCCTTTAGTTCACATCCTTAGTTTTATTAAATATTATGAAGATTTTTTTAAGTCTTTAGAACATACAATTATCTAGATTTGGGTGCCTACCATATTATATTTCATATGAACTAGGCCTCTTTATGCGTTTCTTTGACTTCCATATATGTTTTTTTTTTCCTTTTATTTTCTTTCAGTTTTATGGCCAAGATCAGTGAAAAAATTTACAAGTACTGGATAGTTTTGATATTGAGAGCATTCATTCCACCTTTCCCCTGCTGTGTTAACATTTATATTTTCTTTCTATGGGATTGAGACCACAGGCCAAGCTTGCTGCTGCAAAAGAAAAGTTTGGGCGAGAAATCCGTGTGTTCGAAACGTCACCACTTTCTTCCTCATCGAATGAAGAGTCCAAAACAGGTATTGAAGCAGTTTAACTTCTTATAGTGGACCCAAACACACAGACTTGAATGTATTATGAAAACAATCCTAAGTACCTAACAGAGTTTTCTTGTTTGTTACCTTAATTTTGCTTGGCAGAGGAGGCGGATGAATTCTACGAGTTCACTGCAGAGGACTATTACCGAATTATGGCGACCAAAAAAGAAGGTAACCTGAATGTTGATTGATTTGTGTGATGAAAGTTTTAGGTGCACGAAATATATCACAGTGCCTGTTTTATATGTTTTTTGCTTTTATCCAAACTGGGCTGACATTCTCTTGAGCCTTATCTTTCTGGATCACTCATATGGATTGGTAGATACTTGGCTTGAGTGTGAATTAGCCTTTTTTATAATACATCGTGCTTGGTTATGAACAGATAAATACTTAAAAACACGAAAAGTCAGGGAGGCAGAAGAGTTGGCACGCAGGTCAAGGATAACGAAGGTGCTTGTTGGACAATTTAACTTGTATTTTAATTTGAAAAAGAAAAAAAGAAAGAAAAAATCTTGATCCTAAACCACATTAGATAGGAGTTACTTATCTCTTAAGTTTACCTACTCGTATAACAGGCTGTAATCAGGATAAGATTTCCTGATAACCACACATTGGAGGCCACATTTCATCCATCAGAAAAGGTCCAGAGTTTGGTTGATCTTCTCATGAAAGTGATTTCTAAGCCAGAGTCGCCATTCTATATTTGTAAGGATACGTGAAGCAAACCATATACTTCCGTGAACAATTATGAACATATTTTCGCATTTATGCGTTAGAGGCTAACATATGGTAATGTTGCAGATACTACACCTCCTAAAAAGCAGATAAAAGACTTGTCACAAGATTTCTACACTGCTGGCTTTGTTCCTGGCGCCATTATTTATTTTTCCTATGATATACCAAGAGGTCAGCACTCGCTTTATCATTTTTTGATTCAAGTGTTAATCGTATTTTAACTACAATGTACTTGCTCTGATTCTTTCCTGAGAATTCTGATTTCTGGTTTCTGGTTTCCCTGTTGAGGTTACCATGCCGAGGACGTCAATAATTAGTCTTGAAAACTTTTAAATCTTAGCAAACTCTTCCTTTTTGTTTACCATTAACGTAAACTTACTCAGTATAATGGCTTTACAACAAAATGGTAACTCTTAGCTTTTTGAAAATAAAAATAAAATAAAGGACAGTTTTCCATCAGAAAAGAGACGTAGTCGAAGAAAACTTCTTGGTCAATTTCGATTAGTAAATTGCTATCATATCTCCAGGGGATGATGCTGCAGCTGCCAAGTCAGGTCCCTTCCTTCAGGATGAAATCATGTCATTAAAAGGTTTGGAACTCATTTCCGAGCAGGCAGAAACTGTTCAGCCAGCACCTGCACCTGAACCTGTAGTCTCAGTACCGACTCCTGTTGTGGAAGAACGCAAGCCTGCAGATAAAAAGCCGATCAAGCCAAAGTGGCTAAAGCTCTGATATGTCTAATTGAGCAGGCCAACTGTCTTTTCATGCATCGACTTATCAAGCAACAGATCATTGAGAAGACTGGATTAAACTGGAGGAAGATTTCAAGCATTATATTTCAACGAAATCTGTTAGTTTGTGCTTTGCTGAACTTGTCAATGTTTCTTACTGTATGAATGCTAGTTAACATATCGTGCCAAATTAAAGAAATCGCAGTGCTTCTTTTGCTTTATCAGTTGTCATTCTCGATATCTAGATTATGCTTCTACCAATTCTTGGTTCATTTATAGATTTTGCTATGCTTATTCTGTTAAACTATCGGGATGCTCGACTGCACTCACATGGCCTTGGATCCCTCGTATGATTCCCACTCACAGACCCCACGCCCTTGGGAGTGCATGACTGCAACCCGTTCGGGCTGTGTAGCATTGTGTTTTCCGATCTGAGTGAAGTGCAGATTGGTGTCCGAACCTAGCATGCAAGACGAGCATAGATTTAGCTTAAGTTTGTGAACGTCTCTAAAGGTGGGAAAAGACTTTAAAGAAAGGCATAGATTTTGATGTGCACAAGATTATGACCTTGAATTTGGTCGTGTACCCCACAGCTGCTCTACCATCAGTTTGTAGACTGAAAGTGACGTGCTTTCTGTGTTCCCACACTTGCGAATTACCAAGAAAGAACGAAAGTTTTTAGCACTGGTGCCCCATAAATTTGTCTAATCTTTTGTAATTTACTCCTTAAATTTTTAGCTTTTTACAATTTGTCTTCGAACTATTTGAATTGTAGGACTATGTCTCATTTTATCAATTTTTCATGAAATCAAGGATTTGAATTTGGAAGATTTGTATTGGGGTTTGGATTGTATTCTCATTTTATTGACTTTTCATTAACTTGAATATTTGAATTTAAAAGGTTTGTAGTGGTTTGAATTATATTTGAATATTTTAAATCGGATATTGGATTTTCCGTGTCAAATTAGATGCACATGGACTTTCTATCATCAATATAATGATTTTTGGGTGACAATCAAAACATGGATGCATGAAAGGAGGCAGGCATCACCGATCATCTTCGGGAACATGTGGATTTTATTTTTATTTATTTTTCCCTCCAAACTATATTGTTTTTTTTTTTTTTTTTTAATTTGGTATGTGTTGTATGCGTATGGATTTTATTTCTTTTTTTTTTTTCCTCCCAACTCTGATGCTTCCTTGAAGTTTATTGCACTAGCTAGCATGTACTAGGGGGAAAAAAAAAACGCAAGAAGCTGGAAAGGGCCGAGGAAGAGGCGAGGAAAAAAGAAAAAAGGAAGAGAGAAGAAGGTCTTCAAAGTTGACACCGGGGATGACTAGACAACGTGTAGTTTTCTTTCTTCTAGCTAGTTCTGAAATAGCAAATTATACCCCAAAATTCCTTGGTCAAAAGCCATTAGTTAGTTAACCAAAGCCGATTTATATCCAATATGCTTGCCTCACTTTCATTTTAGTTACTATCCTGTTTGGATGAGATATTCATTTTTTAAAAGAAAAATTTTCTTGTTTTCATTAAGAAAGTATTTTTCTTTTGAGAATAAGATGGTATTTAGATGTGTAAAAAATTTTCCTTATTAAAAACAAAAAGTTATTTGAGATAAGAAGAAGTAA
Source organism: Ficus hispida (assembly GCA_025413025.1). NCBI lineage: Eukaryota > Viridiplantae > Streptophyta > Magnoliopsida > Rosales > Moraceae > Ficus > Ficus hispida. Next base: position 30,572,503 of record CM046365.1, read on the forward strand.
TGTTGAAAATAGTATATTATGAGAATATTTTAAAAATATTCATTTTCTTTTTTAAAAAGAATACTGTATAAAATAAATTTGAAAATAAGATAACTTTTCTAAAATTGAAAATCCCATTCAAACAAGGGGTAGAGAAATATCTAAAACAAAAGTTATTTTATTGCAGCAATAGGGTTTAAATGAAAAGTCAATGGTTCAAAATGAGCTTCACATGGAAAACAAAAATACAGATCACTGCATCTGATCAAAACTCCCCAGTGGGTGAGACAACCGCAAAGTCAAATTCGGCTGGCCCTACTAGTTCTCCTCGTTGAATATTTGGGTTCGAGTTGTCATCACTGTGTTAGCCGAGACATAAAGGCAATGTAAGGGATCCATATATCACGCGGGAGACATTCACCTTCTTAGAATTATATGGGTATTAAACCTCTATCATTATAATCTATTTAGCTTCGGCAAAAAAAAAAAAATGGCTGGCATTCTGCCTCAATATAGCATCACGAGTTTTAACTGAACTGAAAAAAAAAAAAAAAGAGAGTAAATATGAAATAAAAGTTCTTATACTCTTATCATACAAATATTATAGAGAAGTAAAATGTAATTTTCAGAAATAATTAAAATAAATAACAATTTTTTACTATCCATGGTAAATAGGAGCAAACAATATAGTCTATTAGATAAATAATTTATCTACATAATTAATCTAAATAAAATTTTCAGTCATATAATAAATTTGTTTTTGAATTTAAATATTTTTAAATCTTACTATGTATTTTAATTATTCTCATAAAAATTTGATTTAGTATAATTTGTCATCACGCTAATTAATAGATTCGAAGAATCATCAAAAGACTTACTTCTTAGTTAAATCTCGTAAGTCATAACCAAACGATCACATATAGATATATATTCTAAATAACTTGAAAAACGTTCTGAATTATGATCATTATAAGATTGGATATTTAGTAATGATATCCCTTAAACTTATTATCCTTTGACAACATGATCCTTATATTTTTAATTTTGACAATTTGCCTTCGTAACTTACTAAATTGTTACAATATACCCATTTAAGTTAATTTTATACTAAAGTAAAGATTTGAGATTAAAAGATTTACATTAGAGTTTGTATTATATCTGTAAAATTTTAATTGAAAATCGATTTTTCCGTTCTTCACATGAGGCGAACTTGAGTTTTTGATAATCAATTTAACAAAAATTTAATTGATAGGGGTATATTACTATAATTTGATAAGTTCAGAGAATAAATAGCTAAAATTAAAAGTTTGAGGGTAAGTTGCCCAAAAATGACAAATTTGAGGAATCAGTGCTAAACACCATTATAAGATTATATAGTAAACCATAATTACGGTAGCATATCTACTTTCATACACATAAATAGCTCTCATACATACATACATACATAACAGGACTGCAAATTATCAGCTTCGAAAATCTGGATTAAAGACGTGGATCCCAAAATTCATCAAAATAACCACTCATGGATCCTTCAGCATCAACATTATTGATTAGGTGCTCATTCTCTTGAAGAACAATATGGCTGAGATTTGGCTGATATTCCATCATAACACTACCTGTGCCTGTTTTTCAAGTATATATACATACACACACACACACATCATCAGTACTCTACTTGTACACACACACACACACACACACACACACACACACACACACACACACACACACACACGGAATGATAACTTTGGCTGCGTTTAGTATATAAATAGATACTAGTCTAAAGCTTGTGCCATGTATATATTAGACATATTTGAGAGAATTAATCTGAGTAGGGAGAAATTAAATTAATAAGTTAAAAATAAAGCTTAAAAAAAAAACAACAACAACGAAGTACATAAAAAATGAAAAAAAATATAAAATAAATAAAAGGATTAAAATGTAAAAAAAAAATAACTTATATAGAAAAATGATTAAAATGAAAAAAAAAGGTGAAAATAAAAAAAATAAAAAAGGGGAAAATTGAAGGGCTAAAAAAGGACTAAAATTAAAAAAAATTAAAAAAAAGGTCAAAAGAAAAAAAAAGAAAATTGAAGGACTGAAAAAAATGAAAAAAGTTTTTCGTCCAAAACACACTGTTTTGGACGAAAGTGAAAGTGCACGAAAATTTAAAAAAATTGAAAAAAAAAACCAAAAAGATAAAAAGACTAAAATGAAATAAAAAAAAGGCGACAAGGAAAAAAAAAAAGAAAAATTGAAGGGCTAAAAAAAGGACTAAAATGAAAAAAAAATAAAAAAAAGGTCAAAAGAAAAAAAAACATCGAAGGACTGAAAAAAAAAATTTAAAAAGTTTTTCATCCAAAACACACGGTTTTGGACGAAAGTGCACTTTCACTTTCTATATAATGTATAGATATAACCATATGGACTTGATCAAAAAACAATTAATTAAAGTTTTTTTTTTTTTTTTTTGTCATTATCTAGGACCGTTGTGGACAGTCTACACATTACTTAAATGTTGAATACAAACAAACACTAATAAATGTTGATCAATTACTATATATGCGTGGCAAATAAGTTAGGCTAATTAACTTTCCATTCATAAGTAATGAATTATAGGGATCTATTTTTGCAACAATTTCTATAAATTTGGAGACAAAATTCAAAGATAAAAGTGCGTTAGAAGATGTTTTTCAGTAATGAAGGATTATTATTATTACCTTGCGCTGGTAAGGCATTCTCGGTCACAATTCCTTGTACCTGCATATGCAATGCAATTAATATTAATTTCGGAATATACATATATATATATATATATTAAATCTTGTATAACTAAAAAGTTACTAATGTAATTAAATATATTTTAAGGGCATAGTTAGTATTCAATTAAAAACAAAAAGAAAGATAAAAGATTGAGAATTTGAAGTTATACCATATCAACCGAGCTTTGTTCATGGGGAATATTATAGTCGTCAATTTTGCAAGTCTTTGCATGCTTCAGCACCGCTTCCCACATTTTGTCAGACATTCTAGAGCCTAATATCTGGTTTTATGAATAACAATAGCAAAGCGGCCATAAGTTGTTATAAAGAAATTAAGGATCACTCTATATATTTCTTAAGGATTTGAGTGGAAATTTTGTAATCCTAGATCTTTTCCATATAATGTTTCATATGAAACTAAGCTTACGTTTGATTCGTCAGTTAGAAATGAAAATTTTAAATTGGAGTTGATTTACTTTTTAAAAACTAGTTATAATTTTTTTTACTTAAAAAAAAAAAAAGATAAAAACTAATATAAAAATGTATAATTTAATTGGACTTAAGTTGAAATACCAAACTAACCATAGAATTTTTTATACATTATTCATCTATACCTAAGATATGCCTATTGTTCGGAATAAAAACTATAAAAATAGAAAAACTGAAAAGCTTGATGTTTTGTTTACCCTTCTGAGCTTTTTCTGGTCAGTAGTGGTAGTAGACAGGTTTAGAATGTCCTTTACTGTAAAAATGTCCTTGGAAGCCAGCCTTAAATGAAAAACTCCATTTTTCCTAATCTTCTTCAGCATCCAAACTTCGTCATCCAATTTCAGAGGCTGATCCTTTCTGTATGCTTCATTGAGAATAGATAAAACCAGAATATTTAGTACTTAATTTTAGGGTTCTATGCAATACCATAAAATTAACACCTCCTTATATTATGTACATCGTAATATTAAAGTTAATAATTTTATTATTTCATGACATTAAAATTATTAACTTTAATAAGAAAGTGGGTAAAATTATAAGAAAATACTCAAAACATGATTTCTCACATAATTTTCTCTTAATTTTTTAAACTGGGTAAAAAGCACAACTTTAATATGCTTAGGGATATTTCATGCAAAGAATTTTATACTATAGTAACACTATATATATATTATCAATATTATTATAGTAATGTTAGAATCAATCTTGAAAAATTATTAGAATTTAATCACTCGTTCGTATGTTGACCTAAAATTGTCAAGGGAGGAAAAAAAAAATACATATATACATAAAGAAGGGAAAACAATGACAAATTATATGGGGCACAAAATTGATGAGGACTTGCAATAAATTTGAAATTAAATATATAGGATGTTTGAATAATGTCAGTTTACTAAAAATAAACTCACTTGTATATTCGTCTCTTCAATTAAATTTCTGATTAATATTCGCTATTTGAGTTTGATTTCCAGTGTCTAAAGCCCGGTACGTAGTGAGTAAAGTGGATAAAAAACGACGATATTTGCAGCGCACAATTATTATTAAAAAAAAAAAGACAAAAGATTAGTTAGCAGCAAGACATATAAATAACATATTATAATAAGAAAAAAAATGTCACCTACGTTTGCATCTAGCCTCTGCTGAAAATAAAAATATATATATATAGAAACACTTGTGTTAGATTAGATAATGATGAAATCTGATCAAAAGAAATCCAGACACAAATGTGACATGCCTAGGGTTTTGGAAAACTCGACAGGTAAATATAATATATATTATTATACTATATAATTAGATCACTTACACTCCATGCGTTTTTCTCGGACAGTGAAGGGCTCGGTCATGGCTTCAAGGACGCAACCCTGAAAGCTGTTTGCGTGGCCACGAGGCCGCACTACTCTTGCTCCAATCTTGAACTTCCGGCTCGGAATCCATCTTGAGTTATCGGTGAATTCGATGTCTCCGATCGTGGCCACTCCGTTGCACAGCGTGACAAGTAAGTCCCCAACAATTAGGGGTGGCTTGCCGGTTCTCGCCTTGAGAATGTTGTTATCAAATTGTTGAGAAGTCCAAGAGTCATAATCTCTCGGAGGGAAGTCCCCATTAAGAACAACGAGCTCTACTTTGGGCGCGGGGTTAAGCAATATCGGCGTGATTTGATCACTGCCACTGCTACAATTGAGGTCCACAAGAAAGATCTGAAGTGGATTATTGTCACGGTCTAGTACTTTTTTTCGGGTGAACATTGGAAGTGCGAGGTTCTTTGAAAATACTAGTTTAAAGCGTGGTGTTTGGACGGCTTGATCAGTTAGCGGCAGTACTTGTGGAGATGGGTTATTGGTGAAGCTAACGTATTGTTTCAGCTTAAGATCAACCACTTCAGCCACCTGAACATGAACAAAATTATCTTAATTAAATATATATACACACACAAAGTCTTAAATCCGGTACCTAATGATATCTAGCAATGTAAATCTTATATTTTCTTCTACATAAATTTACATTTTTTGTCACTGAAATTCACGTTCAAAATAACAGAAATTTACAGTATCGGAAATACTGGATTTAAAATCATTACTCTCTATATATATAGGGCTCTTGAGGTGGAAGAAGAAGGAAATTAAAAAAAAAAAAAAAATTAAACCCTTTTTTTTTTTTTTTTGATGATTACTATAATTTGTTCTTGGAATATCTTGGTGTGGTTCGATGGGTAAAAAGAAGAAGAAGAGATTTCCTGAAAAAAAAAAAAAAAAAACAAAAGGCTCTTGGATTTCCTGAAGGAGAAGATCAGTCGGATCTCCTTTGTTCGTAGGTTTCGTAGAAAAGATGATAACAACAACAACAATAACAATAAAGATAATGATGATAATGAAGATGAAGATGAAGAATTAATTAGAAGAATTTGTCGATGAAGAATTATTTCATGGCTCGTTCACAGAGAAGATGATCTTATATTGTATGTTTTTCTGAAGAGAGAGAAGTGGTTTGATCAAGGAATTCATGGCAGTTTCATAGAAAGAAAAGAAGTGGGATTTGATTTCGTGGTTTAATTACTTGACATATTTTTCTGGAGAATATTAGAAAAAGAAGTTTAATGGGTTTCTTGAATAAGAAGGCTGTCCGGCCGGTGGGAAAGAAATATTGCTGTATCATACCACTTTCCTGACCGTAGTTTCCAAGATTGGGGCAAGACGGTCGATTTCCGGCACTTTCTTGAACATGGCCGGTTTCGAGGTTGAGGAACCGTTATCGAATTCCGGCCGCCAATTAGTTTCCTTCAAATATGAACTGCAACAAAGTAATCATAAGACGTCGTTAATTAATTAGGATATACCTTAATTCTCTAGCTATAGCTAGCTAGCAAAGAATAATTAATCGATATAAATGAAAGAAAAAACAAAAAAGAAGAGAAAATTAAAAGACCTAGCTACTTTCTTTTGTTTTTTATTATCATTTGCCAAATCCCGGTCGGATATTTCTTGATTTAAAATTGGTTCCACCGTTTCCAGTTTCTCAATATTTTTCGAATCAAATGATCAAGAGAGAATGAGGGAGAAATTATATAAAAGCAATTGGTGTGAGTGCTAAGAATTGAATAAGCGGGTGGTTGGTAATTATATAGTCATATATATATATATAAATAGAGAGAGAGAGGAACAGAAGGAAGTCGCTAGCTTAGTTTCCAGGAACTGCAAGGAGAGAGAGAGAGAGAGAGAGAGGCACAAAGGAAGCAGCTAGCTAAGTTTCCAGGAACGGCAAAGAGGGAGAGAGAGAGAGATAGAGGGCACAGAAGGAAGGAGCTAGCTAAGTTTCCAAAAACGGCAAGGGGAAACAGCTTGGTGTAACCCGGTAATTTAATTAATTTATCTTGAGGAAGAAGAAATAAGACTCGAAAGCAGTCTTGAACGTAATAACATAGTAGATTCATGTATCAACGTTGTTGTTATTTTCATATAATTGTCACAGTCAGAAAAAAAATATATATATATATATGTATATATACATTTTTTTTCCCACGTGAGAGCCACTTTGTATCAGTACAAGCGTCCTGCTTATAGCCACTACTTATTGGTACATTATTCCCACTGTGATGGCCTTTCAAATCCTACCTTATCTTTCCCTTCTTTAATTTTTTTTTATTTTTTATTTTTTAACTTTCATAATTTCCCTGAAATAAATACATAGTATACTTCTTTTTTTCACAAAATTGTAGCTCTGATATCTTATTTCTACATGTAAATTAGGATCATAAACTCGATTTACGAACTATTATTATGGATTTCCTTCTTCAATACACTTTTAGTGAATTATTTTAATAAATATCAAATTTCAAGATCATGAATGACAGTATATATATCATTAATGTGATGATATCAATGATTTAACAATGTTAAGTTTCTCTATTTAAAAGAGAATATATATATAATGTTACTCCTATTTTCTTTTTTAATTGAGATTTTGTGAAAATATTATGTGTGAAAATTTATTATATAAATATAATAAATGAATAGTCATAATTTAGTGATTTGAAGAAGTGAATTTTATTTCATGTCAAGATTTATCTATTAAATTAAATTTAATAATCCTATTATTATAAATAAATAATAAAAAAATAAAAAAAATTTAGGGGAAGTACTCGTGCACTCTCCCCTCCTACCCAGTGGGTAATTATCCACTGGGTAAGGCAGGCAGTGGGCTTTAGCCCACTGCAAGGAAAAAAAAAAAAAAATGGTCAAGGGAAGGGGTGCCGTGCACCCCTTCCCTTGCTCAGTGGGCAGCGGCCCACTGAGCCATGCAGGCAGGCAGGCAGTAAGCTGCCTGCCTGCTGCCAGTAAACTGGCATAGAAAATTTAAAAAAAAAATTCTTTCTTCAGAAAATAGGTTGAACAAGAGGGGGGATTTTTGAGAATCCAAAATCCAACCCCCAAACAAGCAAAACAAAGATGACAAGATAATAAAAAAAATTGATTACAATATAAGATGATGGACTAGTACTTGAATAACTACTTACTAAAACCACTTAGAAATGTATGAAAAACCACCAAACAACCTCCCAACCTATTCCCTTCAGCTTAGCACATTTTTTTAGTAATTTAAAATCCAAAAATTTCAAATTTTAACCCACAATAAGGTTTGGTTATAAAATGTTTAAAAGGTAAACCAAAAAACACTTTTTTTTCTTTCATAAAGACCATACTAGCCAAAAAAAAAAAAGTTTCCTCTCTTTCTCCTTTATTGTGAACGAAATTTGTAGCTAAGGGAAACCAAAAATATTCTTCATCTCCTTTCATCCATTCCCAAGATCATTTTTAGCAAGAAAGAATAGTCATTCCAAGTGTTTTCTAAGTAAAAACTAATACTTTCCACTTGTGTTCTAAAAAGAAGAATGATGTTTTAAAAATGTTTTTTTTAAGTGATATTTTATCTACATTCTAGCCCCTACCTCAAGGATCAAAAGTGGTTCAAAACCTTCAAGAGGAGCCAATAACCCACTATTTTTCTAAGAGGTAAATGATTTGTAAACTAGTGGTTTATCAAGTTTTTAATAACTTTTCTTTCAAAATGTGTTCTTACAAATAGGAAAATCTTGACATGGTAAATGGTTAAAATATGATTTTGCTACCTAGTGAGATGATATATGTGCTGGTCATGATTTAAGGTGGCTAGAAAACATGATTTGTGTATGGAATATAATGAAAATTGTATTTATGTGATTTATATGGTTATATATGAATGAATGAGTATTGTATTTATTAATGACATGAATGATAGAATATTGACATCAAATAAGAATAAGAATTAATGACATAAATACAAAATAACATTTTTGCATAAATGTTAAGAAATTGGAAAATGATTTTTGAGTGGGATTTTCATAATCATGTAGAAGACAGAATATTACTCTTGACATAGGTCATAAGAAGAGCTCGAGTTCGATCAGAAATAAAAATATCAAAAATGACGATTTTACCCTCAAAGGGTAAAATCGTAATCTCACCAGCATAAAGACTTTAATCTGAATCCAAAAATTTGCAGTATTTACTAGCAACTTAAAATAGACCTTGTGTTAAATTTTGATGATAAATGGATAAGAAATGACCAAAACGCCATTTTGGGGTCAAACCGTAAATATGGAAAAATTTATGATAAAAAAAATAAATAATAAAAACTTGTTAAAAATGAGTCCTGATCCTGTGAGAGCACTTTATAAGGACATTAAGTATAAAAAAACGTGAACCAAAGGGTATTGAGAACTAATTGGGCCTAAATAAGGACTAAAATGCAAAAATAAATAAATAACGTGTCAAATTATAAAATCTGCTTAGAATATAATTACACATCATCTTTGTCACCCTTAAAGCAGTATATTAAGCTAAATAAATATAATAAATAATATGGTTTATGTTATAGTCAAATGTACAAATTTAAATGACATATAGGGGCTTAAATGTTATTTAATTCTGTTTAGAAATGTAATAAGTTATAAAAACTATTTTAAGAGCTTAAGGGCACTGTAAACGTTATTCTGAGGCCGGGATAAATTTTAAAAGCTATTCAATAAGTCTAGATTAAAAAGGGTATGTCTAATAGTAAATTGTAATTTTGTCAAACTAAGAGGCAGAATGGTAATTTGACAGGAAGAATGTTTTGTACTATAGGTAGAGATTTTATAGACTTATAAAACTGCAGGAGAGATTACTAAAATTTAATGTCAAAATATTTAACAAGTTTAAGCTTAAAAATACTTGGATAACCGAAATAGGGGTAAATTGGTAAATTAATACCCGAGGGTTCGGTGACGAAAAATGAGCCAGCCACTAGGCTTGCTGCGCTGCCATGTAATATTTGATCAAAACTTAATAAAGACAACAAAGTGTAATGGGGCCTTAACGAGTCCAAAACAATAATAAAAGTCAAAGTAATATTTGAAAATAATTTAAGTTAATTACGAGTAAATAGATTGTAATAGACTCAATAAACCCACAACCTACAAAGATGATCCAATTATGAATAAAGGGGAATTAAGTAAAATAATGAATAAGAAATTAAGTGTTAAATAATTAACTCACCAATTGGATAATAATTAATTTATTTAATATTTAATAATAATTAATTATTAATTAAGAAATAAATTTATGATAACCATGTAATTAATAATTAAGGATGTTATAAAAAAAGTTTAGAGACAAATTAATAATTAAATTAAAATTAATTATTAATTAAGAGAACATATGTCCATAATCGACAATGATTCAAAAACCTTATTTTAACTGTGGGATGTTAATTTAAAATTAGGACACTGCATCGACTTGAGGGTAGAGCCGGAAACAATCAACATGGATATATAGTTACATGATTTTCTGTAAGTACAAACCTCACTTACAGCATAGAATAAAATGTTTTTCGTTGTTGATGTTTTATGTTTTCTATGATTTGCCTTAATGAAGTGATGAGTGTATGAGCCATAAGTATTGCGGTAATTAAGCATTTAACGTGCATAATTTCGCTTGCACTGATATGATCAATATGCCTCACAGATATGTATGCAGTAATGATAGATGCATAGTGATATGTAAATCTACACATTGTCACAAATAATAAGAATAAGGCTAATACAAGATAGGATTAAGTATCGTACCAACCTCCAATTAGCGAGAGGATATGATAAAAACGAAAGTTATAAGATATGGCCTTAGAGGTTGTTGGAGGGTCGCTCCCCAATCCCCATTGGTTGCACGTATATGGATACAACATAGGGGCCCTTAAGTAAACAAGATATGTAAATAATAAACCATAATTGAACACACATAGTTCACATGCATTTTTGAATATTCATGATGTTACATGTGATAATATGATTTTATGAAAATGATTTGTGAGATATTGTTTGTATTTGCTGATGAAAGTTCATACGTGTGTGTTCGTGCTGTAGGTAACGCATGTAATAGCCCGCTACTTAATGCTATGAACTGGCAAAACTGTGCGGAGGTGATTATTAAATTATTTTTATCGATATATTTATAACTATGTTTTAATGTTTTGCACTACTAATAAAAGTATGTATTTTATAAAAGATATTAAGAAATACTAATAACATAATAAATTTATTTTTTTTTACTATTAAAACTAATTTGTAGACAATAATTAGTTTTATTCACAATAAATGATATTATAATTAACTAATTTATATAGATTTTTAAATTATAGACTAAGTAATCGTATATAACTTAAAAAAAGTTTGTATTTTTTTTTGAATCCAGCATAAATAAGTATTAAAACTAAATTAAATAAGAATAGGTAAGCTAGTTAACGGCCCGAAAAGTCAGGTCGTTATAATAAATTACAAATATTTTTTTACAATAAAATAACTAAAGTAATATTATTGTAACAAAAAAAATTGTTAACTTCCTTTTTTTTTATTATGAACTAAATAAAAAATAAAAATCAAGTTTTCCATATCGATAAACTTTTTTTCTTCTTTTTTTAATTTGGTTTCGTTTAGCATTTGAGTTAACTCTAATTAAACTGTATATTTTAATATAGTTTTGTCTTTCTCTCTCTCTTTTTTTTTCCTTGAAAAGTAAACAAAAGTATAACTAGTTTAAAGTCAATAATTCTAACTTTAAATTTTATCTCCAATTGCGAACCAAACGCAAGTGAAGTTTGCACTACTAGGAAACTTTTTTTTTTTTTTTTAAAGAATCAGAAATATAAGTGAGAGAACAAATGAATTCTGTAATTAAAAGAAGAGAGGGAAAATAAAGAAAGGAAGTTGATAGTACACTAATCAGTCGTTTTTGTCTTTAGCCAAAAAGATGAAGACACTTTTTCAAAAAAGAAATATGAAAATAAAATTCCTTTGATCATTTTCCCTATTACTTGCCCCTTCTACTCAATGCCGTGACCATTTTGGACAAGATATCGCGTTTTCTCTTTTGCCTATCAAAAACGCGTTTTCTTTCTTTTGGTTTTGTATTACGACGAGATGAAATCCCAACATTTTTAAAAGAAATGGTGGCCAAAGATATGGAACCGGTTCTTCTTCTTCTTTATTAGTATTATCATTTTTTTTTTTCAAGAAAATAGAACCAGTTATGTATAACTCATGTAATTTTGTAATACTTTATTCGTTTTAAATTACATATTTATTTATAATTTGATGGTAAATAAAAGTTACTTGCTTGACCAAAATCATTGTATTGTTAATTTTTATCTTCTTTTATATATTTCTTTATTGCTCATGTTTATGCCTTTTGATAAAACAAGTGATGATATGTAAAGTAATCATTTTGACGTTAACCATCTTATTAGTTCAAATTACGATGTAATTTTTTTTATCATCATTAATGATCTATTTGTATCTTTGATATTTTTACTATATAATTTAAGTTTGTAGTAGTTTTTAATTTAAATTTAAAGTTTAGAGCTTAAAATATTATGAAGCTGTTAAGTTGATTTTTGATATATTAAAAATATAAATTTTTAAATTTGAGCACTTAAAAACGAAAAAATTAGGATAAAATTACAAGTAATATTTTTAAAAATGCTATGTAAATGTGGTAATTAAAAGATATTCAAGGGACAAATAAAGAGTAAAGCTAGGGACATAATAAAATGTTATGTAATTTTTGATTTACACTATATGAGACCCCCCTACATGACTTTTCAGACGAGGGACACCTCCCTTAGTTTTATTCACAAATAAATGATAAAATTATAAAAAAGAATTAACCAGTGAGGGAAAATTATTATTAACTACAGAGATTTTTAAAATTAAGGGGGACTGAAGGTAAATTTTCAAAAACTGTATTAGATTGAACATTTTCTTTGGTTTTTCTATCTTTTCGTCTAATTAGTATTTTAGATTTTCTTCCTTTTTGGTTTTCCTTCCTCTTGACAGAATTGCAAAGATTTATAGCATATTTAATTCTTTCTTCCTGACTACATGAGAATTCTAAGATAGTGTACTTCGATTTATACTTAACACTCAATATCTACTTTCAAACTTAAACAGCACTTACAAAAATAACAATAATTACAAAAGCATAAGAGCCAAACACATAATATTGCTTTAAAAGTTACAGTAACGTGAAACCAAAACTGGCGCTAAAATTAATATCAAAGTCTTATGTTGCATCCGGCCATTACCAAACTAACATAAAAAAAAAAACTTATTCCTTTAAAAAGTGATTGATTGTTAATTAAGATAAATAAAGAATAAATAAACTAAAAATAGGAAAGTTTGTATAATTAATTAAATATCATTTACCCCTCTACGCCATTTTTGGTCAGCAGTAGTATAAAGTAGGCCGGTTTAGGAAGTCCTTGACTGTAAAAATGCCCACGGAAGCAAGCTTTTTGTGGAAAACTCCATGTCCTGCCCAATCTTCACCAGCCTCCAAACTTTGTCATCCCCCAGCGGAGGGTTATGCTTTTTGAATGCTATTTCATTGATTAGAACAAATCAAATTAAACTAGAATATTATATATTTAGCAATATTATAATTTGATGAACCGAGTAAACAGCACACTTTATCATGGCTAATAATGCTACCTAAGAAACTATGTCTTATTCCAAAAGTCATTCTCACGAATATAATATTAGAATTAACAGTTTCAATATTATTTGAATTAATCACTCATAAAAAAGTTCGTTCCATGCTCTCGTTGACCTAATAAAATTATGGGGTGGTCAATTACGTCCTGTAATATACAAGTGATGATCAAGGTAAAGAAAGAAAGTTAAGAGAGAGACAAAAATTATATAAAAATATACATTAGGGAAAATAATTAACAAATGTAATCAAATTAAATAATTAATTGACTCATGAACTCTCTTGTTAATTTATTTTTCTTTTCAATAACATTTTTGGATTCCAATGTTCACTGAAGCCAGGTAGTGAGAGAAGTGGACATTTGCAGTCCATCAATTAAGGGAAGAATAAAATAAAATAAAAGATAGTTAGCAGCAACACATGCAAGAGTTAATGTATACAGTAGCAAAAAACAAAAACAAACGGAAAAAAAAAAAAAATATATATATATATATATATATATATATATAAGTCGTGTTGGTTGCCATATGTACAAGAATGTTTATTATTAATATTTTCTCCTGATGATATATATAGAAACAAGGACATGATCAATGTAGATTTAAGGGCGTTGCAATCAAGCCTCATTAGTTTATGTACCAACCTGTAACCACATATAACATATCTGATTTTAATATATACCAATTATTACGAATAAAAAAAAAGGTCACATATATAAATATATATCGGAAACTGGAACCTTGGTCTAATTTATAAAGATATATATGGATTAGTAAAGTTAATAACGAAAAAAATACGTCACCTACTTATGCATCTAGCCTAGCTGAAGAATATAAAATATATAGAAACAGTACGTACTTGTGTTTGATTAGATGATGATGAAAAATGAGCAAAGAAACAAAAAAGTGTGACACATTGACTAGGGTTTGGAAAACTCGACCAGTACAAGGTGAGCAAATATCAAATATTATTATTGTTTGGAGTCAAGATGCATGTATGCGTATATACTATATAATTAGATCACTTACACCCCATGCGATATATATATATATATATATATATTCTCTGACAACGAAGGGTTCAGTCATGGCTTCAAGTACACAACCCTGAAAGCTGTTTGCGTGGCGACGAGTCAGCACTCTTGCTCCAATCTTGAACTTCTGGCTCGGAATCCAGCTCGAGTTATCGGTGAATTCGATGTCTCCGATGGTGACAAGTAAGTCCCCATGAAGTAATGGTGGCTTGCCGCTTCTGGCCTTAACATTAATGTTGTTATCGAATTGTTGAGATGTCCAAGAGTCATAATCAGATTAAATCAATAGAAAGAGAAAGAAAGAAATGGAGAGAGAGAGAGAGAGAGAGAGAGCAGATGTTGATTTTTGGTGTGTTTTTCAAAATCTGTAAACATGTCTAGAATGTGGAGGTCCATCATAATCCAAAGAACCGCCACAAACCCAAGCCCTAGAAACACCAAGGTTTAAACTAGTCTTTTTGAAGAATCCCTCACTTCCAATATTCGGCGGAAACAAAAATACTTGACTGTGACAATAATCCACTTCATATCATTCTTGTGGACACCAATTATATCGCAGTGGCGAGCAAATCATACCGATATCGCTCGACCCCGCACCCAAAGGTAGAGCTTGTTGTTCTTTATGGGCACTTCCCTCAGAGATGCATATGAACCTGTCATGTTTACTATCTGGGATTTTTTTTTAATTTTAAAGTCCATAACTTTATTATCTCAAGTTCAAATTAGATGATTATTTTTTTTAAATAAAAAATTATATATATATAATTTCGAAAGAAACGAAATAAGATTCATATTCATACTTGAATATATTTTAAATTTTTACACTTTTTCACTTAAAATAGTATATTTTCACTAAACGCACATTTCTAAAACTCATCTCAAGATCTCTAGCATCCAAAACACCATCTCTAAACGTCCCCCCAAACGAGCCCTTAGTTTTATTTTGTGTCTTGTTGGTTTAATGTCAAATTTTTGTGTCATATTAATGCTATAGTTTTTAAATTTATATCATTCATGTGCTTTCTTTTCTCTCCTTTTTTTTTTTTTTTTTTTGGTTTGAATGAGATTCAAATATCCCTCAAGATGACCTAAATAATTTTTAAAAGTAATTCTATGTTAAACTATAAACACTCACACTGTCACACATGTACTTTCAAATTAACTTAAACAGCACTTATAAAAAGAAAGGAAAGACCTATTAAAAAAAAAAAAAAAAAAAACCCCAAAACCATAGCTTTCCATTAACTTAATTGCCGATGTTTCTTACAGTAGGACTAATATATAATACCTGTTTTAAAAGTTCCAATAACGTGAAACCAAAACCGGCACTAAAAGGCAACAGGGAAAATTTAACTTAAAAAAAAAAAAAAACCAAAACCAAAACCAACGCCAACACCATAAGTTTGTCCTTAATTATTATCCGGTCCGTATTCGAGCTCAGCCAAAAATTCATCCAAAAGGCTCGTAGATCCTTCAGTTTTGCAAGTCCAGGCATGCTTCAGCATCCCTTCCCACCATTTGTCAGGCATACCTGCTAAGATCTGGTTTTTTTGAAGAAGAAGAGATTACAAAAAATTGTAATTAATGCCATGAGTTTAAGACATTATAGTTATATATATGATCGATATATAGAACAAGATATATAGCATTAAATGAAAGGAGCACTACTATATTTTCGAAAATTGAAAAAAAAAAATATTGGAGTAGAATTGTTTGTTATCCTAAAAAAACAAATATTGAAATCTTTTCCAGTTAATTAATAATAATATCTTATGTTGCATACCATTACCAAACTAGACACACACACACACACTTATTATTTATTTATTTTTAATGATTCATTGTAATTATTAATAAATTTGTATGCATATACAGTCCACATCCGAACGGAATAAATTATACAAAATAGAAATAGGGAAAGCTTAATTGCTATATTATTATTTACCCCTCTGAGCTTTTTCTTGCCAGCAGTAGTAGCAGATAGGTCTAGAATCTCCTCGACTGTATTAATGCCCGCGGAAAGTAGCTTCTTGTGGAAAGCTCCGTCTTTCCCAATCTTCTCCAGCCTCCAAACTTTGTCATCCAATTTCGGAGGGTAACGCTTTGCCAATGCTATCGTACGTTGAGAACAGATATATTAAAGACCACACAACATATAATTTAGTATTTGATTTGAAACGGAGTAAACAGGGTCGCTTTGTTATGCTTACCTCAGATTTCAAGTAAATAATTTTATAATAATAACTATCAGTATTATATTTAATACACTTAAAAAATGTCACTATTATTTTAAAAGAATAGTGATGTTGAACATCACACCAATAAATAGACAAGTCTCACAGGCGGACATGAGACCCACGGTTTTAAAAATCATGCTCATGCTCCCTAATATTGTTCACACACACATATATGTATATATAAAACTTACATTGCATACGATGTTCGTTGACAGGAAAGGCATCAGTCACGGCTTCAAGTACGACACCAGAAAGGTCGCCGTTTATCCCAGTAGCCAATAGTTTTGCTCCGATCTTGAACGTCTTGCTCCTGGTCCAGCTCGAGTTATCAGTAAATTTGATATCTTCGATGGTGGCCTTACCGTCCTTCAGCATGACATGTAAATTCCCAACAAGTAGGGGTGACTTTCCGCTTCTCTCCTTCACAATGTTGTCATCGAATTCTTTAGATGTCCAAGTGTCCTCAAAACCTGTCGGACGGAAGTCCCCATAAAGAACAAATAGCCCTACTTTGAGTGGACGGTCGTGTAGTATTGGCATGATTCGGTCGCCACTTCTATAATTGATGTCCACAAGATTTAACTCAAGTTGATTACCGTTACGGTCTAGCACTTTGTTTCCGGTGTATATTTTTGGAAGTGAGGGGTTGGAAAAGACTAGTTTCTTCCTTGGTGTTTTGGGGGCTTGGGTTTGGGGCACTGTATCTGGTTCGGCCATGAGCATATGGTATTGTTTCAGCTTATCAAGCTCTTCAGCCACCTGAAATCATGAGCAAAATTATTTTTTTAAAAAAACATAATAATGTTATATATATATATATATATATATATATATATATTGTAAATCCTGATGAGACAAACACACGTGGTGGAAGACAAATAAGACACTAAGACCACTTGGAAGACAAATACAAGACCACACAAAAATATCACACTTAAGTACAATGATGAAAGCGGAAGCTAAATCTTACAAAAATTATAATTAATTTTTTAAAAATTAATAAAAATTATAATTAATTTTTAAAAATCTAACTAAATTCAATATAAAAATTTCATTCTAAATTCATGCACGACGAATAAATTTAGGTCGGTGGACTACAATTCCATAAACTCTTGATGAAGGTTCTAGTACATACAAGTTTAATACCCGTGCAATGCACGGGAAAGGAAGAAAAAAATAAATAAATAAATTGAGTATTATATAATAAAAACAGTTAGTTAAGATAAATATTATAATTATAATAAATATAATTCTTCTCAAAATCTCTCACAACAGTGAAGATGTAAAATCAAAATGACAATAGTACTAACAATAATAAAAATGAAAACAAAAGCAAAAAAGAAAAAAAATTTATGTAGTTATACTCATTTAAAGAAAAAAATTAAAACAAAAATTAAGCAGAAAAGAAAAAAAAATCTTTAAACTCAAAAGAACTGGAAAAAACTAACCCTAACAAAAATATTATAACAAAATAAAATATATATCTCATCTTCTCCTTTTTTTATTGTTTAAAAAAAATAAAAAAAATTTTATCAGGTTATATATATACATGCAAAAACTTAAAATAAATTATTTTTAAAATATAAAACAAAAACAAACAAAAAAGAAAAAAAAAACTTGCATGCATAATCCTTAAAAAAAAAAGGGATCTTTAAAAATAGAACAAAAGAAACAAAAAAGACACACACAAAATTTTGAAATAAAGATAAAAAAATTAAAATAAAAAATCGTTTAAAAAAAAAAAGGCAAAGTGAGCAAAAACACAATACAATAATAGATCATAATTTAATATCTAAAATTTAGCGTAAAAAAAAGAAGCAAAAATAATATTAAGAAAAAAAAATAAATTCTAAATAGGGTAAAACCGGCAACACACTATATGAAAAAGAAAATGAACTAAAAAAGAGACGTGAAACAGTAATTATACTGTGTGGGTAGCCGTCAATTTCTGCATAATAGGGGTAAAAATGTCAACTCACGGTAGATGAAGGAAAACCAACTAAATCAGAGGGGCAAAAAAGTTTCTGCACTGTAGACAAAACAGTAAAATATGTGAAGACAAAACCGTCCTTTCACTGTAGATAAGCCATAAACAGCACATAGGATAAGGGTAAAATCGATAGTTTAATGTAGAAAAAATAGCTACTTTGTATTACTGTTGGAAAAAAAAGTACAGTAAAAGTAACAAAAATTAAAAAAAAAAACAAAAATCATTGTTTATTAAACTATGAAATATTGCACCCTTTATTGTAGCAAAGCAGCAAAAGTTAAAAAAAAAAAAAAAAAAAACTCAATGAACAGTACAACAAAGCAGGAAAAAAAAAAAAAAACCGTAGCGAAGATTAAAATATGATAACAAACATTGATATGAGCTCAATCTTAAATGGTAACTAATGAGTAAGATACTGTTCATTGACACGGTAAAATATTGATAAATATATAATAAAAACAGTTGATTAAAATATATAGTAAAATTATATTAAGTTTGTTTTTTTAGTATTTATTATTATCATATTAAAATATATATTTATGTTTATATTAAAATATATGAGTTATATATACAAACAAACATATATAGATATATGTTTATAAATAAAAATCTTGCAACTCAGATAATTTTTGGTAAGCTATCGTCAACCATGTTTAATCTTCTTCAACTAAGATATATGTTTATATATTTTTGTCTATTTTTTTAAATTTGTTTTTAATTTTATTTTACAACATATGTTATATTATTAAATCCATGTCATATTATTAAGAGCAAAAATTTGACAAATATTAAAGAAATATATAAATAAATATGATATTTTTTCATTTAATTTTAATTAATTATAATTTATGATATTTTATGAAAATATTAATCTATATTTAAAATTTCTAAGCTTTTTTTTTTTTGCAGGTGCTCTTGGATGGAACCTCAGCAGTGAAGAAATAACCGAGCTGCGCTCTTTGGCTTCAAAAATAAAACCTGTAAAGAGAGAGAGAGAGAGAGGAGCAAAAAAAGCCCAAAAAAATGTAAAGAGAGATAGAGAGAGGAGGGAAAAAAAAAGCCCAGAAAAAAATATAGAGAGAGAGACAAAGAAGACAACTGAAAAGACCAAAGAAAAGAGAGAGAGAGAGACGTGCGCAGAAGAGAGAGAGAGAGAAAAAAAAAGATGGAAAGAGAATGAGACAAAGGACAAAAATTTAAGGGGCAAAAGCGTCAATTGTTTGGCCTTCTATGAATAAGGTTTGCTGAAAACTGGGCTCCAATTTTAGGAGTCTATGGATTAACAGAGATTCGGGACGTTTGGTGTTTGAGTTTGAGTTAAGATTTTTAAATTTTAATAGTAATTTTTGTTGATTTTTTAAAAAAAGATAAAAAAAATTTTCAAAAAAAAATTAAGTTAAAAAATTTAGATTTAAGTTAAAATATCAAACTCTCCCTAAGAGTTGGTGATGAATTTTCAACAAATCCTGACACTCAAATCATCTCTGCCGGGAGGGAAAAAAAAAAGAAAAAAGAAAAAAGAAAAATGAAAGAAAGAAAGAAACAGAAAAATTGTTCATGGAAGTTATCGCCATACCACTCTCCTGGCCATTTGTTCGATATGGTAATTGGGTCAGGGAGTTTTTGTGAGTAAATGATTTGCCGTAGTGCTTTCCTGAAAATAATTTCCACAGCCTCGGGCCTAAATCAAAATTACCAACAGAGTCCGTTGACAGAGATTAAGGATTTATTTGACATTTAATTTCAAATCAAAATTTTTATTTTGATTTTTATTTTTTTTTAATTTTTCTTTTATTTTTTTTAAAATGTTAATAAAAATTACTATTAAAACTTAAAATTTCTAGCTTAAATTTATTTACTAAACGGACCCCGAGAAAGTAAGAAGAGACATCGCAAGAATATACCCGTAGCTTGGTTGAGCATGCTTTGCAATTAAGGAAAAAATGAGTAAATTAAATAAATAAAATAAAACAAAGGGAAAACAAAAGCTAATCTCTAAAATAAATCTTAGCACTTACAGAGATGTTGCAAAATATTTGTCAGTTGATTCTTCTTCAACATTAACATTCGGTGTCGCTTCCGTTAATCTTTCTCAAATAATAATCGGTAATGACGCTTGAACAAGTGTGCGCTGGGATTTGGGAGCCGTGTCTATTTAAAGCGGTAGGATTGAGAATATTAACGTTAGTTTCTAAGAAATTGTCAACAGATCTAGTAGATTTAGAGTTCATTTGATATTTAATTTGATTGTCTGTTTATTATTGTTTGAGTTTAAGTTAAGATTTTTAAATTTTAATAATAATTTTTATTGATTTTTTTAAAAAAGATAAAAAAAATTTCAAAAAAAAATAAAAATTGAATTGAAAAATTTAGACTTAAATTAAAATATTACACTCCTCCTAAATTTAAAATAAAATAAAATTTTTAAATTTAAATTAAATTAATTTTTAAAAAAATAATTATAAATTTTATTAATTATTTAAAAAATATAAAAATTTAAATTGAGTTTCAATAAAACTCATTTACTAAATATATACTTAACATATTCAATTAATATGATATATTATTAAAATATGACTATCACACTCAGTTATCAGTATGGGATGGGAATTCTAAAAACCTACTTGAATACGATTATAATTTTATTTTTTTTACCTTTATCGACAAAAATCCGTGCGTTGACCGGGAGATGTTGAAGCTGCATAGATTATT
Source organism: Ficus hispida (assembly GCA_025413025.1). Lineage (NCBI taxonomy): Eukaryota > Viridiplantae > Streptophyta > Magnoliopsida > Rosales > Moraceae > Ficus > Ficus hispida. The sequence continues at coordinate 30,593,760 of CM046365.1, forward strand.
TGAATTGTGTTGGCGGTGAGAAAGGGCGGCGAATGGGGGTCCACGCGTTTTGTGGGGTTTTCGAGATGGCCCCACGAGGTGGCCCCACGCGTTTTGTGGGGTTTTTGTGGTGGCCCCACGCGTTTTGTGGGGTTTTCGAGATGGCCCCACGAGGTGGCCCCACGCGTTTTGTGGGGTTTTTGAGGTGGCCCCACGCGTTTTGTGGAACCCACCCCAACCCCACCCCAAAATCGAATCATTGTTTTGCTTGGTACAACGTCCAACGACTACATGTAAAAGAATATAGTCCCCAGTTTCCCAAGGGAATTAAGGGTCTACTCTATGTGAAAATGACATTAATTTATAAAACTTTACTTCTTCAAAACTGAACAATATAGGATTTAGGTTTAATTTATTTAATAAATATTATATAAAACCATACACGTGGATCACATATTATATTATTATTACTATATACTAAAGGAGAGGTATTTTTTACTGTTTTTTAAATAGTAAAAAATAGTGTTTTTTGACTTTTTTTTTTTTTTTGCTTCTCACGCTACTGCTACAGTACCCAACAGTACTGTACAGTAAAGTTACTGCCGTGCCCCTCTTCTTTTGCCTGCCGGTTGGAATCTCACAGTAAATGGACAATTTTGCCCTAAAAATTCTGTGAAGCCTGTTTCGCCCTTTGTTCCTTGCCTCTACGTCACTGTTTATACAGTGAATTGGCGAAAATGCCCCTCAAACCTTATTTGCCTCCTTCTGCTTATCTCCTCTGCCACCCACTCTCTTCTCCATGTTCTCTCTCTGCTCTCTCCTTCTCTGGTTTTTTCTCTCTCTACTGTTTCTGTGTTTCTCTTTCTCTTTCTTCGAAGCTTTGCTCTGCAAAACCCTATTTTCGTGTTGGTTACCACCTTCGAAACCCTATTTGCCCTTTGTTCCTCTCTCTGCTGTCGCACATTTTCTCTTCTGTTTTGTTTCTCTATTTTAAAGATGTCGGTTTTTCCTCTCTCTCCCGTTCTGTCTTTTTGTTTCTCCTTCTTTAAAGTTTTGCTCTGAAAAACCCTATTTCCCCCTTTGGTTTTTGCCTTTCAGCGCCGATGATGGTTCTCCATTTTGTGTCTTTATATTTTATGTTTTGTTTCTTTCTCTCTCTCTGTTGCTCTGTCTCTCTCTGTCTTTTTTTTTCTTTGGGTTTTTGTTGTTCAAGTGCTAAATTTTGAGGTTGTTTTGTAGTGTTGGCCGATCGTTCTCTTTTTGTTGGTTTGGGTTTGTATTGTTCATGGTTTCTTTTGTTTGGTTGGAAGTTTGATTTTTTCCCACTGTTCTGGCTCCTTTTTTTTTTCCCCTTTCTCAGATCTTTTTTGTTCTGGAAATTTTTGAATGAGTTTTGCTACTGGGTTTTTCGAGATGGTAAGTTTTGATTTGTGGTTTTTTTTTCCTATTTCCGAATCCTAATTTCTGAAATTTTTTTCTTTCGGGGGAGGGGGGAACTTTTGAATCAATTTTTCTCTTGCGTTCTCTTTATTTCATTTTGTCGGATTGGTAAGTTTAGATTTTGGAAATTTTTTTCCCTATCTCCGAACTCTAATTTTTTAATGTTGGTATTTTTTTCCCTGTTGGGGGGGGGGGGGCTGTTGAAGGTTTACATTGTAGTGTTTATTGTGTTGTTTTGTGTTTCATTGTTGTTTAGCTGATAAAGACTTTGCCTATGATGGTGAGAAGAGCTTATTTACTGTTGGGTTCCTCTTTTTTTTTTTTTTTGGTTCTTCGTTTTGGTATAACAGCAATGGAGATTGTAGTGCTGACGGTCATGGTAGTCGATCTGAGAATGACCGAAAGAAAATGCGGCGACAGTATCAGTCAAAAATTTTTAAAGTGGAAATTAGTTTTACTGCAAAAATTCCCATGCAGGTAATTGCAAATGCTCTGCGAGGTCAAGAATCTGAGAACTCCTAAGAGGCGTTAAGAGTCTTGGATATCATATTGAGGCAATATGCATGCAGGCTGTGGATGATTGTGTTTTATGTTTTCCGAATTTGGGTTTTTGGTTTTATTATTGCTTCTTTTTCATTTTTTGCAATTTTTATCAAATTTTAGTTTGGGTTTCTACTCTTCAAACATTTTCCGATTTGAAACCAAAGGCAGAGTAAAAAATGTAAAGAAAATATTGGTAGGTTGAAAATTTTTTTTTCTTGGCTTTATTTGATTTCGGTATTGTCTCCCCTTTTTTTTATTTTTTTTTTCTCAATGGTTTCTGCAGATTGGGATGACTGTGTTGACAGAATGGAGAAATGGATGTATAGAGAGAAACATTGAAGATAATTTGTCCGTTGATTTTTAAATATGTAATTTTTTCCCTTTTTCCTCCTCGGGTAATATTTTCCTGATTTTTTTTGTTTTTCTGATATAACTGCCTTAGTGTCTCTGATGTTTTCTTTTCATGATTTTTTACGCTGTTTTAAATAATCAGTGAGAAATTTAGTAATTGTGGTATGTGATAATACAGTTACATTCGAACCAATTGCTAAATTTTTCTACTGTTTGGTTGTCTGGTGATAATTACAGTTTGCAAAATCTGTCTTTCACATTTAATGTTTTTATGTTATCTGGATTTTTTTTTCCTGTTGTAATTTTGTGATTTGTTAGGGTTCTGTTGGCTACTGTTCATCATAACCTTGACTGAACCTTTTTTCCGCTTGGTCTTCTGTCATTAATGCAAGTCATTATGCTAATTTTTTTTTGGTTTATCTGTTATCTCTATATACCATTCTTCACTGTCTGTGTTTCTTGCACCGACTCTTTTCATTTAATTTGCTCGCTTTTATAAACAACCTCTGTTCATTTATTGCTTCATCCGTTCCCTTCACTATTAATGCTTCTGTAAATTCCTCCTTAAGTGGTTTGTTCTGGATCTTAATTGATTACTGTCCAAGCCTCCTCTGTTCTGTTATCCAGGTACTATGTTTATTAAAGACTTTTAATGAGTCTTGATTGCTGTTTTCATTTTGTAAATTCTTAATAGTTTGTTTATCGGTTTTTCTATTCATTTATATATTATGTGAATATGTTTATTATGATGATAACAATATTGTGAACAGATTGATTTTTTTCTCCATTGTGGTTTTTTTTCCTCCTCTGTCTTTTTTCTTTTCCTGCTGTTTTTTTTTTTACCGTTTTATGTGACAACCTGACTGTTTTCTATTATTCCTTCTGTTTTTTTTTTCCTTTTTATTTTCTTTTCCTCTTTGTTTTCTTTTCCTCCTTCTTTCATTGCCGTCTTTTTTGGTCTAAATTTTTTTAAAAAATAGTTTTGGATCACAGTTTTTAATGCTATGATGATCTCTGTTTAAGTATGTACTGATGCATATACCAGATTTTTTTTTTAATTTGGTATATGATGCTGAATATGGTATTATCAATTGTATATGTTGCCTATACTATTTGACCATCTTTATGGTTTCGTGGGTGTTTGGGACTTTGTGTTGGATTTGTTTTTGTCATCCTGTGATAGTATTCATATTATATAAATCTGTTTCCATACTATTGTCATATTTTGAAACTGTTTCCCCTTTTTATATATAATCACCGTTTCTCCTATTCTATTTGTTCTCTCTGTTTGGGGAAAACATTTCTGAAGTTTGCATCTTTTTGTTTTTTGTCCCGGTTCTTTCTTCTTTTCTTTTCAACACTTTCCCAAATATCAAACTTGGTAGCTGTGAAAGATGATGTTGAATTGTATTATGGTTATATTGATACATAATATTAATGAGATCTGAGCATAATATAAAATATATTACAAAATTTTTTTGTCATTTTTTGCAGTATATATATTTATGTATGTTTGTATATTTAGTTATGTATTTAAATTAGTGTATATCATAGTATAATGCATATTTAAGTATCTGTGTTTTGATAATGTTTTATTACTATTATTATCTTTATTTGATTTGTTGTTGTTTATTTTTTTTTTTTACCCGGGAGGTTTTCCTTTTTTTTTTTTGGCAGTAGATTGTTGTAAAATTTCAATCTATTATAACAATTTCTGTATTTAAATAGTTTTATGATTAGAGATTATTGTAATTTTAATTGTATGATGTAAGTTTTTTATTATGTAATTGTATAGTTTTTATCTCTATGAATAATTTTTTTTTTGCTTATAAGATATGTAATAGTTAATTAGCATGATTTAATTTATTCCTTATTTGATTTGGTTAATGCAAAATATTTACCAAACAAAATAGGAGTTAATGTTTTCGGGGCAAAAAAAAAAGGAGGTAGCATTACTTAACAATTTGGTAAATTAGGTTTTTTTATTAATCTATATTAAATTTTATATTGAGTACAAATTCATATTTTGTTATAGAACATAATTAAACATAATTTACTCATTATTCAATCAAATAAAAATAACTTTTGATATAAAAAAAATAACCACTTCGGTTACAAAATAACATTTTCATAAATTATTATATAATGGTAATAATTAAACATTGAACACAATTTTTTTCGTCACCTGTGCGGAAATTGTACTGTTAAAACAAATACTAGAAAGTTTGTAATTACAAACATATATATTAAGAATGTTAAAATAATTTATTGCAATTATTTTTAACTAATATAACATTATATAAATATAACAATACATAAAAATTACAAAATAATCACTTGAAAAAATATACAGAGAAAATTTTTTTTTAAACATATAGGAATTACAAATTATTAAATTAAGACAAATTTAATGAGCTAAAAAATTAAACAATGATTAACATAATAAAGAATTTAATTTAACAAATATATAAAATTTT